>JACYFF010019584.1:106157602-106172315 GCA_017589665.1 Selenicereus undatus | reverse complement strand
ATATATATATGACCAAAATTTACTGCAAAGAGGTATCAATTTGCTTTCAATTTTTAAAGCACAAGAGTCAAAGCCAACATCAACAATTAATGGTGGTAATATTATGTTATATTTAACACATATTATTATTGTAATATGTAAAATATAAAAACTTACCTTATTTTTCCAATATTAGCATACTAAAGTTGAAGTTAGTATTAACAATTTTTAATGATAAATATAGCTTTTCTTTAACCTATTTTTATTGTGATATTCTTGCTTATTAAACTCAAAATAATTAATACAATTAAGAAACTTATGAAAATTTTCGAACATCATATGTTTCTTAAGACTAAGTTTAAATTAATTCCTGACAAAAGAAATTCATAGATGTGCAAAAATCAAAATCGTTTAAACAAATCCACCCCCAAAAGAAGCCAATGAGAATGCAGCACACGAAATAAAATTGGGCTTCAATTCAATTTCCTTCTAAAATATATTTTTTAAAACAAAATAGAAAATGACGCTCACGAAACCGTTGTCAGGTTCGTCATTGTCAGAAGTTGGGAAATCAGTTTCCCGCACTTTATCAGCCGTTGATTTTAGCAGCTCTTTTCCATCTCGCCGTTGTTTTATGGTCAATGGATGCAACTCCATTGACAAACATGAAAGTGACCCAAAACACTTTTTACAAACATCTTGACGCAACTACAGCAACATCAACAAGGGTCACCTGAGACTCCTTACATCCTCAACAAAATCATCTCTTCCTGCTCAAAATCACACCTTTATGATGTGGGCATTCAGCTTCATTCCGCCGTAGTTAAACTGGGTTTCACCTCAAATGTGTATATCACCAGCGCCCTTGTTGATCTCTATGGGAAATGTGGTCGGGTTACGAGTGCGCAACAAATGTTTGATGAAATGCCTCAGAGAAATGTAGTCACATGGAATTCACTGATTTCAGGTTATTTGCTGGATGGTTGCCCAGAGAAAACACTTGGGTTGTTTTTGGGGATGCTCAGGGAGGGTTCAGTGCCCTCTGCATTTGGTGTTTCTATAGCTGTAGTGGGCTGCTCTCAATTGGAGGATGGTGAGCTTGGGGTTCAGGTTCATGGGTTATCTTTGAAGTGTGGGATTTCTTCCGGTGTGGTTGTGGGCACTTGTTTGGTTGATATGTATACAAAATGCTCGAAACTGGAAGAAGCCAGGCGTGTATTTGATTGGATGCAGGAGAAGAATTTCATAACATGGACTGCGATGGTATCCGGCTATGCGCATAATGAACTGCCTTATGAGGCCATGAATCTATCTAGAGAGATGCAGCGTTTAGCTCTTAAGTCAAATCAGGTGGCTTACAGCTGTTTGTCGAGCTCATTTTATGGGAGGGAGCATCTTGATCATTGCAGGCAAATCCATTGCTGTGTTATACGCCAAGGTCTAGAATCTAACACATATATTCAGATCGGCCTTGTGACTACCTATGCTGAGTGTAAGTGTAGCTTAGAAGACTTGAAAAAAATTTGCCTGAATATTACAACATGGGACAACATTTCATGTAATGCTGTTATTACTGGTTTCTCTCACTTGGAATGTGCTGAGATGGCTCTTTAGTGTTTCTCTAACATGCGGAACACTGGTATAGCTGCCGATATCGTCACTGTGACGAGTGTTTTTAGAGCGATAGGAGTAATTTCTGCTCTTGATGTAGGAAAACGGGTTCATGCCTTTGCTTTCAAGATTGGTTGTGCATCCAACTTGTATGCCCAGAATGGGCTTGTTTCTATGTATGGAAAATGTGGTTCGATCAATAATGCAAAAAGGGAGTTCTTGACGATGAAAGAACGCAACTTAATATCTTGGAATTCTCTAATAGCAGGATACTCTCAACATGGTTACACTGAGGAGGTCATTGAACTGTTTGAAGAAATGAGGAGAACAAGGATCCAACTTGATAATGCCACCTTTACAACTGTTATTTCAGCTTGTAGTCGTACTGGTCTCATAGGAAGGGGACTTGAGTATTTCAACATATTAAGAAAGCGTGATCCTTTTGAAACCTTGAGTGTAGAGCTTTATACTTCTGTGGTTGACATGCTTGGACGAGCGGGGTATGTCAATGAGGCTGAAGCCTTGTCAACAGCATGCCAATACAGCCAGGACACTCTGTCTACAAATCTCTGTTACGTGCTTGTAAAGTTCACGGAAACATTGAAGTTGAAGCACGTCTGTCAAACATGCTTTTTGAGCAATACCCTCACGATGGTGCAGCTTATGTTCTTCTGTCAAATGCACTGTCTACACAAGGATCTTGGGAGGAAGCGGAAGGAATGTGGAAGCTTTTGCAACATAGAAAGGTGGAAAAAGAACCTGGCTACAGTTCGGTGGAGTGAAGTGAATAAACATGGAATCAAGGTATGTGTATGAAGAAATCTCATTATGCTCGAATATTTTTGAGGAATATATTATTTTTCTTCAAATCTGATTTATTTTGACTGGATGTCTGGTCGATGACTTTGTTAATATTTTGTCATTAGCGTTGTTAGCCCCTTGACATTAATTCTTTGATCATGGTCAGTATGGTAGTTTTATACATTCAATTTTTGTGTGGATATTGAAATGGTTTTTCTTCAGGATCTATTGATTTATACTCTTTCCTGGCAAAAATATCAATCTGTCTGAATCAGTCCTGCCAGCTTCCTGACAAGCCTACATCACAAATTTACATTTCACATTCATTGAGGAATTTAATCTGTTTTTGCACAGTTCTAAAATCATATCATATACCATATATATATATATTACAAGTTGGATTGAACGCATGTATGAGCGACATATAAGCTTGCCTTGTAGGATGCCACATAGGAGAGAATAACCATGTGATACTTTAATGCAACGTAGGATGCTACATGAGATTTAAAATAAAAAGAAAAGGCTATGTATGGTGGATGTAAATTTAATGCAATATTAATTCTATTTAATAAGCTAACTTTTTAGACAACTTTTTATTATTTAGGGTCTGTTCTATTTCTTGTTTTTAAGGATTTAGTTAAGAGTTTACATCTCCTTACAGCTTCTTACATCTCCTTACAGTTCCTTATATCCTTAGCATAATCCTTACATCTTTTCACATTTTCTTACATCTCATATAGATTTTCTATAACATTCATTTATTTTAATTACGGAAATATGTATATTTATTTAAATTATGCTATTAATATACAAAAGTTGTAAATATCTTATGAACACCACATTTACGTAAACATAAAAACATAATATAACGATGTAAATTATATTTGAGTTTCGACATGAACAATATATGTGATTATATATGGAATAAATGACCATACTTTTAAATTATAATACAAAGCTTTTGTTGATGTTTAAGTATAGAGCATATATGAAAATTGACAAACTGTATGCAATAAAAATATTACAATTATTTCATCCCTAAGTTTATCCATGGCAATTTTGTTGCTACCATTATACAATTGAACATTTGGAGGTCGTTCCAAATTTGGTTCCCTTGCTGAGATTAATATGCGCTTGTTATGCAGAATAATAAGATTTTGGAAGGTAATTTTTAATTTTTGGTTATTTAATATGACAATACAATTTTCGTTTTTAAGCATTGCTGAATACTGTTTTAAGGGTTTATTTATAAAATTTTTTGGTGACAATATTGACATATATTTACATTTAAAAATGTTTACTTAAAATAGGATTTTATTTTAAAAGAGTTGTATTCAATTTTGTCAAAAAAATTTATTTTTTATTTGTTATACTTTGCTTATTGGATCAAACTAATGTAAATATAAAAAATCACCTCAAGTGTACGAATTTTTTTTGACAAAATTTATGGGGTTTAATATATTTTATTGTTATGTAATTAACTTAGTTAATGGTTTATTTTCAATAAGTTTATTATTTTAATATTATTATTTCTCATCTAAAATATTCATTGTAAAACAAACATATTTCGTTTCAATTATATTAAGAAATATTTTGTTCACTAATGGTATCAAATTTTAGTCGTAAATATGACTAATATATCGTAATTGTCACAAATTATACTATACAACTCTTTAGTAATTCAACAACTCCTTACATCTATTCTTACAGCTCCTTACAGCTCTTTACGTCTTCTTACAACTCCTTACATCTTTTTACAACTCCTTACAACTCCTTATAGTTTCTTACAACTCTTTACATTTTCTTACAGCTGTAAGCTAAATCTTATCGCGAAATAGAACAGGTCCTTAATAATAAAATTTAATTATAAAATATATATGATTTAATGATGCAAATACAACAAAAAATATGAGTTAGATATTAATTAAAAATAAAAAAGTATGTTATTAGTAGGAAAAACTAAAGAAGATTCGCTTTACTTTTGCATCAATAAAATAATATAATACATCAATTTATTGTTTGCTTTTTTTTATAAAAAAATCTATTCTCTTAGTAATACATTAAAAAATTATTTAACTCATAGTCTCATACCCTTACATCGTAAGGGTATAACCCTGGTTTATAGATAAAAGTGAGTGCGAATGATGCGGTTGTGACAAGTATCTCTAAACATTTATTAAGACTTTATTTAAAAACAAATTAAAATAATATGTGATTTAAAGTTATCCTAATGAATAATGGGGGTGTTTGGTAACAACAGTGTTTCGGAAAAAAAGAGCTATTTGGCGGTGTTTTAACTGTTTTGATCAAGTCAAACAGTTAAGTGGGTGTTTGGTAAATAACTATTTGGCTTCAAACAGCTCTTTTTGAAAAGGTTGTTTCAATTAGTGAGAGAACCAATAAACTTAATATCATATACTAGCGAAATTAAAAAATCTACACCAAAAATGATACTACTTGGCTAAAAAAATACAAATAATAAAAGAGACAATGCTGCTTCAATGGTTCGTTTTTGTCTCAAAAAAATAAAAATAAAGAAAATTCCTCTACTTTTATTAATCCTCAAGATCTGATTGGGTTCAAATGCTACTAGTATAAACTTTCAAGGTACATTTTATGATACTATATACTCTTTCTATTTTATAAAACAATATTATAAAAATATAATCTAATGACATGTAATTTGTTTAAACTATTGGGCAAATATGTCATTTCTAAAAAAAATTCTTTTGAAAAGATACTAGTAGCATTTGAACCCAGTTAGATATGAGGATTAACAAGAGTAGAGATATTTTCTTTATTTTTATTTTTTTGAGACAAAAATAAACCATTGAAGTTGCATTATCTCTTTTATTATTTGTATTTTTTTTAGCCAAGTAGTATATTTTTTGGTGTAGATTTTCTAATTTCCCTAGTATATTATATTAAGCTTATTAGTTCTCTCACTATGCACCTTTATGAATATTTGATATTTATGTTTTAGATTATTCAGTTCCCATTTCGATTACCTAGACAATGAGCTTTGGATCGATGCAAAATAGTAACATTTGATACTATATTTTGTATGAATTAAATCTAATGAAGACAAAGTCATTAGAAATTCGTATAAATTTCAATTTCAATTTATGAACCAAAAAAATTTTAAAAATAACTAACTAATGTTATAAAACATTGGCATCATTTGCATAAGTACAAATCGAAAAGAAATAAGATACACATTAAATACAAGTTATGTGGAATTTAGTAAGAAAGTAAAGTCTTATCAATGAAGTTTCTCTTTTTCTTGTTTGTGATCACAAATGAAGTTAATTTATACCTATGATACCAATTTAATTCTTCTGAAAAGGAAATTGACTAATAAATAAAAAATATGTTCTATTAAGAAGTAATTTAGAGATAATGATATAAATGGAATTTTACCAAACATCTTTATTAGAAATAACTAACTTTATCAAACAGTTTTTCTACAAATATCAAATTCAAACAGCTAATGCAAACAGTTAATTCAAACAATTAACATCTAATACAAACAGCTAACAGCTAACAACTCTTTGCCAAAGAGAGCCAATGTCTTTTTAGCTACTTCTATGAAAAGAAAAAGAAAATAAATTACTGATATGTTAATAATATTATTTCTAAAAATTTAAATTATAAGATTAATTATAATATCTCTAAAAATATTTTACCTAAAATTTTAAAACAACAAGTGCGTAGCACGAGTTTAGAGGGTAGTCTTTTTATATTCTTGAATAAGTTAAAATAGCAAATCAATCCAAAATTTTGCATGTAGGGTTCTAACTATTTAGCTACCAGGTATGGCATGTTCGTACAGTGTGATCTGAAGTACATTCTTTCCCCTCCTTTGCATTATGAAAAAAAGTTCTTTGTCTCATCAATTATTATATTAATCATCATTGTACCAATAAGAATGGAGACAAATTTAGAAAGCAAAAAGAAAAATCCTGCCTTATTGTGTAATTGGAGGAAACTTGTGAGTCTGAACTCAAGGATGACACCAACATACAAGGTTTTGTTGAGGCAAGTTGGTATAAATGCTTCTTTGTGCTCTTTCAGTCAGGGGAATTGAGACTACTTTTTCTTTTAATGCATAAGCTGACGTTCAGGAAGTTAGTTATCAAAGGCTTGTCAACTTGTGATGCCCAATGATGGGCTACCAAGTGGCAAGCCAGAGGATGTTGTCTCCTTATATTCTGCCATATGTTTGTCTGAGGCCCACAAGCTTCTCAAGTCTGAGAACAAGGCTTGGTTTTTGTTTACTGTTCTTGTAAGGACATCTTGAATGAATTCCATTACAAATTTCTTCATCAGCTCCGTTTTTTCTTGCATATTTAACTCTTAGTGAATGGTAAAAGCTTGAATTTCAGGCCTTGACCTTCATTTACCATTGACCCAAAAATGGCTCAAGCGGATAGGCTGCATCAGAATGGAGGGATGACAAGAACCTTGGGACAACTTCTTCATTGTAAATTTTTTTCCCCCCAATTAGATTCTAATTCTTGTTCTTTTTCCTAAGCATTACTTTGTGTTGGTGTTAATAGTGTTCCTCTCGTCACTTGTTTTTTTTGTGGTCCTATTATTTTAGTGCCAAGTTTTACTTTTATTGTGGGCTCCGCACCCTCTTTAAATGAAAGGGCATGTATCTGTGCAGTGGACAGTCCAACAGCCTGGAACATGCCATTGACATTTGGAAGGGTCCGTTACCTGGAAGATGATCACTTACACCATGGAAGGAAACTCTCTGTCATTTCCAAAGTGAAGGAGAAGGCTAGGAAATGGCGACAAAGGCTCGTACAAAAGAAACATGTAGATGACGATAATGATACGCCTTCATGGGGTGTTGCCCTGGAAGATTATGAAGAAGAAGATCTTGAACATCTTGGAGTTTCAAGTAATGTAGCTCAAGCTTCATTAAGTTTAAGATTATTTTTTACAAATTGACTCTAAACCTATTCAAGGCAACTCTTATTGAAATCATTTTCAATTTTCAGTGTATGAACCGGAGCATCCATGCGAGAGTTGCAATAGAATTGCTGGGCAGCAGCCGGAAGCAGATGAAGTGATTTCTGAGACCTATATTTTACGTTGCAGTGTTAACAGCCGCTCTGATAATGAGGAGCTAGAAGAATACTTGACTATGATGAGCAATACAAGTGGATCTGAAAGCCGTCCCAAGGATAGAGAAAATCTGTACGTACCCAAGATGACAACCAATGACACTGTGCAAGCAGAAAGCTCAGGCAACCATCAAAGAGAAGAAGCTCCTATCACAATTGAAACTCTGATGGCTCAAACGAATGTTCATCTTCTGAAAGAGAAGCTTCCTTGTCCTGAAATGACAGCAAAAACTGCATCATCTGAAACAAGTTCTGCTGAGGAGAAGGAAGAGGGTCTCAGCACCAAGAAGGCCACAGCTCTAGATGCTACCGATGAAAGAGAAGAAAAAAAGCCTGGAAGTTCGAAGACGATGACTGAAACTGGGAGCTCCAAAAGTAACAATACTGATAAAGAACAAGAGAAGGATCCAACTCCTGCGAAGATCATAAAACTGGCCGTGTCAGAGAAGCTGGCACCTGCTTATTTGACTGTGTCAGAAGCAACCCATAAAATCACTTCCAAGATTCAAGGACTATCTCCATTTCAAGGCAAGGGAGAGGAGTGGAAATCTGATAAAGGTGTTCTATTCACAGAATACATAAGAAGAAACCTGGAGCCTGGGGAAAATGAAAGGACGTCGTCTCGGATAATTTCTGCATTAATCCATCCAAGGGGGACACCGAGAGAAAAAGGTCTTCTAGAGAAAGTAAAAGAAGCTCTGACTTTGTTGCTTCAGACGGAGGAGCCATCTTCGCCATCATCAATGAAGAGTCCAGATTCATCTTACCAGATCCCTGTGTCCACCAATGCTTATGAAGGTGCCATTTTCCTCTCATTTACCTAGATGCTGCTTTGATTCACACAGCAAATGAACAAAAGAAAGGGGGAGGGGGGACCCAAAATTTTCTCTTCTTTTCTTTCGTTTTTAAAAAATAATGTTTGCTCATGCTTTCTCTGTGTGTGTGTGTGTGTGCGTGCTGCAGTTGAGGAAGAACACCATGGAAGGATACTGGAGGCTACTGAAAGGGTGGCAGTTTTTCAGTTTTGCCCCCTTTCTGGGAATTCAACATAGGATAGGAGCTTTCTCTACAGCACAAATGCTGTTTGCGGTGACAGATTTTCATTCTTTTTTCCGCCACAGCAGTGCATATGAGGTTTCTTATTGGTAGAAATAATTGATCCTTTGCCCATTAATGCATTTCCGTGAATGTGATTTATAAGATTTATCAATTATCAGCTTTGAGCAAAGACATTGTCCATTACTGATGATGGCACTCGATAATTATAGTATGCTAGACTTAGTTTGATCTTGTATTGATTTGAGCATTCAAGACATGATGCAGCATTACACTATTGTTTCTGGGATTTCTCTAGTTTCAGAAAAAAAATGCAAATTGTTCAGAAGATCGAGAATATCTTTGTTCTTTGGGAAAAACTTTTAGGTGATGCAATTATGACACCAAGACCGATCTCTTCCTCAGCTGTCATCATTTCAACTGTGGATTTCTTGTTCTCCCTTGATTCTCTGTCCATTTCCATTTTATGGATGTTAAAAATCTTTGATTATTAGGTCATTTGGTGATCGAGTTCATTTATGAAATTTTGACAGCTGAAATATCTTGATCATAAAGCATAGTTCAGCTGATTCTGTTGTCCTTTAATCAGATGAATAAGGTCAGCCAATCTCTTATTTTATTTCCTGACACATTTTGGTTGTGGAGTTTCAGAATCTCTACTATTGTTTTTGATGCAAGAAAAAAAATGGCAATTCTAGGTTAGGACGATGATGATGGTGCTGGTTATTATTAATTAATTACTTTTTACTCCAATTTAGGTGATATATTCCCTTTTTCCCTTTCCAAGGGAGGAGATAAAGGCCAAGAGGAGAGGGGTGCTCCCAACCCTTTGTCCTTTGACATATGTCCCTTATCACTTATCCCTTATGATTTTATTTTATTTGAGTTTTTTCAGCCATGCCCGTCACCTTCCCCCCCCCCCCCCAACAAGAACATTTGGCGGACATGAAAGGGCAAGGATAAGTTCTAAGCGTGGTTTGGGTCCTGGGAAATGAAATGACACTGCAACTCCAATGTGGTATGCGCTGCCTAAGTCGCTGAGTCTGGCTCGTGCATCTGTTTCAGTTGTGTCCTCACTCACCCTGCATCATCTGTACAGGTGTTGATTTTACTCAGAGAGTGGGTTAATGCTTGATCTTCATTACTTCACGCTAGCTAAGACAGTACTGGGGACATAACTGTCATTGTCTTCCTGCTTGACTCGTGAGACAAAGCATAAGACTTCCTGCCTTTGATGTTGAAAAGTATCGGCTTGATCTTACCATTTGATCCATAATAAAGTGCTCAGAGTGCTTATGGGTACAAGGACTTGGGACATATGCATTACTGCTCTGGTACTTAACACTTGAGGTAAGTTCTTCCATGTAGTGTTGAAAAGTATTTCTTAGGGCTTTATTGTTTGGTCCTCTCTGATTAGTACTCCTGCCCCCAAAAGCATCTCAGTAATTCATATCAATGCTTAAGATCAATACCTCCCTGTCAGAAAAGTCTATTGATGCTAGGCCTTTCCCCAGTAACATGTATTCTAGAGAACTTAACAAAAATCCTGATTGACCAGCTCGCTGTTCCTTCAGGTAACTGATCCCCTGCATTTTGGGTAACAGCTTGACATCTCTTGGAAAAAGCTTGTTCTGCGAACCATGTCAAAATTTCCAAGCACCTACCTATAGGATTTGTTTCATGTTCAATGCCATGCCTAATCTGCCTCCCATCAGATGTCTGTCATAAATTAAGCTACATATTTGGATCTTAACTGAAAAAGCTGTGTTTATTGCATGTAGTCAAGAAAGACAAACTAGTGTGACATAATGTGACTTACTGATAATTGCACTATCTATTACCTTTAACACAAGGTAAATATCTTGGTGCAAATTTGAAGATTTTGGATGCAGGACCTGACTCTTATTAAGTGGTAATCTAAGGACCACTGAGTTGAAACCCTTCCAATCCCAGCCCTGTGTTTTCCTGCTGTATCCAATGGCTGAAACTCCTCACCTGCACTGGTTAGTTCTGTTGCTCTTCTTTCTTGTGCTTGTCTTCGCCAAAGATGAAAAAAGGCTCATGTACAATGGTTTCTAGGGGGCCAACCTTCATCTTGGTGGGCTTGCATGCATCCTCTCTAATGGTCTTCTGCAGATGACCAACATCACTGTGCAAAAAAATGGCCATGCTTTCTACCCACCCCTCAAATTCAGACCAACTTTTTCGCTGTCAGTGACTTTTGTTTTTAACACGTATCTGACGTCCCAACCTATGGAGGCCATGGGATTGCCTTCATCATCTTCTCGTCCATGGACTTTGAAAAATGCCTTTCCATCTGAATATCTGAGGCTTTTTACATACATCTAACAATGGCCGGCCTTCAAATCATGTGTTCCAGTAGAACTAGACACTATTAAAAATGTTGTATGTGGGGATATTGATGACAACCATGTTGGCATTGATGTTGACAGCCTGAAGTCTGTTGCTTCTGCTTCTACTGTCTACTATGCCAACAAAGAAGGCATTAATAGTACCTTGCAGCTCACTGGCAGAACATTCACACAAATTTGGATAGACTTTGACAGATTGGAGATGCTGGTCAATGTGACAATAGCTGCATTTGGATTCCCAAAACCAAGCAAATGTATACTGTCAACTTATGCTAACCTCTCTGTGGTATTCTCTGATTCAATGTACGTTGGTTTTTACTCTTCAACAGGTATAAGAGCAGATAACCATTATATACTAGGGTGGAGCTGCATCCAAACTGGCCAAGTCCAACAATTTGAACCTTTCAAGCTCCCTTCACTTCCTAAAATCAAAAAATATAGGAAAAGACCCAACAAAGTTTTTCTAGGGTTGCTTGGGGAATGCTACTGCCCATAATAATGTTTGTTGGAGTTGGCTATGCAACACAGAGAAAGAACTATGAAGAGCTTCATGAGGCATGGGAGCAAGAATACGGTCCTCTAGGACTATCTTACAAGTATCTGTATTTAGCAACTAAGGGTTTCAAAGACTCTCAGGTTCTAGGTGCAGGAGGTTTTGGGAAGGCTTTTGGAGGCATGCTGCCTTCTAGTGGAACCCAAGTAGCTGTGAAGAGAATATCCCTTGACTCAAACCAAGGGCTGGAAGAGTTTGTGGCTGAAATTGCCAGCATGAGAAGGTTGAGGCACAAGAAACTTAGTACGGCTCCTAGGCTATTGCAGAAGGAAGGGTGAGCTCCTTTTGGTGTATGACAATATGCCTAATGGGAGCCTGGACAACTTCCTCTTTAGTGGCAATAAAAAGCCTAACCTTTCCTGGCTTCATCGAATCAACATCATTAAGGGAGTGGCTTCTGCACTTCTATACCTTCACGAAAAAGGTGAGCAAGTTGTCCTGCATCGATATGTGAAACTGTGTAATGTTCTTTTGGGCACTGACATGAATGCAAGGTTGGGTGATTTTGGGCTTGCCAGACCACATGACTATGGAAGCAATCCTCGAACTACCCACTAGGTTGGCACCGTAGGATATCTAGCACCAGAGCTTACTAGAACATGGACTCCTTCTGCTGGCACTGATGTGTTGGCTTTCGGGATTTTCCTACTTGAGGTGGCTTCTGGAAAACAGTCTTTTGCCTGCATAATTTTACTAGAGATGACTTTGTTTTGGTTACTTGGATATGTGACTCCTTCAAGAAGGGAGCAATTGTTGATACAAGTGATCCTAGGCTGGAAGGAAAATAAGATCGGGAACAAATGGAGCTGGTTCTGAAGTTCCATTTGCTGTGTTCCCACCTGAAGCCAGAGTCTCGGCCTAGCATGAGGCACGTAGTTCATCATATTCATGGGGATGCAACTCTGCCGGGTATACCTTTTGATTATGATGACGAAAGCATTGGTCTTCCTCGAGATAGTCTGGGAAATTCTTTTTTAGTTGCAAGATCAATTGATGCGTCCTTTGTCACCATGTCTAGCATAATTCAGTCCTCTGTTACGGTCAGTAAGTTGAATATGCTGAGTTTCTGACTGCCTTACTGTGAAATGTCAATTTTTCCTGCTAGTTTTACATCGCAGAATGTGGGACGTTCTATTTGTCCTATTGAGGACAATTTCAGTGTTGTGAAACTCCATGTTCTAGACTTGTACTAGTTCCTTGACAAATGATCTTTGACATGGAATAAAATTTCACAAATGTGCAAAAACTTTTCTGTAAGCATATTGCTTGATGTATGTTTGTGAACATGTTTGATGAGTGGTTATAAGCTTATAGGTAATTGCATGTTTTCACTGCATCATGGAGTCCCTCTTTTGGAGTAAACTTGCATTTGTCCATATTTTGGGGGTGGAGAAGGAACTCCTGTTCCCTTTACTTTATTGAAGAATCAGAAAAAGTTGGGTTTGGATTGCGGACAGAGTTATTCACTTGAAGATTTTGGCTGCCATAAACATAACTAGAATATAACTAACTGAATGTCAAACAAGTCAGTTGCTTGTTTTTTTGTTCGTCTAATTTGAAAGAGATACAAAAGCATATGATTTTTTTTCGCTGACACACCTCAAGTATTGTTACTTTCTTGCAATGTAAAGTTTTGTTATTTGGCCATCACAGTGCCTGAATCAATCTGGCAGCCTCCTCAGAAATTAAAAGCCTGCTGCCAGTTCCCAGAATAACAAGAAGCTGAGCAATTGAGAAGTGTTATTAGTCGAAAAACTGTTACATCCATACTGAAACCCCAGATTTTCATGTCAAAATATCAGATGCCAACATCACTCTTGTTCAAGGCAGAGAATACCAAAGGTCTTGTAGTTGGTTATCTACAACCAACTGAGAAAAGAGGTTACGCCTTTAGAAGATCTTAGAAATGAGAAGGTTAACTGTAGTATGGATTTAATATTCTTCAGGTTGAGACTTGAGAATTGGCATGAAGTTATGACGACCTCTTACAGACCTCTAATAAAAGATCTGTTAGCACACTTCCAGTATTCACTGTTGGTCTAAAGTTTGATCTTTTACTTTTGTTTTTTTGTTTTGTTGGGGGTTTGAAGGGAAGCGAAGGCCTCTTAAGACGAGATTTGAACCCAGGTTTTTTACTCCTACCAGTAAGGACTTTATCGTCAGGACTTTATCGTCAGGACTTGTTGACAGTGACATGGACAGGTATAGGATCTTATAGCTGTTGATCTTTCCCTATTTCCTTGATTGACTTGTTGCCCTGTCAATAAGGTAATGTAGATTCCCTGTCTTGATTGGTTTACTATCCTTGTGACCTGATGCCAGAACCAGTGGTGCTATTTGCATTCTAATGAAAAGCATGATTTTAATTTTGAGTCTTAGAGAACTATCTAAAAACATGTTTCAAGTCCCTCATGAATCAACTTCTACTGTTAAAATATAACCTTATTACACACAGTGAAAATTTTTCCTCTGCCTATATGGGCAACTGCTGCATATTCTGTACTAGTCACCGCAAAATAGTGCATCCTGTTTGCTTGAACTTTGACGGAAGAAAACCTGTGATTCTCAAAATATCATATAGCTTTTTTATTTCCCTTTTTTTTTCATAATATAAGGTCGCATAAAACTCTCTCTCCATGCATAACAGTTTTGTAGGAACCACACTGGGCATTGCTGCTGTTCTGGTTTCTCTGTATGCATCTGCTAGAAATTTTATACAAAACCTGGAACTGATGGTCAGCCCTGCTGCCAATTCCAGGGCTTCCTGCAGCAAAAGAGATGAACAATCCAGCAATATTATGATTAAGGAAAGCTTTGATAGTTGAATATCAAATGCCAACAAGTCATGTTAAAATCACAGATGGGCAATAAGTTAACTTTTACAAAAACACCACCCAATATGAATCTTGGGACTATAGGGTTAAGGGAGGTTAAGATATACGCGTTCATACTCACGTTGATGCGACATCGAATAATCATTTACGTAAAGCACAATATAAAAATCCCTGCCATTAATCTTAATTTGTAACTTTGGAAATATGAAGTTTTAAGAACTATTCAATTGAAAACCAAAACAAAGAGCGCCTGTCTTTAATGTGGATCTGAATTGTTTGGTTGATACTTGAGCACTAACGACCAGGCATATCATTGGTTTAACATTCCCTACACCGCACTAATATTCCCTACCCCGCACTTCACGTCCCAGA
>JACYFF010019584.1:106112398-106157502 GCA_017589665.1 Selenicereus undatus | reverse complement strand
CCCCCAAAAAAAAAAACAAAAAAAGACAAAAAAAAAAATCATAACTTTGCTCTGTGTTGGCATTATATAATTGCTGACCTGTCACTGTCCTTAAGGTTGATTTTTCCCCCCCTCCATTTACTTGGTTGACTGGTGACCCTATATTAGCACCTTTTTTCTTAGCCTGCCTATTTTGACATATTCTTCAAACACAGCCTAACAACTCCATTGACTGGTGCTCTTTCTATCTCTGTTTCATCTGTAACTCATCCCTCTTTCTCGCTCATTCATGGCAGGCAAAACACTCCACTTCATCCTCATATCCTTTTGGACAATTTCACTTGCAACTTTTGCCCAATCTCAGAATCAGTTCACCTTCAATGGCTTCAAAGAAGCAAAGCTTCACCTTGATGGAGGTGCTACTATCCACCCCAATGGTCTCTTGCAGCTAACAAACACCTCAAAGCAACTAACTGCCCATGCTTTCTATCCTACCCCTCTTAAGTTTAATTCATCCTTGTCATTCTCCTTAACTTTTGCCTTTGCCATGTACCCTGAAATCGCTTCTATAAGTGGTCATGGTATTGTATTTGTCATCTCCCCCTCGACAGATTTCAGACCAGGTGTGGCAGGCAAGTATTTCGGGCTCTTCAATGCTACATCCAACGGTCGGTCTTCGAATCACATATTCGCAGTGGAGCTAGACACCATTCAAGATATCGAGTTCAAAGATATAGACAGCAATCACGTTGGCATTGATGTCAACAACTTGATTTCTAATGCATCTGCCTCAGCAGGGTACTTCTCTGATACCGAGAGGAGGAACAAGAGCCTTAACCTTCTCAGTGCTAAACCAATGCAAGTTTGGATTGACTATGATGACAAGAAGAAGGTGGTCCAGGTGACAATGGCTCCTCTTGGCATCTCTAGGCCTAGCCGGCCTCTCCTGACTTCGAGTGTCGATCTATCTGAAGTTCTGTTGGACTCCATGTATGTTGGGTTCTCTTCATCTACTGGGTCGGTAGCCAGTAGTCACTATGTACTTGGCTGGAGCTTCAGCCATGGTGGGCATTTGCAAGCCCAAGGACTAGATATATCGAAGCTTCCTAAGCTTCCTCGGTTTGGGAAAAAGGGGAAACTCGGTGTGGGTTCCTTGATCTTGATAATCATCATATCAGCTGTGGTGGTGTTAATGGTGTTGGCATTTTACATGATAAGAAGGAAGAAATATGAGGAAGTTCTTGAAGATTGGGAGCAAGAATACCTCCTTCAGAGATTTTCATACAAGGATCTCTACAAAGCCACAAAAGGGTTCAAAGACCGGGAGCTTCTAGGATTTGGGGGTTTTGGCAAGGTGTACAAAGGGATTCTATCTTCAACAAAAGCCGAAGTTGCTGTAAAAAAGGTCTCCCATGGGTCTGGTCAGGGGATGAGGGAATTCGTGGCGGAGATTGCTTGTTTAGGGAGATTGAGACATAGAAATTTGGTGCAACTCTTGGGGTATTGCAGAAGGAAAGGTGAGCTTTTGTTGGTTTATGATTACATGCCTAATGGCAGCCTTGACAAGTACCTATACAACCATGGAAAAGCAAACCTTTCCTGGTCTGAAAGATTCAAAATCATAAAGGGAGTGGCTTCTGCTCTTCTATACCTACATGAAGAGTGGGAGCAAGTAGTGGTACACCGCGATGTCAAGGCCAGCAATGTCTTGCTAGACAGTGACCTAAATGCCCGCCTAGGTGACTTTGGGCTAGCCAGGCTATACGACCATGGCACGAACCCCCAAACTACCCACGTAGTTGGCACAGTTGGGTACTTGGCGCCTGAGCTCACAAGACGAGGGAAGGCTTCTACTGCCACCGATGTGTTCTCATTCGGAATACTTGTCCTTGAAGTCATATGTGGGAGGAGCCCCATTATTGTCCTAGGTGGTTCGAGTGAGGAGAAGTACCTAGTCGATTGGGTGTACGAGTTTTGGAAAATTGGGAGAATTATCGAAGCAAGCGATCCTACATTGGCAGGTGATTATGTTGAAGAGGAGGTCGAGTTGGCTTTGAAGGTGGGCATGCTTTGTGCTCATCCTAGGCCGGAAGCAAGGCCGAGCATGAGACAAGTGGTGCAGTTTTTGGAAGGAGACTGCACTTTGCCTGGTGCATTTCCTGGTGATGTTGAAATGGCTATGTTTTCTTCAGTTAATCGACTCAATCAAGCTCAAGCACAAGCTACTTCATTTCATGTTTCATCTTCTGGGGCCTCTGCTTTTTCTTCATGTAGTACTGATTCAATTCTCAAAGTCGGTCGCTAGATTAGTGTATGTAATGTCATTTTTGAGTGATTTAGTTTTGTTGTTCAAGGCCTAATGTTTAGAAGTAATCACAGCTAATTACTGTTCCTGTAAGATAATGCTGGTGGTTGAGTCTATCTGAATGGTTGGCTTACATGTTTATCCTATGCAACTTCTTCTGTTCAGAATTCAGATGATGTTTGAGTTGGACTTGGTCTCTTGAAATAAAGAGACATGAAATTTGTTGAATAATGGATCCACTACAAAAAAAAGTTCTCTCATTGACCCTTGAGCAAACCTACCTCCCGTGCAAGTTACATCATATGTTGCTTTTAATTATATTTTGTAAAATTACTCCCGTTTGCTTGTCACTTTTTAAAAGCAGCAAATCGCGACTACTGATTTAAAAGATTAAGAACTCAACCTGATTTTAACAAAGACAACATAATCTTAATTAATTTGAATTCAAACAATCAATATAACAAACTACACTAAAATGATTCAGACAAATTGAATCACGAAGACGAAATCGTTTTCAATATTCTCTTGACGATGTTTGTTTTAAAATCAAATGTCTTTCATTAATCAATCCATCTCAACTGGAAACCAAATCCATCCAAAATGACTCATTTGCCTAGCGCGTATATTGATAGCTAGATATACTGTTTCCTTCCGTTCGATTAAAGCCTCCATATTTTTTTTTTTTAAGACTCGTTAGTCTGATCTACCTTAATCAGTGTTTCCTCTAATATTAGCTTGGTCTCCATTAATCATCATATTATGCTAACCCTGTTCTTTTCGATGGTAAATTCAAATTTACCAACCTCAACCAACATAAGCCCACATAAACCTACTTCAACTTACTTTATGAATTTTAATAAAAAAACTCCAACTTCAACCTACTTCAATCAACTTTAACTCACTTCTAACTATTTTAACCAACTTCTACCCATCATACAGGGGAAAAAAAAATTCAACCTACTTTAACCACTCTCAATCAACCTCACTTATTTACCAACTCATATTTTCCAACAAAAACACAGGCCCAAATAGGTGGAATTATTTGATAAAGGTCAGAGCTGCTTACAGAAGATGTAGGGAAAATTTTGCATTGTTGTTGATTACATGTTGAATTATGTGATATGAGGTATCGGTATCAGCTGAGAACTTTCCCTGAAAGTGAGGACATGACCAAATGCTGGAAAATTCAGAGTCTTCATTATCTTAATCAGGTTCACAAACGTGCGCCTTTGGTGTTCTTAATTTCCTTCACACATCAACAGTGAAGTGGAAAAATCCAAAGAGATGCTATCGTAAGTCATGTTCAATTAGTTTTGAGGACCAAATTGTTTGGCCACTAATATCCTTAATTTAAAAAAAAAATCTTTATAGGTCCTGTTTGGCAAATAGCTAATAACTGTTTGCATTAACTGTTAGCTATTAGCTGTTTGTATTAGCTATTTGAATTAGTTATTTGTTGAAAAACCGTTTGGTAAAATTAGCTGTTTTTGATAAAGTTGTAAGACAAAAAATTAATTCTTCAAAAAGTTATTCCAAAAAGTCTTTTCACCAAATACCCAAATTAACTTTTTTATTTGGTCAAACAGTTCATCTTGATCAAAAAAACTCTTTTTGACCAAAAAACTATTTGCCAAACACACGCTAATTGATTCTTACACCTATGTGCAAGTAAGAAAAACTACATAAATTTCTTTTCCAAAAGCAAGGATTTAAAACTTTATATGATTCTTTGGATGTCATTAATCTCTTTGTAAAAGTGATTGAGAAACTTAAATGAATCTCTTTGTAAAAGTGATTGAGAAACTTATGCTTATTTTTTTTTAAAAAAAAGAAGTTAATTGACAAAGTTTTGTCCTTCAAATTTACCAGGATGACACTGACAATTTTTGAAAAAAAGTTGCCAAAAACTAGAGCTGACAAACGGGTCGGGTTGGGTAGACTCATTTAATAAACGGATCAATTTTGTGTCGGTGTTAAAAATAGCTCAGATTTGCCTTAAATTGAAAAATAACATGTTTTTATGCTAAACGGTCTAATCGTGTTAACTTCGGGTCAAATCAGTTCGATCTGGGTTGGGTTTGGGTTTATCTCAGTAACTTCAAGTCGAATTCGTGTTGTGTTATCGTATCAGGTCAGACATTCTCAGCCCTACCAAAAACTGTCAATTGTTGAATTGGAGGGGCAAATCAAAGTTTATACCATTATTGTGAAACTTGACCATTTCTACAGGTGCATGCTTGACTTTAATCCCAATATTGACTTCTGAAGCAACATTTTTGACCCTCAAAGCCCCGGCTGCTGAAACAATTCCTAATCAGTAATCTAATATTGTTCAATAAACTGCCTTCTTTCCAGGTAATCGACTTCACAGCTTCCATTTTTATCAACTGATAGTATCCACAACCTTTCAGACATTGACAAATTTTATTCAAATTCACCAACTTTTTCTACCTGATCAATCCACAATCCTACCATCTCCAAAAACCCACCAAAACTGATGATTTTCTTGATTATATGCTTGTTATTCACAGAATTTACATTTTGTGAGCCTGAAAAACAGTTCATTTATCATGGTTTCAAACGATCAGACCTTCACCTCGACGGGCTTGCAGAGAGTTCCCCTGATGGCTTGCTGCAACTTACCAACACCACGAAGTTTCAGAAGGGTCATGCTTTTCACAAAACCCTTTTAAAATTTGACACAAGTCTTTCCTTTTCGACTTCCTTTGTTTTTGCCATATACCCTGAATCTGACATTCCTCATAGCGGCCACGGTATCGCCCTTGTTTTCACCCCATCAATGGACTTCAGTCATGCCCTTCCAACTGAATTCTTGGGGATATTCAATGTTTCAAGCAATGGGCTTCCCACAAATCATATATTTGCTGTGGAACTAGATACTGTTCAAAATGCTGCTTTTGATGACATTGATGGGAACCATGTTGGTATCGATGTTAACAGTCTGAAATCTGTCAGTTCTGCTTCTGCAATGTACCATTCTGGGTCCGAGGATAAGGTTACGAGATTGCAGCTAACCAGTGGAAAACCAATGCAAGTTTGGATTGATTATGATGAGGTGGAGATGTTCGTGAATGTGAAATTGGCTCCTATTGGGGAACTGAAACCGCAAAGGCCTCTCTTATCAGCTCGTGTTAATCTTTCTGAAGTACTTTTGGGTTCAATGTACGTTGGTTTTTCTTCATCTACTGGTATATCAACTAATACGCATTACATACTTGGATGGAGTTGGAACCAAAGTGGTGAAGCCCAAAGCCTGGACCCTTCAAAGCTTCCTTCGCTTCCTCCACGGCCCCGAGTAGGAAATCCAAGGGGCCTAAGGCCAGGTCTGCTGGCTTTTCTGATCATTGTAGTTGTGATTTTAGCGGTAGGAGTCATTGCAGTTGTTTATGTAATAAGAAAGAAGAAGTACGAAGAAATTTATGAAGTTTGGGAACGTGAATATGCACCAAATAGAGTTGCATATAAAGATTTGTATAGAGCTACAAAAGGGTTTAAAGAGACAGAGGTGCTTGGGTTTGGAGGTTTTGGGAAGGTTTACAGAGGTGTACTATTGGGTTCAAATACCCAAGTGGCGGTTAAAAGAGTGTCGCATGATTCAAAACAAGGGTTGAGAGAATTCATCGCTGAAATCGCTAGCATGAGAAGGCTGAGGCATAGAAACCTAGTACAACTCCTAGGTTATTGTAGAAGAAAGGGCGAGCTGCTTTTAGTCTATGATTACATGCCTAATGGAAGCCTTGATAAGATTCTATTCACTAATGAGAAGCCAATCCTTGGTTGGATTCAAAGGCTAAAAATCATCAAAGGGGTGGCATCCGCCCTCTTGTACCTACATGAAGAGTGGGAACAAGTAGTCCTACACCGAGATGTCAAAGCCAGCAATGTTCTTCTCGATGCCAACATGGATGCTCGTCTAGGTGACTTTGGGCTAGCTAGACTCTATGACCATGACACCGGTCCTCAGACTACCCGTGTGGTGGGAACTCCTGGGTATCTAGCACCCGAGCTCAGTAGAACAGGGAAGCCAACTACTAGGACCGATGTCTTTGCTTTTGGGACCTTCATGCTCGAAGTGGCTTGTGGAAGGAGGCCGATTGGGTTGCATTCTCTTGAAGAGGAGGGTTTGGTGGATTGGGTATTCGAGTGTTGGAAAAAAGGAGAAATACTTAGGACAAGTGACTCTAGGTTGGAATGTAAGTATGACGTTGAAGAAATGGAGCAGGTTTTGAAGCTAGGCTTGCTGTGTTGCCATGCTAATCCTGAAAAGAGGCCTACAATGAGGCAAGTCATGCAGTTTTTGGAGGGCAGTGGAAGTATAATCAATACAAATCAACTTGAAGTTAAGACCCATGATCCTACTGATTCGTTCATGGAGATTTCTTGGCCATCAGTTCCATTTTATCTATCATCAAATAACTTCGCGTCAGCCGGATCCTTGTCGAGTGATGATTCAATCCTGCTACTTGGTCGTTAAATTGTTTGTTATTATTTGATCATTTTAACAATTTGATTGTACTGAGAGTTGTATTAACTGTTGACCTTTTAATAAACAAAAAGAATTTCGGATTCAAGATTTATCATTCAATACTTCAGGAGCTTGTTTCATAAAAGACGAGGGGAAATTTTGAAGAGCTTGCTTCGTAAAAGAACACGATCAACATTGCCTGCAAAAAGAATGGAAAACGGAAAAATCAAAAACAGGGGAGGCCACCCTGCTATATCAGAGCCAGGTTTCGATCCTGGGACCTGTGGGTTATGGGCCCACCACGCTTCCGCTGCGCCACTCTGATTTGTTGCTAGTTTCTCAGCAGATTTAATATTTTCTCAATCTTAGTTGTGTACTCATGCTTGCCGCGTAACCAATCAACTCGCTTCGTTCCTGTCCGTGGCCCATGGCACCATATTGTTATGTCATTTTCTAAAAATGTTTGCATTTAAATATTGTGAGATAAGTGTCACACATATTATTTTGTCAAATATGGACGATAATTACCTAAAGTAAAATAGAGAAGTTGATAATACAACACTTATTTGAAGGGAAAAGAAAAGTAGCATGCAATGAACTACCTGTGTATTCAAAGACTAAGACTTGATAAATACCAGACAAAAGCCAATTAGATTTAATTGAGAAAGAACATTTGAAAGCAAAATATTTATAAAGAATTTAGATAATATTCTGAAGTAACAGTCTAGGTAAGTATGCCTACACTCAAGAATTTGGGTTCCAATTAGAAGCATATTTATGTGCACTTGTATATGGATGCATGTGTCTCTGACCCCTTTTTGCAGTAGGAAAGTCGTGTAATGCTCATTTGACAATAGCATTCATCATGAAACTCATCGTTTGAGTCCAACCAAATAGATTAGCTGTAGAAACAGTGAAGCACTATGCTATTGCTACCAACAGAAACCATATGCACGACCGCGTAACAGAGCCACAACAGCAAAGTCATAAATTGAACCAAAAGATAAACCAAAGTTTAAGCACTGTTTCATCTTTTCCCTTCTTTTAAATACTGAAACATGAAGCTACAAATGGTAACGCAAGAGCTCAAAAAAGATAATCTTTGGTAAATTATCCGAAACAAATCTCAACGTATACAGCGCTAAACAGAATCACATATTCCAGTTTAAAGGAGTGATGATGAAAGTCTACTTGGCCATCCGCTTCAAAGGCCGAACGGCTCTCGCTTTATATACAACTGGCCTAACACATTAAATCAAACCAATCTCCAACAGCATAATTTGATCCATTGGAAACCCTTGAAGATCTAACTAATTATAAAGGGGAAGATAGAGTTGCTGAACAGCAAATTGGAGTACCACATGAACCCACTAAACCCTGCGGCAGCTGACATTCTTTTACAATTAAAAGTCGAATTCTCCTGTTGCCTGCCAGGAAACACCAAGGTAAGATAAATCAAAGAGGCATTCTGGTCAAAAGAGCATCATATCTATAGCCATAGCAGTGCACAGGAAGCACCTTATTGAACAGAATGTCCTTGTTGTTTATGTGCATGATTCCATCCTTGAGTGTGCATTTCCACCGGCTCTTGGTACGTGTCACCTGGCCAAGCAGTTGAGAATGGTCACTCATAACTGACGATAACATGATTTCACAAGATTTCAACACCAGGGCAAATATCCAAGATGATGACTTATGAGCCCTGGCATACCTTGTCAAACTGAGCCAAAACCAAGTGTTGTGTGTTTAGCTCTTCTCCTTGATCAAAATCATCTAAATCATCATCATCATTTTCATTCAAAGGCGGCTCATCATCATCATCTTCTTCTGGCACATCATTTGGGGCAGGAATGGCTGGGGTACCAGCTTGCAGGTCTAAAGCAAATTTGGAAGAACAGGTAGATCCAACATAAGAGGGCCATCTCATGCCCAACCATTCGAGTATATCAGAAGTTTGGAAACTAACCATTAGGGGCCGGAGTGTTTGCGACATTGTAGTCTTCATTAACAACCCCTTGATAATTGTATATCTTCAAGGTGTGGAGAAAAACAAATTACGTTTGAGCATAATGATATTTATGAACAGGATGACACAAGAAATAAGAAACTAGCATGCATGACTCATGAGACTAGCACAACGAATAAAAAGAGAAATGAAACTGAAAGTTAGAGTCTCACTTCTTTTCCCCACAGCTCAGTATGTGAAGGACACAGGCTGTCTCATCATTCAAACAACGCGTAGAAATTTCAAGACAGACATATATGTCCAACTATGATCGACTGAAAAGTAACGAAGTGAAACCATCTAGTCTAGATTCAAAACCAAGGTGAAGGTTCAAGGATTATTGCCTTCCCGTTTCCTAAGTGTCATTCAAGATTTGACTCCGGACTATCCGAAATAGTCCAGATACCAGAACGCTGAAGTCCGAAAATATCTTCATCACTTGTCAGATAATTCAGCCTCACCTAATTCATCTGGCCTGAAATATACTCGCAACCATTTTAAAAGACACTTATCCAAGCAACCCCCCATCTCAAGGTCAAGGTTCTCAAGGAAGAGTCCTTCCGCACCCTCTAGCCCAAAAGAGAGGAGGTGGGAATATTCAGCTCAGTTTAAAGTCTGACAGTCTTACTGCTAGATGGGATGATGGAAAATCATGATTTTCTGAAATACTATGAAAACAAGTAAGCAGCTAATATCGAAGTAAACCTCTAAGAAAAGGGAGTATTATCCAGGGCACTGAAAGGAATACATATCCTGCAGCAATCATCTCAACCCCGGTCCTCTGTGTGATCGAAACTGACAATAGATGTCATAACTAACCAATTCAGTACCCTGGTGGAGTCGGCCACTAAATTGTACAGAGGTTGTTGTGCTAACCCCAGAATTAAAAACCTTTGACTACATACTACTTTCTTGATGAAAAAAAAAAAAATCATCATAAAAATTAGAGGACAATTTCAAAAAGCATCTTGCTTTAATCCACTATAATCCAAGCTGAAGAATTGCCGAAGTTGACTTCTACAGCCGTCTGAAAATTAGGCAAATATGAAATATATCAACAAACAGAGCATTAAACAACACAAGCTGGCTGCTGGATGAAAACGACTAATTATGCTAGTAAATAGTATCCTCACTCAGACTCTCAGTTGACAACATCAATCCCAATCATGGAGATGGACCTGATGGTTGCCAACTGAATTGAGTCTCATTTCAGTTTCTTCAAAACTGTAAGTGCCATTGAAGGGACATCATCTCAAATACTACTATTATGAATACCCATTGCCCTTTTTCCATTAAACCTAACAGAAAGCATTTAATAAATATGAGATTGATCAAAGAAGCATAGTTAAGGCGTTCCAGAATCTCCCACGTTATGCTTGTGTTATTTTCAGAACAAACATAAACAAACCAAAGACGAGGGAATGCAATGCAAATGAACTTCTCCAGCAAACAGAATAAATATAAACTTTCGATCAAAATCTAAAGAAAAACACCAGAAACCAGGGGATATAGAAGCAAGATCTTACATTCGGTGTAGAAAGCATGTCCTCATATGGATCAGGAATAGGGCCATCCAGTTGAGGAATTCTAGAAGGAGAGCCTTTCAGCTGGGCAGATATCACCTTTCCGCTTGTGACTTTCACAATGTCACTTGCTCCAATGCACTTACTTTGAATAATCTGAAACATGATCATAGGTCAAAACATTCTGGAATGCTTTCGATTTTGATGTCGAAATAATTCAGGTTTAAAAAATGCATTGGTAAAATGACGAGAAGACAAACGCTGACTTAGAAAGACGAAGTCCCCAATTTTTTATCTTTGACATAATTCAATGCGAACATACTAACTTTGTCCTCATATTCAAGAATTCAACCTGACAGAACATAAATGAAATAGCAATTGAATTGTATCTTAGACTATAAGCAAGCAGGAAGGACCGAAGGAAGCAAACATTCGCAGGAAACCTTGATCAACTATAATTCTTATCAATCATAAGAAAGCGAACAAAAATGGAAGAGTAGCAAAAGGACAGCACATCAAGCTCAGGATAGAACCAGGTGCACAGTGATACAAAGCATCAAGTTCAAGCACGAAGAAGATTACAATCCCATATCACCAACTGCCTAGAGAAGTAACTTCCCCAAATATCTTAATTAGCAGCTCAAGCATGCGCAAATATGCACAAAGATATGTGGCTTAATTTAGCTGTGCAAAGGACAGTAAGATAGGGCTCCAACAAGCTAATACAGCACCATCCAAGAATATTTAAGAGCAGATTCTCGCATTCTGTTTCTTAAGCCAAAAATCACAAAGGTAGCTTTTATCATCCAAGAGTCATTATACTGCATTGCTCATGCCCATAGTATTCTTTAGTGTTTGAACCCAGACACATGGACGCAACCAAGAACATGTGAAGAAGACTTTGCAGGGGCATTTGAAAGCGTTTAAAGCATTGGCTGCAGTTTCACATGAATCACATCAGTGCATATGTGATTGCATAGGTTGTACATGCAAAACGGCACCTTGCTGTTGAGTTCATAAATAGCCTCAGCAGGGTATAGGGGACTCAGATGTACAAAGCCTTTCGTATTGCAATTAAAATGATTATTGACCAATCACCATATTACATAGCATCAGATATTAAGTAGCTTCAGATTGCTGTACTTCTAGAAATTCAAAAGCAACAACCTTGTTGCTTTAAATATAACTTGTCAGTATTGTCAAAGAGAGCAAATGCATCAGCGGGAGTAATGAGAAGGTACAGAAACAGAGCAAGAAAAACGAGAAATCAGGGATGAGAGACAGCAATACTTCAGATCAAATTGTTGCCATCCACATTACTTAAGGAGTTGCACTAATCATAGTGAGGAATAACAAATATCAATGTTTTCATCCATGAACTTGCACAACTTCTTTTCAGCAAAAGGATAGCTTATGAATTTCAAAATTTCCCAATGATTGTTCCCCACAGACCAGGCCACCTCTTTTTCTTTCTTCCCACATGTTCACCTAGGATTCCCTAAGCTCCAGCCATACAGCATTCCCTTCTTAATATAAAGGGTCTGGAGGGACGTCTCACCCCAATACTTTGTTTACAGCGTTAAACTCACTTGTCAGCATAACTATTTGCTGGCCACATGTCTACACTCTACACCCACAATCACTGCTGTATTAGTTGAACAGAACCACTATGTCCTAATTTTGGAATAGTTGACCAACAGCATTGCCGCAAAATTAAAAGCAGATGCATTCCTTCAGGACCACACTTTTGCTTTGCCCCTAAACACAAAATGGACTAAAGGAAATCTCACGACACAAGGTTGGAAATTTGCACACATAACCATGCCTACCTGGCTCACCAGAATCAAATTCGTTCTAAGATAACAGCCAAAAGAACAGTAAACAAGAGAAATTCAAAACCGAGTCCAATAAAAGTCTGCTACTGTTGTTAGTATTATGCAGGGGCTGCATGCTGAACCTGAAGTTCTCCGACCAACATTCAAGTGAACAACTACACAAAGTAAACGCCACAGGCTAACATAGTCAACTAACATTTAACATACCATCATAGATATCACATTTTCCAGGGCCCACCATAACTGTGAGTAACTCTATGAAGCAACATGCAGATCAAGGGATAAACTACATCCAATTCAGTATAAACAACAGCAGAGATGAGTATACAGCCCATTATATGCAGAATTGCTCCCCACCAGTAAAGATGTCATATACAAGGCCCGTATAACCTCAAGCAGGCACAGAAGAAGCAAAGTGTAGGAGTATACTGACAAAAGGACAATAACACCAGTACCTCCAGTTCAAATAAATCAGGTGCAGCATCTCCCGCTCCATCTTGCTGCGGTATGAATCCACCTGCCTGATACTGTGAAGCAAAATCATCGCGTTTTCGCTTCCCAGAAGGACCTTGAAGAAAGTCCTGGAGTTTTCTCACAAAGTTAGACAATTAGTGAACATCTCACCATCAAAAGGGAAGACTACCCATGTACCTTAGTATCAGTCATAAATTTGATACTATGATTAACTGATTATCTGGTTCATCAAAAATCAGGAACAGCATCGGATGTGCAACCTCCAATTACCCCCCCCCCCAAACGGCAAAAAATAACTTAAGAATAAACAAGAGCGATCAGCAAAGAAAATGCCACCATGCCAAGATGAGAAGTACACCTGAGTTGCTGGTTGTGAGCCTCCTCTATCAGCCTCTTCCCGACCTTCCACATAAGCTGCAACACAAGACAGAAGTCATGGGTTGCACAGAAAGGGAACAATGAAAAGCTGGAGAAAGGAAAATTGCAATAGAAAATCTGTTACTTACCCACATTAACGTCCACACCAAGTGGGGTTCTCTGATTCATCCAGGGTGAAGGTGGTTGCTGCAAGATCACAGGAAGCTCAGAATTAATTAGGAGTATTCCCACTTCACCAAGACAACAAACTATGAATTACAAGTCTACAAGACAAAAATCTAATGTAGCGTTTAGTTTGAGTTTCAGGTGAAGTTAAATGAGTGATCTTAAGTTCTTAACAGGAAACTAGAAAAACCAAAGTACAGAAAACAGGGAAACAGGTCCCATATAACTTTTTTTGGTGGGGGGGTGGGAGGGGGGAGGATTGATCACAAAACAATAGAATGCTCAAAAATGACAACAACTACATCTACATGAAAATCCATCTGCAAAAGTTTTGAAGGCCAACACATTTGCTGTCTAATGATGAGTCTGGTATCTCAAAGAGTTCGATCTTACCATGACATGATTTGATAATTGATATGAGACTTTGCTAGATTCCCAAAAAAATTAAAAATTAAGAAATAGAATATGTTCCTTAAATTTAGGAAAAATAGACACAGCTTCCATAAGAAGCTTGAAATATTCTCAACATTCCAAAAATATCAGAAATCTAGAAGATGAAATCCAATACAATATCTCTGAGCTCCTACTTACTAATGATTTTCATGTAAAAACTACAACAATGAAACTTTTAGCGAGACGTACAGGACACTTTGCTATTATTAGCTAAAATAATCTCTGTATCACAGATTTTATTTGTTGAAACACTAGAATTAGCTGTTCCTCGTGAATTACATCCTGCTTCAGAGTGAACTTTTTCCATACCAATGACTACTCGACGAATTTCAGTAAGCGTAGCCTTAACACAATAAAGACAATGGTGCTACTTGACCAATAGCGCACCAGATAACATCAGAAACATCATGTCTTAATTAGGACTTACAGCCCCAGGTTTCATCTCATTTTGGCCGCCGGCACCCTCATTAGAACTAGGAGTAGGGTAATCTGTAGACCCAGTAGGAATGTTGTACATGGAGCTGTCCACTGTTCCGGGCAAAGGAGTTGGAATCGGAGTCTGCAGTGGTGTCTGCAATGGAAAGAACACAAGGAAGTCAATCCAGTGGCTAAAGGCCTGGACGCTGATAATCATCTAGAACCTTCATAAAGAATGTGGACTTCATCATTGCATCAAGTTGACCATGACGCTGACCCAAAAAAACTGACCATAACATTGTCTTCCATCATTATCCACTATTTATGAACTTCATCATTAATAATCCAATTTGAAGGATGCCCCTAAAGTTGATGGTAAACATTTTGCTATACTGTTTATGCACTTCATTAGCCACTCCTAAGTGAGGATCCTCACATGGCAAGGTCTCACAACTTAGAAGGTAATATATACACTGCCTTACCTCTTAAAAAGGCAAAGAGGCCTAAAATGGGCTTTTTTTTTAAATTTGGGTGATCGATAAAATGTTATGAATCAACAATGAAAAATATTCTCCATTCATAAGAATAAATTGATAAGGACTTAACAGAAAACAAAAGTTGATTTTTTTTCTTCTTTTCCTTCTTCCAAACAAAACAGGTAAGTTCTAGTAACTGTCTTAAGCTAATGCAAAAAATCTAGCAGGTCCAATTCACTACTGGCAGCAACCAGAAATAAATACTTACAGGAGGGAAAAGCATCTCAGCAGTCGGAGTTTCATACTCTTCAGTCCCTTCATAGGGCACGTTCAGGTCATGAACAGGTGTAACTGCCGCCCCTGGTGCTTGCTTTGGCACCGAAGGCCTCTCACTTGGCCCCAATACCGCCCCTGCTTGTATCAATTTCATCTCCCACAGCTGTAAAAGCCACACAAACCACATCAATTTCACCTAGAAATCTACAAATCTTAAAACCCTAGAACCCATCAGATCAGAGCATTCCAGCAACCGATCCCGCCAATTTCCCTTCCCCCAAAACCCTAATCAACAAAATCAGATCCAAAAAACCCTAATTACGCAGCAAAATGGGCATCTTTTTTTATTTCTGCTTTGAAGAAAATGAGCACAACGTACCGCTTGAAGCTCGTTCAGGACAGCTTCACCAGGGCCATTGTTGACGAACTCTTCCCGGACCTTGTCGATGACGTCTTCAATGACGTGGATGTAAACAGCGCTGGTAGTGGCGGTAACCATTTCCGAATCTTCGAGAAGCTTCTCTGGAAATCTCGCCCGAGTTAGGAAAGGACGAATCGGAGCGATCTGGCTCGTCGATTCAGAGCCGAGTCGAGTCAACCAAGAATCACCGAGTCCGGTGGTGGTATGGTACGGATGGAGGAGAGTCGGCGGATGGGGAGGAGAGAGACAGGGCGGCGGGGACGGCGGAGGAGAGAGGAAGAGGGGCGGAGGTGGACAGGAGGAAGGCGGAAGTAAGCGGAACAGAAGAGGGACGAATAAAGAATGGAATATAAATAGGTTTGCATCCGTTTATAATGCCTGAATCCCACGTGTCAATGTCTGCGATGCTGCTACCTCTCCCCCCCCCCCCCCCCCCTGAGCAGTGAGTAGACAAAGCCGAAGGACACCACTTGTATTTGTTGCTCCTTTGCTTTCTTCTTTTTTTCCTTTTTTTTTGGGCGGGTGTCTGTGCATCGGATGTCCATTGCTAACTGGAGTGAGAAAAAAATTTGAAGCCAAAAAGAAGAAAATAAAACATTCAAATCAAAAAATCGATTAATTAGTTTGATTAATTTGAAAAATTAGGTTAAGTCAGCATATTTACAAAAAAAAATCACCATTGATTTAGGCATTTGAAAATTCAATTGAATAATGATAGCATACGACTAATTGAAAGCAAAGACATTTTTGAAAAAAAAAATTATGTACTAGCCAGACTACATATTTTAGAACTAGAAAAGAACAAAGAATGAACATATCTGCCCCGCGTTCAGTAGTAGTATTTTGAGTAGCGTTTAGCGTTTTGACCAAATCTATACACTTAGTAATCACTTTTAAATGTTCGATAACCTAATATTTGGATTAACATTTCAAGTAGCATTTTGCATTTCAAATAACGTTTATGAAAAACTAACAATATTAATTTTAGGTATTCAAAAGTAGCATTTCGTATTTTTTAGCCAAAAAATACCAATTGAAACTTTTGTCTTCAGAAACTACACTTATTCTTTATGTCAATTTATATTAATCAGCTAACCCAACATCAAAATTTATCAAAAATATTTATTTCAACTGCTGATCTAAATAATTATCAGCTAACAACTAAATTAAAACCGCTATCTGATACCTAACCAACTGTCTGCTATTTGAATTGATATCTGCTACTTAAACAACTATTTTTTCGAACAGAGCCATGGAATTAATATGTAGGTCACGTTCGACAATAGCATTTGGAATGGCGCTTAGCATTTTGTCCAAGCCAAAACACTAATTAATCAATTTTTTAGTGTTTGGTGACATACTATTTGGACTAGTGTTCAAAGTTGCATTTAGCATTTCAAACATTGTTTCTGAAAAACTAATAGTGTTACCTTTTGGTATTGAAAAACATCATTTCATATTTTTTGGTTAAAAAATCCTTTGAAAATTCCATCTTTGGAAAATATTCATATGCTTTTATATCAATTTACATTAATTAACTAACCCAATAGTTAATCTACCAAACACATTTTCTTCAACCATTCATCTAAACAACTATATCCTCTCAAAAGAGCTATCCACTACCTGGACAGATATCCACTATCTAAACAGCTAATTTTGTCGAACAAATCTGTAATGTCTTCAACAGTTAAATTAAATAAAGAAAGTATAGAGAAATGAAATTTTTGTTTCAATTAATTGCTTAACCTATAAACAATTTGAAAATTAATTTGTCAGCAGAATTGAAAAACAAATCAACTTATTTTTTTCAGTTTTGTTACAATTTGGATTGTTGTTGAATCCAAATTTTCGGATAATTGAAAATCAGTTAACTAGTTTTATCACTTCTAATACTAATCATTAAATGAACTCAACCATGGAATATGCACAAATTGTTATGCTAGCTATTTATTTGATAAAGTTTTTGTTTTATGCATCTAACGTTGGGATATTCCCTCAAATAAAGTACAAATCTTAACCAATAATCATAACATGTTTAGGACATAATTATAAATGTAACTACATAATGCTAAATAAAATGACATTTGTTTCAATATGTTGAAGAGAGAGTTGCTCTTAGTTTGTGTGAGAGATAGAAATGATTCAAATGAAAATGGTAATTGGAGAGAAATAGAGCAGCAAAATAATATCAGTGCCCTACAAAAATGCGATCACCAAAGGAATATAATAGACAAAGGACAAGAATAATGAATGATAGATATAAGGGAAATGCTGTAGGGGTGTAGAGAGATATGTGAGCAAAGTTTCGAAGGTATGTGTAAAACACTATGCTACCATCGCCACCATTGGTCCATTAATGCTCATATATTTTTATGACGGCCCTTTTGTGCAATTGTTACCTTCTCAGGGTCTGTTCTGCTTAGGGGCAACCAAAGCGGAAATGGAAAGAGATAAAAGGAGTGGAAAGGAATGAGAAATTTTCAAAAAACTGCTATGAGGTGCCCCATTTTCTATGGAAATAATTTGTAGGAGACCATATGATTAGAATATATTATGAAGTGCGCAATATTGTTAGGTAATTATTAAGAGGGTATTTTCCAGTGACAAATGGGTGAGTGTTGATGAGCTTTTATTGTATGACATAAATGGCCATATCAAAACCCGTGAAGTGTAAGCAAGTGTGTAATTAGCTCTCAGTCTTCAGAATTCTAAACACCCTCAAAATTAATTCATCCTCTCTGCTTGTCTCTTCTTAAACCCCAAACACTATCTCCCCTTCAAATCCAAAATTCATAGTTGAAATCTGAAGACTATCTTTGAATGAAGAAGGAGCAAGTGAAGAGTTTGTAATCTGTTGTTGGAAATCGGAGGTTTGTGCAATGGTATGTTGTAAATCCTAATTTTGATGAAATTTGATGTTTTGTTGCTACGATGATTTGACAACTTCTTGCTTTCATTTTTGTTGCTACGGTTAATGTACGGTTGATGATTTGATGGTTGTAATTGTAACTCATGTAATGAGAATTTTAGTTGGTTTGTTGGGTAAGGGTTTGTGAAACTCGTTGGGCATGAAAAACCTAATTAACTAGTTAGGGTTTCGGTTATGCTAATTGTCTTGATGACAATGTTGAATATATAATGGGTGGGCACATAATCTGTCTGTGTTTATGTTAATTTTTGCTTCAAATTAGTAGTTCCTGCTCTGTCTTCCATGCTCTTTTTTTTATGCTTGCAAAGTCAATGATTGCAATGTGTGCTATTGAACTGCATGTCTTGTATTTGAATGAGTTCTTGTGGTTAAGTGTGTGGTAGTTTCGTGTAGCTGGCAGGATTATAACAAGTTACCATTTGCTTAACAGGGTTAGGGGTGTTCATCGGTTCAAACGCGGACCGGATCAGGTTGGACCGAGGACCGAATAAGAGGGAAGTTACGGACCATGGACCAGACCGAATAAGTCAAGGACCAAATCGGGACTAGAACGAAAAAGGTTGGACCGGACCGGACCTGACCGAATTGTAAAGTTAGCAAATTTTTTCGATATGAACATCTTATATTTATTTCAATATGAACAATTTCTACATATTTTCACCATGAAAAACAAATCAATATTCTTGAATGTTTGAAAAATTATAAGTTACAAAAAACAATTAAAATTGAGTAAGTAAAAAGTTGATTTTTAAATTTTTTTATTTGGCCCGCGGTCCGAACCGAATCGAAGACCGTATAAAAAAAATTTGTGAACCGTGGACCGGACCGAATTCATTCGGTTTGGTCCGGTCCGGTCCGATCTAGGCCGGTCTTCAATCCGGTCCGGGTTTGGACCAAATAATGAACATCCCCAAACAGGGTAACAGATGTTTGGTAGTTCATTGTAAGGATAGAATGATTTAAATCCAGGATATTATTATTGATAAGTATCAAAGTATTGACTTGCTTAGGGATGTGAGGTCTTCAGCTACAAAAAATGGAGTGAAGTTGCATAAGTTTCTTGGATTTAGATGGCATCCTCCTGGTAGAGAAACCCAGAGGTGGCCACTTAGCATAGATAAGGACTGAGTTAGGTTAGCTAGTCACTGGAGGAAAATGAAAAAAAAAATGTTATGATTCCTCTGTACATCATAGAGCTACCTGAGGTAAGCAGTTTATAGAAGATAGTTGAAAGTTTGGACAAGCTAAATGAAGTCAAACATAGAGCCCAAGACCAAGCCCTAACCCAAAACCAACCCCAAGCCTAATCCAAGCCCAACATGATAGTGAGCCTACACTTAGTGAAGCTGGGGCATTGGTTGACAATTTTATAGTTTCCCCTTCAACTGAGAATATGATTCCCAGTGGAAACTCTTTAAAATCTCAAGCTAAAGTGTCTTCAATCACTACGAACAGACCTAATAAGTTGCAATTGGGAGACTCAGACCAAGGGCAACAAAGCTGTCTATAATACCATTACAAATTGATGAGGTCCTACACTACAATTCAATAAGATCCAAAAGGTCTTGTTTCTTGAAAGTTGCTCTCTCACCAAACTCAACTCCTACTGCAAAAAGCTCAGCCTCACCTTCTCAAAGAATGACTTTCCAACCTATTGCCTCCCCAACCTCCCAAGTTGTATTTGCTCTTAATAGCCCTAGAAAGCCTATATGACTAGACCTCAAAGTACCATCAAAACCCTAATTCTCCAACTTCAACCCTTGCAAACACTTCTTCCCAAACTGTAGCTGCAAAAAACGGCCCCTCCTAGCAAATCTACAACCCTATAAGGCCACTGACAAGATCTAAAACTATCCCTACAACCCCTAATTATCCAACTTCAACCTTTCTAAGCACTCCTTCTGAACCTGTAGCTACACAAAAGAGCCCATCTCAAGTCTATAGCCCGAGAAGGCCTTTCACTAGATTGCAAGCTACCCTTAGCCCTTCAGAAAGGAAAGCTACAACTGTTGGTACTTCAGAAGCAAGGGAAGACTTTGATTCGGATATACTGAGGGTTGATTTATTAGGCTTGCATGAATTTGATGTGCTTTCATTATGCCAACCATAAACAGCAGAGGTTGGTGTGTTTGATAGTGATGTGGAGGAGAATTTGGGGCAAGCTGATGATGAAGAGAGTGACCATGATGATAGTGAGGATAGTGACTTTAAGGAGTGTCAATCATATGGGTTTGAGGAGTCTAATAGATTCTCATTAGATGAGGAGGATGACTTGGAGCTTGAAAATGAGTCATTATATGATATTGACTTAGAAAGTGTCACTTAGCTATACATGACCTTAGGACATGATAATATTGATGATGATATGGGTGAGAACATACTGATTGTCAATAAAATGGCTAAAGTATTAAGGCGAGGTAAGTTGTGGAATAGAAATAGGGATGTGAAGGTGAGCTTAGCTGTTGGTGATTTCTTCACAAGTAAAGAGAATTTATTGAATGTGATTAAGGACTACTATGTTCAGCATGGTATTACTTTAAGAAAAATTAAGAACACTAGGAGCATATATACACAAAGGTGTATCAACAATGACTGTCTAATCAAAATTCATGTAGCTATGCTTGTGGATAAGTGTACTTGGATGATTAGATCTTTGACTGAAGGTCACGAGTGTCCTAATACACAATTTAATAAGCATGCCTCATCTAGATGAGTTGCATCTAAGCTGCTGGATGACTTTAAGGACAATCCTAATACGAATAGGGGACAATGCAGAAAACTCTAATGAGGAGATTTGGGGTGGCAGCTCCTAATTACACTTGTTGGAGGGCAAGAAAATTAATGGAAGATGTGGTTGAAGGCAGGCATGATGAAAGGTATAAGGTATTGCTAAAGTATATGAAGTTGTTTAAGGAAAGAAATCCTAACTATCTATGTTTGATCAACTAGAAGGATGAGGACCCTTGCAAAAATCCATCTTTCAAGAGATGTTAGATTTATATAGGTCAGCCATTAGTACTTTTAAACAGCACTGTAGACCATTCATTGGCATTGATGTCTGTCACTTAAAAGGGTCATATAAAGGTATCCTCATCACTGCCATGCGATTAGATGACAATAATGGGCAGTGCCCCTAAGCTTATGGAGTTGCACCCCAATAGGATGAAGAGGAGTGGAGCTTTTTTCTGCATGGATTAACAACTGTATTAGATGTAAAGGAAGACAGTTCCAAGTATACAATCATTTCTGATAAGCACAAGGTACAAGTTAACTTCATTGCCTTTTTTGTGCTATTTTAATGACTTACTTAATTTGTTGTTTATAATGCAGGGCATAGTCAAAGCAATAAAGAATGTCATGCCTCAAGCTTCAAGGAGAATCTGTGTCCTCCACTTCTATAAAAACTTTGCCTCAAACTACCCTGGTATGTGCGTATTGAACATATATAAAGGTTTTAGTGTTAACTTTGGTGTTTGTGACAAATATTAACATATCTTTTATTCTCCTCCCCGTAAAATGGTGAAGATGCATGGTTTCATTGCTTCTTTACATTGCTGCGAATACATATTCAAAATTTGTTTTCAAAAAGGCAATGGAGAAAATTAAGGAGAATGATATTTCTGCTTTTCATTAGTTAAGAGACAATGAACCATTGGAAGATTGAGCAAGGTTTAAATTTGATCGGACACTAAAGGTAGATGACAATACAAGTAACTTTGTTGAGAGTTTCAATAATGTAATTGTGAAGCATAGGGGAAAGCCAACATACATTGTGTTAGAAAAGATTAGAAAGCTTATCAGGGCCAGATTCGATAAGAGGTTTCAGATGTCAGCTGATTTGGAAGGTAAAGTGACACCATTTGTAGAAAAAAAAGCTTAAGCAACTCGAGCTAGAGTCCAGAAACTGCAGTAACTCAGTGCCAGCTGGGATGAGGAGTTTGATGTTAGAGAAGGATCCACAAATTTCACTATGAAGTTGGGAGACCATTATTGTGACTGTCAAAGGTGGCAAATTAGTGGCTTACCCTGTAAGTATGCTGCCAGGTGCATTCTTAGCCTAAACCATAAGTAGGCTGATTATTGTTGTCATTGGTTTCATGTTGAGAGGTATAGGAAGCTTTATGATGGCATACCCCATTCCTGACTCATGCTTCGGGGGGGGGGGGTGCATTGCCTGCTTTGGATCCCCATTTTGAGCTTAGGAAAAGGGGAAGTCTAGAGAAGCACAAAAGAACGAAAAGCAGACTTCTCATCCCTCCATACACGTCTTCCATACAATCGAGTGGCATTAAGAGGCGCAAGAAGTGCAAGCAATTGGGTCATAACAACCTCACATGTGGGCAGCCAAGGGATAAAAATGGTAGAATTAAATACAATAAGAAGCCTTAACAGAAAACTGACAATCCAGTTGGCAGGCCCAAAAAAGATCCAAAGAGTCAGCCAAGCATTTACCTCAACAGCTGCAGCATCAGGGGTTCCAACTTCGTCTACCCAAGCTATTTAAGTCAGATTTGTTATATTTTGGATGCTTCATCTCCAACTTCTTGTATAAGCTGCTTGTACTTATATCATTTTGGTGGTTATATATAGATAATGTTACAATTAGTTGTAATTCTTATGGATGTTAGTACCTGTATGAACATGTTGTGTATGACAAGTACAAGTATGGATAGGCAACCTAAGTTCAAGCATGGATTCAAAGTGCAACTTCGGCTTTTTCTACTTGGATTCAAAGTGCAACTCAAGAAGCTTTATACGTAGCCAACTTCCAAACTAAGTTAAAACATGCATTTCCAAGCTCTATATTGAGCACCTTACATTTTGCTTCTTCCTAATCAATCTCAAAAAGCATTGCACCCACCAAATACATTGCAATTTGCCACATACAAGATCTAAACAAACATAAGTTCTGAAGTCTACGATAACAACCAACCTTACATAAGAACCACATTCCACAAGCAAGTCACAATCACACCCACAATAGATTACGATATTAATACAAGTGCAAGTAATACAATTACACCAATCTCTAACATAGCAATGATGCTATGCCCTTTCTCATGTATTTTGAACACCACCTTCAACTCCCTTAGCTCATGCTTCACTATCTCAATCTCACTTAACAATCTTTTTTCTAGATTTGGATTTGCTTCATCAACCCATTCTAAAAACTTGTCACATCTCAAACACTTGGCATACATTCTACCTGGGTTTTGACTTGAATTTGACACCTTTCTCATTCCTTAAACATTATACCTTAGGCACATGACAATTTCTTGTTCATGGTCACTTCTCCTCGATGAAGTTGATCCTTGCATTTTCACCTTCAAATCTAAGTACGCCAACATCAAATCCACTCAATTCCATCAACATTATGACCAAAAAAATTCACACACAACAATTCCAACCACTGATTGATTCAATTACTGTTGCAAATATCTGACGATTCTTGATGAAGGCATGCTAATACTCCATTGTTAGAGAAAGGCAACAAACCATAGAGAGTACGAAACAAAAGAGGGTTATGCAAAACTAAGGGAATTTTGAAGGTGAGAGAAGTGGGTTGCTCAATAGTTTACAACAACAAGCGGACCCCCCCCCCCCCCAAAAAAAAAAACCTTACCTTCATTTCCCCTGCTTCAATGGCGCTCTTCATAAGTGGAGAAGAAGAGAGAGCTTTGAAGGTGAGAGAAATGAAAAATTAGGAGATGAGAGAGATTACAGATATTTAACACAAATAATTTACTGTTATACCTCAACCCTTTCAGGAAAGGCATAATTGAAACATTAAATTAAAATTGCAATTCCCGACAAAAATTTATTAGTACTTACCCATTTGTCACTGAAAAGTACTCTCTTAATAATTACCTACAATAGCATTAAATAATACATTCTAATAACATGGTCCCCTAAAAATTATTTCCACAGAAAGTGAGGTACCTTAGAGTAGCTTTTGGAAAAATTCTTGGTATGAGTGGAAAAGAGTGAAAAATATTTTTCGATCAAGAGAGTAAGAGGAGTGGGAAATATTTTCAAGGAATGGGAATGACTAGGAAAAAGATAAATGGAAGGAAGTGGAAGGGAATGGGAACATTTTCAGAGTAGTGGGGAATTTTTAATTGAGATGGTGGGAGCAGTAGGAAATATTTTCAAAGAGTGTGAAATTAATGGGAGAAGAGAAAAGAGATGGAAAATTATGATTTAGCCCCAAAAAGGATAAACTCGATGGAAAATTGAAATGAGTGAAACGAGTGGGAGGGAGTGAAAATGAATAGAAATTAGTGGGAGAAATGGAAAATGGTGGAAATGAGTGGGAAAAAATGAGGAAAATTTTTTATTTAAGAGAATAGTAGTGGGAAATACTTTTCAAGGAGTAGGAGAAAGTAGAAAGTAGTAATAAATTTACGGAAGAAGTGTGAAGAGTGTGAATAAGTATAAAAGGGTAGGAAATCCATATAATCACGGAAATAACTAACCCTAAATGATAAGAAGTGGGATGGGTTGGAAGATGTGATAAATTCAAACTTACCCACAAAACGAATAAGACCCAAATAGCATGGAGTTCCTTTCAAATAGGGTTTTCATGAGGACTTCTTTTGGATCCTCAACCAAATATATCGCCATAAGGGCTCTTATTATTGGGCCATGGTTTAGTGTTGAGCACCCTAAAACAATCTTCTAACAGGTTCTTAATAGTCTTACATAAAATTAGAGACATTAAAATTGTTGCAAAAGTTATTGTAAAATTGGTAAATAGAGGTGTGCATTCACGTAGATGGAAGCACAAGTGCACAACTTCTTGTCAATTTACAAGTCCTACGGATATATATATGTAAGCTATAATAGTAATATAAAGTTTATCTTGTCGATGTTTTGGGAGGATAAGATAGAAAAATTTTAACACAATCTATAGTAAGCCTTAATTTATTGGTCCATAATTAGAGTCATAAAATTGAAGGCCCTAATAGCGTATATTTTACATTGCTCGTTTATAAATTTTCACTTAAAGTCAAACTTTAGCTTTCTAATATAAAATTCAAATCCAATATTCCAAAAATTCCGCCACTGAGCTGGCTGTAGGGGGCTGATATAGCAATCTTATCTCTGAATTACATAATTACAAAAAGATGACTCCAATTGACCCTAAATTTTAAAACCGTAGACTACTTATGACTCTAAATAAACGGAGCAGATGAAATTTAAAAAGACATTTTGTGTTTAGTCAATCCAAGTTGAAAAAAATAGTCCAAATTTACCTTTTACAACTATCTAGATTTCGGACAATGTCTGAAGAGTTACATGCATCGAAGACAATTTAGAATCATTTTTTTTTTTTAAAGAGGCTTCAACCCAAACAGATTGCAAATTGAGACATCGAGTTATATTAGTTTGCATTCTTTTTGAGTTATGATATGCGTTCGTCGTACACCCATGAATCAACCAAGAGTGTGCATGGTGTGGTTTAGTTGAATCTCTTACATAAACCAAACCAAACCAAACCATACAGACTTTCTCCTTTTAACTTTTTATATGCTCTCAATATTTGTTCTTGTCCTCTTTGGATTTCTCTATGCTTCATTTGTCCTCACTTGTGTTTTCATCTTTTGACTGCCATCAATTATTCAAGTTCAGTTCTTCATTTTTTTTTTTCTTTCAAAAATGCAAACACACAAAATCCTTCATATTTAGCATATACTTAAAGTTTACTATGTAGTTGTATGCATTACTTAAATCCTATATAGTGATTTCAAAATGTCCATGCAAAGTGTGACAACGTCATTAAAGCAACTTTAGCACATGATCAAACGGGACAAAAAGAATTTTCAGGTTAAAAAACACAGTGTATCCTAACAAGTTCCTAGTATTTAATTATAAACTCATGCCCTCCTCTTCAATTGTAAGAGACTATCATTGACATTGTCTTATAGTAATCTCCACTGTTTATGTTTTTTCATACTATCTTCTCTTATAGTAATTTTTATCTATCAATCTTTTGAGAAGGCTTATCCATCTTTCTATGGATGGAGTTTTTTTATCAAAATTTGGGGGGTTTAATTCAATTATAGTTTATGTTTTTAGGTTACTTGAGACTAATTTTTTAATTGATTGTACTTTGGATCTTCAACATGGAAAAACTACTTAACATGGCTTGTATAGCCATTTGATTGTTTTGACATACAAACTATACAAGATGCACAAATCTCCTTGTCGATAGATACATCTTGGAGCAACGAGTAAGGGAAACATTAGCAGGTAGCTTCATTTAATACAGAACTTCTCAAAAAGGAAAAAATCACGAAGAAAATTTGGTGGAAAGAATTTTTTTTGGAAAAGTTACTTTTTTTAATATAAAGGAAAGTTAGGTGAAAAAATTGTTAGAAACAAGTGATAAAATTTTCCTCATAAAATTGTGAGGAAAGTTTGAGGGAAATTTCCAACCTCCTCCAACCTCACATTACTTAGATAACATCAATATGATTCAAGTAGTTTAAATTTTTCATCCAACTTATTGTGTTTTTTCCTCAATCCAAACAAGAGAAAGAAACTCATTTTCTCCATACTTTTTTTTCCCTTCAACTTTTCTTTCCACCAAATTTTCGAAGGATCAAACAGAGCCTAAAGAAAAAATGCAAGATTTTGGATGAGAAATTTGAATGTTGATGAACTACTTCAATCAGGTTGATTTCATCTAAGCAATGTGAGGTTGGAGGAGGTGGAGAATTTTCCTTAAACTTTTCTCATAATTTTATGAGGAAAATTTTATCGCTTATTTCTAACAATTTTTCTACATAACTTTCCTCTATATTTTTTTCTTTTGTGATTTTCTCTAAACCAAATAAAAAAAAAAAGTAACTTTCCTAATTTTTTTTCTTTCCAACAAATTTTTCAAGGTCCAAACAAAGTCTTAGTCCCCTATCACCAATGGGTTGAGATGGTGAGCCCGCATGGTTATCCAACTCATAGTTGGATATCGTATCCATACAACAAAATTATCACATTTAGTTTGTTTATAATATAGTGGGTACATGTCGAAGCTGTCATAGGCCTACACAACACCTGCCACCCCCACCTCCCCGGTTTGATCCTGGGGGGCGCAGTCCTGCTTTGTGCAGAATTGTGTGTGGGTGGGCTGGTGTTCCTGGACTCTTGTCAAGAATTTGACATCTCCTCTCTGGTCCGTTAAGGCTCCTTAGGTACTTTAAGATAGGGACCTAGTGGGTTGGGTCCGCTTACCAACAAAAAAAATATAGTGGTTACATAAAAAGATAATCTTAAACGATAACTAAAACTAAAATGTTTATAGAGTAGGAGTCTTAGGAGTGAGAGATGTAATCATGACAAATGGAGAGGTTTATTAATTTAAATTGGTGGTAGGGATTTTTTATACACAATAACTTACTTGGAAGTGTTTTAAATATTAACCACTAACTATACAAATCACTCAAATATTTTCGCCGTGCCTTATTATCACTTGTACGCTACCTAAAAAACTTTTTCAAATCATCCATCTTAAAAGCTCTCCAAGTTAAATATAATTAACTTGGAGTTTTTTAGAGTGTGACACCCCAAAAAGAAAGGTATACTTTTTTGTGATATAAGTGATCATATCAAGTCACTTGAGTCTTGATAGCACTAGATAGTATATTCATCTCCTCTTGAACGACACAATAGACTCATCGTGATTTGTTAGTCAATAATCTTACGTGGACGAGCGGTCACACCCTCTAATTTCCACTACTATGCGAATACTTAATATTCTCTTGTCCACTAGTACAACTTGCACTATGGATGGATGTACAGGGGTCCGAACAAGTTGAGACATATGTGTGCCATATTCGTACTCATACCCATCGGATTTTAGAAAGTAGCAAATATACTCATATCCACCAGGGTTTTTTTTCTTTTTTCTATGGGTATTATTTTGGCACATATAAGGAGTAAAATTATCACTATATTCAACTATATTTGAGCACATGCCATATTTTGAGAATCAAATTCAAGTGGCAGCAATGAAAAATATGCCTAATAAGATTCACAAAAGTTAAAATAGCAGGCCAAAGATCTCCTTTTTTTAATCTTCATATAAAGAAAATTGTTATTCAAGGACAGTTCATTATAAATCAAATATCATCACACCAAACAAAATGAACAAATAAAAAAATATGAGAATAAGCCTTAAAAAACAAATACGAGGATAAAATCTAACATGTGTAGTGCAAGAATGGTTAAAATAATTAAACTAGTGTTTTATTGTCTATCATTTGAATTAGGTTTTAGGACACTCCGCTAGTCTCTTACTAGTAAATCGGGCACATAAATCAAGTTGAGGTTTTAAAATCAATATTTATGTCCATACCCATATTCGAAAATAATACCATATCCATACACATGTCCAATTAAAACCCATTTTCACCTTCCATCTAGGTTCTAAATAGGCTAGTTTTAATTGCGATTTTTGAATTCAGGTAATACTCCTATCTCTGATCATATGTGCGCCCTGACACCGTTTGTAACTCGAGCCACCTACCATGTCGTGGGCATCATGATGTTTTTCTTCTTTTTTTTTGACATTTCTTTCACAACTATCATATGCATATGATAAGTGAGCTATACAATTAGATATATACAAAAAGCTATGTTACTAGATCTCATATTCATGGTATTGATCTAGTCTATATGTCGTCACCAAGTCCTAAAAACTTTTGCCCATTGAGTTGAAATATGGTCGATTATTTATAACACATGTATAGTTTATTTTCCTGCCCTTGCCCACCACCACCATCCATGCGAGATAAGTAACCTATAGCAAATTAAAATGTATTGTTCTAAATGTGATGCACATCATTATTACCGTCTAACACTTTAAAATTAAACTTTCATTCAATACATTATCACTTATGTCTTATATCCGAATATATAGGCCTTGTTATGTGGCACAATTGGGATAAAGGAAACTTTATTTTGTGAAAAGATGTAGTTGTGAAATTTTGGTTGACTAATTATACGTGTTAGCTCGTATAATATTTTACTTAATCAATCATGTGGACTAGTTGATCGGGAAATGTAATTTAAGTTAATTTGTGGTACTACTTGACATGTGCTTTTGAGTATGGCTAGTTGAACGAAATATTTCTACTCAGCATATAGGCCTTTGAATTTGACTTATCTCACCGTACTTCCTAATAACCAAACTTTGCTTCCTTATTAGTGAGTTAAAAAAAACCCAAAAAGATGGGAACATAAAAGAATAGGCCGACAAAAGGGGGGAATTCTCTTGGAAGCAAGTCACGCACATGCATGTTCACAGAGAAAGGAAGGAAGAGAGAGAACAAATGGGAGGAAGAGAAGCAGAAGAGGAGGCAAAAGGGAAGAACCAAGGAGATAGACGAAGACGAAAGAGAAAGCAAGAGGAAGTAGAGGTGTGAGGATGGAGTAGGCAAAAAGAGGAGGAGAAGAAGTAGGAAGTAAGAATTCGCTCAACCCATCCCAATTTCATCTCCAATCCTAAGAATTTGAGGTGGGTAGTCTAATTGATCTTCATTCTTAAATCGGTAGTAATTTCGAACCAAAACTGCTTTGTTGCATGAAATTTTCAACGTATGCAGTTTGGTCAGGGTTAGGAATGTGAAATTATGGGTTTGAACATGTGAAGGGCTTGGATAAAATTTGAGGTCGATGGTGGAACCGTTTAAGGTTGAGTTTGCGTGATTGCAATGGGGGATGAATGGAATTTAGTTTTAGTAAGTAATTACGGTTGATGGTTATTGGTGTGTATTTTAGATCGCTTCCCCACTGCTGTATGTTTTACATGTGCTGAGTTTTGTTATTGCAGGCGTTAGGGGGGGAAACTGAACTTGGGTGTAGGGAATCAACTTAAGATAGTAGAAGACAAACAAGGCACTAAACTTATGCAATTGTTGTCGTCGTGCTACCAGACAGAGCAGAAAAGGGTTGCATTTTGAGCATACTAATTCAACCTCAAGCAAGATCAGTGAGCTAGTTAGTAAATAGAGTAACCGAATTCCATTTCCAGCCTCCCTTTGAATAACGATTCTTTGTGGAATTGCTTTAAAAAAAGGGAGAAGAGAGTCAAGAATTTAATAGGGACCTGAATAAGCTAAGTCTGAAACTAAACCAAATCTGAACTGCACCCGTTGTTGTATGCTTTTTCTATTTTGATGAGTGTCGGTTGTGGGTCATTGTGAACTATTATGAAAACTAAACAAAACATGAACGTGAACTGAATGACACTACAAGACATTTTGTGTAGTTGATGTAACACCCCCACCCATAGAGGCAAGCGCATCACCACTATGGATGTTCAGCTAGAAACACCTACAAGGCTCTGTGAGGTCCTTAAACTTAATTAACTTATTAGACGACAAGCGCAGTGGAAGCCTTAACTAGAATTTGGTCAAAGTTGATAGGGTAACATTTTACACACACTTAACCTATGTCTAGAACATTCGTACACACGTGTGACAAAATAAGTCCATGCGTGCATTCACTAAACATAATCTGTATCATGGGATTATAATAAGGCTTGCATTCCCAACTTAGTTCTCCACAAGTATTTAATGACTTTCAAAAACCAGAAAAATAGTAATGTCATGTGCTCCCTGAACCCAATGAATAGCCCTTATCTTCCACATTATTACACTTGCACATTATCCAGTTAACACATAATCACATAGTATATATAGCACCGCAAATCAGTACATTAGCACATGGCATATGAAAGGCGACATAAGAACATGCTCATGCTTCAAAGAGGGACTCATATCTTTCATATCTATCAGGCTCATGAACTTCACAAAACACATACATACATATATATCATCAGTCAGGTGATTAGACTAACTTAATTATACCTGTCACATACCACATACGATTCAAAGACTCACGTTTCCACTTGAGTCCATGAACAAACTCCGCTGCTAGTCTATTTGCTAAACTAACCATAATTGTCCTATATACTCATATCCGTTATATCTTTTGAGCTCCTAGTCCTCATTGGAATCTAAAAGAAATCAAAGTGTGCTAAGTCAGACAAATTGCACACCGAAAACCAAAATTGCAACACACAAGAGCCTCTTCCTTCTAAGGTTCCACATGTTTGGTAACGACACACAATCTATTTCTTTAGACATACTTATCAGTTATTCATATACCTAAATTCAATCACAATCTCATATGCGTCTTGAATGATCTTCCAAAATTCAATTTAAAGCCAAAATCCAAATCTGTAATATATGATATATTCTTAGATTACACAAAGTTCTTTAGTTTAGAGAAATCAACTCATGACCCACACAAAAAGCAATCACAACATAAGGTTGACAAACATGTCCTGGTGGACCAACCACAACTTATTCATATGGTGCTAACCACTAGTGGATCAGCTATAATGCATTTATATGGTACTAACCAAACATCTTTAATCTAGGGGATGCGAACTACCCACCAAATATAAACCATGGAGTAACATTTATATCCCAGTAAATTTGGGTCAAAACCTTTATTACCTATCAAAGACCAACATGGCTAACATAACAAATAAAGTTGACATTCATATCACATAGGATTTGTCATAACATCTCCCAATAGACGATCTGTACATAACCATAGCCACTACTATAACCATAGCTCTATAATGCAACATAATAGGCCTAGGAAAGACATGGAGCTCTTTCCCCATAAAAACATAATCTAATGAGATCATATAGATTATATTATCATACTGTTATTTTCCAAAGAAATTTATATCAATAATATACATAAAAAAACCTCGCCAAATGAAGACATAATTCCACCTAAAATAATTTCACAAATTTTCAATACATCATGAAAATATCTTGCTGTTTTGAATATTTAAAATCATTGCCTGTGTGGTCAATCTACAACTTATGCATTCAAACTTCCCATAATTATATTAAACAGGATAATTTCACTCAAAAATTCATAATTCAAAGAATACACATGCAAAATTCACAAGTTTTTGCAACACATTGCCAAATAATATAGATAATCTATAGGATAATTTTTGGAATCTTTCTCTGTAATGCCCCAATAATACATAAATCGTAGCTGCATTTACCTACCTAAGCTTAACACCAAGAAATCAATGGACGGGCGTTACTGCCGTCCGCAAGGACAAGGCTTCGTTTGAATATGAAATTTTAGCCATAAAATCAAATTTTATACTCAAAGGGGCAATCACGTCCATTCAAACCATTTAAGTACATACAGGAATGATGCTAACTTCCCAGGGTTACATCAACTTACATAACTCCGTTTAATAATACAGTTGTAACACCAAAATACATATTGTAGTTCAAATATACAGCTAGGACACTAAACTGCACCACAATAAGGCATGAAAGCATCTTAGCCCTTCTATCTGCCAATTACATGGACGGTCTTGACTTATTTCTCACCTTCAGCTTCCCTGCCCGCCGGAGACCGGTTTACTGAACACTTTCCTAAAACAAAACATAAAAACATTTCGAACTATGAGCCAAAGCTCAGTACATGCATTCTTGTACTAACAAAGATTCACTAACAAAGAAATTATGAGGGTCCGCTTTGCAATTCATTTTGATTTTAAAACAGGGAATGTGATGTATATAAAACTAAGTTGCCATTTATTATCTGTTAGTGCATCCCTTAGTAACTGTTACGATCTATGTATAGGTATACACCTGCCAAGCCGACCGGAGGACCTGACCTGAAGCCGCGCGGGTAACTGGAGGGCAATGCCCTGTAATTGATTACTGATGGGGTCACTAATTATGTGATAAATCACTGATTCAATTGGTTCATTGATGTACTTACCAAAATATTATAATTTCGATAAATACGTGCTGATTTCTAAAGATACAGTCAATAAACGTACCTGGGGTTTTTAAAAGCTAGATCACAGAGTAAATAGATGAACTAAAACGGAGAGAATAGAATGAGCGTTTAGGCCTTGATTCTGTTCAAAAATCATTATAGGCATATGAGGTTAGAAATGAACTTATTTTCATAATGAATACATTTACATAAAATTAGCGCAATGGATACCTATAAATAAAAGAAAAGGCTTATAAAGAATTTGTGCGAACCAGTTAATAGATTAAACTTATAAAGTTAAATAAAGTATAGAAATGTTGAGTTAAGGCATGGTAGCAAGTTTAGGGGGGGAGGTAAGGGCTTATGACGAGGGTATGGAATGAGTAATCCACAACTTATACTCCCGACTTCAAAATGAGACGTAAGACCCCAATCTAAACAGCTTAGGAAGTCCCCTAAAACTTTCATTTAGGACACGAAACATGATTCCCATGACAGGTTCCATAAAATGGGGTTAGAACACTAACATGTCAGGTTTCAGTGCTGAAAAATCCATTCTGCCTAGGTTCAATAAAATGGCCATAACTTCCTCCACAGACATCGGATTAAGGAGATTAAAGAGTCATTTTAAATCTAACATCTAGACCTATCTACCCACCAAAAATCAGAATTTTTGGCTTATCTGATTATTACCAGTTTTGTTTCAAAGTTCGTTCTGTTTTTCTGAAAATTCCAGCAGCACTGCTTTAGTTTGTTCCTTCATTTTTTTACACCAAACCTCAACTCAAACTCTTTCTTAAGAGTGTATAAACACACTTTGGTACATCCCAACCTCATACAACAACACCATACATAATTCCTCTTCATATTCATATCAAATAAAACTCATTCTCTAGTCACATAAACCCACACACCTCAAATTTAACATTAGTTGGTCCAAATCTTGTATTTTGGACAAACCCTAGCTTTGGGTCACTTTGAACTCACTCCCAACTTTTCCAAAACACCATAAACAACATAACAACTTTAATATATCAAGAGATAAGCAAAGACAAGGATAAAACATGCAATAAACATCACTTAAATAAGAAGCTTTGCGTGACCAAGATGAAACCCTAACCTTAGCCTCATCCAATTTCAACTTCACCATAATCCATCAACAAAATGATTCTTAATACCATAAAAATAACATAATTCATCACTAAAACAACCAAAATAAGAAACAAAAACCAACAAGATCAAGAATCAAAAACAAAAATCAGCATAAGGGTGAAAATAACACTCACTTTGAGCTTGAAAAAGAGGTAGATATGATTCTTGATGCTTATGAAAGTGAAAGACGTGTTTGGGGGTGGTGAGTGGGGGATGTTTTGAGGGTTTTTGGTGGCTAAAAGGTGGCTGGGAGGGGGTGGGTTGCTACTGTTTGCCGAGTAGAAAGAGAAGGAGGAGAGGGAAGAGAGAGAAAGTCTCTTGAAAGCTTGGTGTAAAATGAAGATAAAATGAAAATTTTTACAATTTATACGACATTTACTTGGCTGCAAATAAAAGTAGAAAAGTCAAAATTGTCAAGCTTGATTAAGGCTTAATTAAGAGGGTTTAGCTAAACAAATAAAGATTAAGTCTTGTTGCATCACAAAAGGCCCTAAACGGACTCGGGTTTAGCGAAAAAAACTGAAACCGAGTGTGTTTGCGAAATTTATTATTATTTTTTTTCCAAAGTTTGAGATAAATGGTTGTGGTGCCTTGAAAAAGAATTTTAAACATTAAATTCATAATTATTAAGGCCTAACTCGATTTTCAAATTCAATTAAAACAAAACCCCGAATTGCAAAGTGAGGGTCTATCTAAAATGTCCATTAGAATCATAAAAGAAATAACGTAAATGAAATGATATTAATCCCATGGATTAATGAAATGAAATTAATAAGCATAATTTAGGGTCGGACTATTACATTCTCCAAGCCAATAATTCCCAGAAACTCAAATAGTAGGCAAAATTATTGAAAATATGAAAATTAAACTTGAAATTTCATAAATCATATAATACACAACCAAAATTCACAAAAAAACTATAGGAAACTACCAAATATTATGAAAATTCTACCGTAAAATTTCATAGTTTTTATTGAAGCAAGTAATTCACAAAAACTAACACAATGGCTTAAATTATGGACTAAACAATGCAGTTTTAATAAAAAATATTCATAACTTATACAATATGCCTTCAAAATTCATGAAAATTAGCAAAAATTTTCAAATATTAAACATGACCTACATTAAATTTTTCAAAATTTTTGGCAAGCCAATAATTCCTAGAAATTCAAATAGCAGGTGAAATTATTAAAAATCCAAAAATAAAATCCTTTTTTCCCAGCATGAATCATGTTAAGCCACATATTCAAACAAAGCATTCGCAATTTGGAACATACAAGATTAAATTCACAACACAACCTTCAAAACATTATCCACATAATCTAATAATCATAAATAACCATGGAATTTCTAGTGGTGGGATTCTAGCAAATGAGATTAAGCTTCTAATCTATTAAACCCTAAAGCATCAAGTTCATGGCTTCAACCTTCAATTATTTTATCTAATTCAAGTATAAGCCATGCAATTAATCTTTCTCTAATACATTTTAGATTTAGAAAAAAGTAAAAATTACATACATATTATTCTTCAAACCATGCTCAGTTGTTCTTCTTCTTCTTCTCTTCCTCCTCCTATTGCTTCTTCTTCTCTTCCTTTTTCTTCCTATCTCTTGCTGTGCGTTGTGTGTGTGTGTATGTGTCATGATTTTTGGGAAAAAAAGAAAGAAAATCAAACTCCCCCCTTTCTTTCTTTTTATGAGAAAAAAAAATCTTTCCTACCCTTTTCTTTTTTTGTTTTTTTGGTGGCCTAAATAAGTGAATATCCACTTTTCTCTTTCCCCCTTTTCTCTTTTTCTTTTTGTTTTTTGGGGAAAAAAATCTAATTATTCCCCTAACACAATAACGCTAACTTAGAATACACATGTGTGTCTAAAATAAAACATGTAAAATATATACACAAATCACACATTTACATATAAATCAAAGGTAATAACCAAAATTTTGTGGTGTTGCATATGACATGTATAAGTTGTTTGAAAATAAAATAAAATTTGGAACTTAAAGGAATTAAGAGGAAACCAAACCTTCACCAAACTAATCCTAAGTTGAATGGAACCTAAGAAAAACTTGAACCTGAACTGAAGTGGCTAAAAAACTGAGCATGAACCTAAGCTGATGCTTGAAGGGAACCTAAAGGCTAAACCTAAACTAAATTATTGAGAAATTGAATAGGACCTGAACTTGAACTTGAACCTATCAGCATCTTGAAGATGTTCCATGTACTTTAGCGTTTTCTATGCATTGTTGAAAAATCAAAAGGGACTTAGGGAACCTGATCAGAACCTGAACCTAAAACATAAATCAAATTTGCATTGAACTTGACGTGAACTAAAGTAAACTGAAAAAACCTCATTGGAACTGGCAAATTGTTCTAGGTGCGAGTGTGTGTAATTATTTGCTGTTAAGATCAAGCGTGACTTGTGTGGACGTTTTCTTGAATTAGGATTTAGGTGTCAAGTGATACAAGTTTTTGAATTTGAAATGATTGTTTGAAATATATAGGATTTGAACCAAGTTAGAAATCTATTGTTTGACAAAAGTATGGCCTCGCTTTATCCCAAACAAGTAGTGGTTAAAATGTTTTGTGTATTGTGGAATTTGACTAAATTTGGCGACTTCACATACTAGTTGGCTTTTTTTTATGTAAAACCGATTCATTGGTTAGTGGGTTTGAATTTAGACTTTGAATCTAGAAGTGCTATGCTAACTAATTAAGGTTTGAAAGCAATTTGTAAACCGTGAAAATTGTTGTTTTACCTAAACTTAATAGTGTGTGATTATGCAAAGTTGTTTTGTGAAAATGGAAGTTTTGAAACGAAAATTTTATAAGGTGTGGTGTTTCTTTAGGCCCTCTTAATTGACTTGTGTGATCTTGAAAGTGTGGTCTTGAAAGATGTTACACGGCTGGGAAGTCTAAGTACCCCAGACTCCTAATGTATTAATGAGTTCCTGATTAACCTAAGCAATCTAGGGCTAGCAAAAATTTGTCCGACCCGATTACCCGAATTTGTCCGACCCGGAAAAAACCGGGTACGGTCACCAAATTTATGTCCGAATTTAAAATTCGGACAATCGGTCATGTCCGAATTTAAACCGGGTCGGGTTCGGGTTTGGAAATCCGGGTTCGGGTTGTCCGGATTTTTGAACCATTTCGGGTTCGGACAAATTCAGACAATCGGACAACCGGGTTCGGACATCGGACAACTATGTTTATATGTAATTTTAGTCCAAATTCTTTAGAAAATTTTATAAAAATAAATTCGGACAATCGGGTTCGGACATTGAAAAACCGGGTTCGGATTCGGTCACACAAAATTTCGGTCAGAATCTCCTAAAATCATATTACAAATTCGGACATCCGGACAACCGGGTCCGGACATTCGGACAACCGGGTCCGGGTCCGGGTCTGGTCAGAGTGTCCGATTTGTAATCCGAACAGGGTCCGGGTATGAAGTTTTTGTCCGAATGTCCGATTTGTCCGGACCCGAATTGACCCGGACCCGAATTTTTGCCAGCCCTAAAGCAATCTAAGTTAATGGTTTAGTGCTAACCAGGGGTCCAATCTTGTGGTCAGGCCACAGGGTACCATGCGGTCTAGCATTCCTAATTAGCATGTGTGGTCGAAGTTAACGAATCTCCTCCTTGACTTTTGTAACTCCCGAGAATTTAAATGTCAATCGAATTGCGGTCACCCGAATGTAGAAGGCACTACGCACTAGTGTCTATATTCACTCTAATGCCCTAAGAGCGTTCTTTACTCAATAGATTAGTTTAGCAAAGGGATTGATTCTAAACAGACGTGAGTAACATGGGTTGTTGTAATGGCTATAGAGCATCTTTTCTAAAATTTGTTTTACATTGAGATTTTGGTGTCTTTTTTGGAAACAAAAAATAGCTTCCGGCCAGTTGAGTTGTAAGTTTTGTTCTCCACTATTAAAGTACTAAAATAATATTTTTGACAAAAAAAGTAATAAAATAATCTTTGAATGCTATTATATATAGGTACTTAATATTTGCAAAATGTCGGTTACCCACTTACCCACTAAGCACGTAGTTTATTACTCAACCCTTTCTCTTTTCCCTTTTTCTCAAATTTATAATAAGTCCAAGGGTAATGTAAAGCCTTCGTTTGCCTCTTTTTGGATAGAAAGTCTCTTTTTGGACACATGTACTGAAGGCCTATTTGTTATGAACATATTGGAGGAGAGGTTAACGGGTTAAAGTAGGGTTAAGATATTAGAGCAAATTTGAGCAAATTTGACGAGCAGAAAGCAAGTTTGCTTAGGTTTAAGCATGTTGGAGCATGTTTGAGCAAATTAGAGTAGATTTGACTAGCATTTATCACATTAGAGTAGTTTTAAAGCAGATTTGTGATTGGGGTAGAACAGATTGGAGTAGATTTGACTAGTAGTAAGTAGAATTAAGCAAGTTGAAGCAAATTTGACTAACAATTAGCACGTTGGAGCATGTAGCAGGTAGGGGTGTACAAAACCAGTTCATCGGAGTTTCGGTTAACCGAAAATCGATTAACCGGTTTTTCGGTTCAAAAAAATTCCGAACCGTAAACAAACCGAAAATTTCAATTAACCGTTTTTTGGTTAACCGAAAATTTCGGTTCATCCAAAACCCGAACCGTAACCAAACCGAAAATTTCGGTTAACCGGTTTTTCGGTTCAGTTACCGGTTAACCGTTTACAAATAATAAAAAACTTATACTTTCTTACCTAAATTTGTCATTCTTTTATGTTTAAATTCTTTTTATAAAAATTAAACTTGGGTAACCATTTATAAATAATAAAAAAGTGCACTTTCTTACCGAAATTTTTTATTTTTTATGCATAATTTTAAAAAAATAAAATTATTTTCGGTTCGGTTAACCGCTGGTTAACTGAATTTTCAAATAATTTGAACTGTAACCGAACCGAAAACAGGAAAAAAAATTTGGTTCAGTTAACTGAACCGACTTTTTTGAAAATTTTGTTCGGTTAACCGATTTTTCGGTTCGGTTTTTTCAATTTTTTGGTTCGGTTTTCGATTTCGGATTTTTTTGCACACCCCTAGTAGCAGGTTCAAGATGCTCATAATGAATAGGTTTTAAGTAGATGTTTGAAAGCCGTTGCACTTCATATAGCTTGTGTACATGAATAAGACATTTGGTAAAACAAGTATGCATGTGACATGACTTTAGTGGCATGGTCTAGCTTGATTCTTTTACCCTAGTTTGACTACTTTCCCCCAACCCTATTTACATTCATACAGGTTGAAGGTGACAACTCTCGGCTCGAGCATCCGTGCGTGCGACTCGTCAGAAGGGAGAATTATACTTGCCTTGGATTAGTAAAGTTGAGTAGGTGATCTATTATTAATTGTATTAGTATGTTTTTTAGCAAGGATGAGTTCACTTGGTGACATTTGGGCCTAAGTTGGAAATTAAAAAAAAGAAATATTATGCCATTTTCGTGGTTAGGGCTAATATAATGCAAACTAACACCTATAGTTATTAAACTACTTATCCAAATCTTATAACTTTACGATCCAAAAATTCTCCACTGATCCAACTGTTACTAGAATCTTAAAATTATTAGGCTCTTATGATCATAATTTAGTTCAAAGATGTAGGATAAAATTAAAATTTGATTCTATGATCCTTCGCTCCGATCCACGATCTTAAATGAATTTCGCCAAATCCTTGTACTTAATTATAATGGAGAAATGATTCTTAATATATATAGTTTGCATCAAAATTCCCCACGAAATGTAGTTAAATTGAATTTTACAATCTTGGTGAATGTTTATTAAGATATTTGTCCTTACAGAGATAAATTTTACTATTTCAAACAAATATTAGAATCTTAGGATCCTCAATCCGATTATATGAATATGATTTTAAGGACCTCCATCGATTCTAACTAGGATCCCGATTGTAACAACCCTATCGGCGCCTTAACTAGCTAAGGATGTAATACTTCTATTTGGGGATAACGGTGTTGCATTTAGTAGCATTAGGGGTGTTCATCGATCCAAACCCGGACTGGACTGGACGGTACCGGGTTGGACCGAAGACCGAATAAGAGGGAAGTTACAGACCGTGGACCGGACCGAATAAGTCAAGGACCGGACCGGGACCGGACCGAAAAAAGTCGGACCGGACCGGACCGAATTGTAAAGTTAGCAAATTTTTACAATATGAACATCTTATATTTATTTCAATATGAACAATTTCTACATATTTTCACAATGAAAAACAAATCAATATTCTTGAATGTTTGAAAAATTATAAGTTGCAAAAGAAAGATAAAATTTAGTAAGTAAAAAATCGGTTTTTAAATTTTTTCATTCGGTCCTCGGTCCGGACCGGTGGACCGGATCGGACCGGACCGAAGACCGAATAAAAAAAATTTGTGGACCGTGGACCGGAACGAATTCATTCGGTCCGGTCCGGTCTAGGCCGCTCTTCGGTCCGGTCCGGGTTTGGACCGAATAATGAACACCCCTAAGTGGCATCATAGTCATACACATCAGTAGAGATGGCAGTGGGTCCTGGATCCGATCCAGACGCATTAGACCCAACCCAACTTAGAGGGTCTATGTCCAATTAAATAAGATCCGAGGAGTCTTAACTGGGTCTAAGTCCAAGGGGTGTGGATCGAATCTAGATCTGGGTTTGGGTCTAAAAAATCCATATCCAGACCCGATCCAACCAAAAACCTGTTTAAGACCTATTAATTTTTTAAAAATGTGGCAAAGTCAATTAACTAAAGTAACTATAAACCAATAAATCCTACAGTCACTTTACTTGCTATCGATCATAAAAGACAAATTGTTTTGTTAAGTTTGTTTAAATTTTGATTGACTTTACCTTTGTGGTTTTTCGTAAAATATTACTTTTGGTATGTAAGAAGAATACCTAGTTATGAATTATTTGTCTAGGACTTATGGACTCGTCATACCCACATGGTTTAGGTATGGATCCTATCTTTTTAGACCCAATGAGTCTAAGGTGGGTCTAGGTCTAGATCGGGAAAGATTAAATGGGTCTGAGTTCAAGGCCTAACCCATCGCCATCCCATGTAACATGCATTGTTTTGTGGTACTTGACTAATGGTAAATGTGTCCTGATGCACTTGTTTTCTACTTATGTTGTGATAGTTTCAATTAATGGGTGTGCATCCATAGTTCCTAGCGAACAACTAAAATGATAGGTGGGTCTCTCTGGTGACTCTAAGTCACAAGTCATGTGATTAAGTAGGTCACACCAAAGCTACCCATGTACACGATAAATGTTTTGCACTGCTTGTACTTCTTGAATAATATTATGTTGCGTATGTATATTATGTGCAGTGTTTGGATGGAGTTAGTTGCAGCAACGTTAACTTCTAATATTGAACTAGAATTAAGAGACCTATATGTGTTCATATGCGTGTTCATATGCGTGTAAATAAATGTCATGTTGTGCTAACAATCATCCGCCACCTCATCCTCTACCCCACTTGAGTTAACCACAATAGAGATGATTTGTAGGTTCAATAAGATGAAGCCACCAAAATTCGAGGGAGAATCGGATCCACTTATATATGAGGAATGGTTAAGAAGGATCGAGGGCTTGTTTGACATTATGGAATGCCCTGGGAGGTTTAAGGTACAATCAACTACCTATCATTTTACGAAGAAGAAGTAGGGTATTGTGAAACCTAACGACGATGAAGCCCCATTGACTTGGGTATGACCCAAGGCCTTAATGGATACTAAGTATTATCCTAAGGATATGAAGTGTGCCAAAGAATAAGAGTCTCTCGCGCTTAAGTACAGAAAAACCATAAGTGTGGTGGCATATGCACCTAAATTTAACGAACTCAATCGCTTTCCTCCAGTTCTTGTAGCTACTGAAGAAATGAGCATGGATCACTTTGAACATGTTCTAAGGGGAGCATTAAAACAATGGTGGCAGGATACTTATGCCAATTTCCAAGAAATGTACCAAAAGGCAATTAAAATGGTTATAGTAATTCATCAAAATAAGGCGGAGGAGAAAAGGGTAAACTCACCAAGAGGAACCTTGAGTTAAGAGGCTCTAGCGCTTTGGGTGAAGAATGCTAAAATATCTAACTTTGGCAAAGAACAAAGCATGGGAAAGCAACCAATATAGAATCAAGGAAAGAAATTCTATAATAAATGTCTTCACCAACATGTTAGGCCTTGTAAGGGGTTCAGGTGCTGTGAATATGGAGATCAGGTGGCTAATTAACCCAGAGCTGTGTGGAGTAATAGAATCAACACCCAGGAATATGGATTTTGACTTCCACCTCTTGATCAACAAGATCGTACATTCGTACTTCTGTTGGTGACAAAAGGGACGACAAGAAACCACAGGTAAGTGACAAGTCTGTTACATAGGTAGACATGAGGGAGAAAACCCCAATGTTGGAGTATCAGCTAATGTATTTGATAAAACTCTTCAAACCTATGTCTTATTTAATCTAGACTCCATTTGTTCGTTGTGATTTCGAAGACAAAGTTCTTTTTTGGGGGGCGGGGGGGAAGTGTAATTGTTGTGAAACTTGCTTGACTAATTACACGTGTGTGTTAGTCTAATAGTTTACCTAGTTAGTCATGCAGACTAGTTGATTAGGAAATGCAATTTAGGCTAATTGGTGGTATTTCTTGACATGTGCTTTTTAATTGCGACTATTAGGGCCAAGTATTTCTATTTAGCATATAGACGTTTGGATTTTACTTGTCTCTCGTTATTTCTCAATAATCAAGTACTTAGCTTCCTTATTAGTGAGTTTAAAAAACAAAGAATCTAAACCTAAACCAAACTTGCATGAACTACTCCTGTTGCTGTCTGTTTTTTCCATTTTGGTGAGTGTTGGTTGTTCATTGTTGTAAACTGTTAAAAAAATTGAATATAACTTGAATGCAAATTGAATGACATCTACCAGAAATTCCATGTACTTGGACGACTTCTATGAGTTGCCTTGGGGGGGGGGGGGAAGGAACTAAAAGAAATGAAGGGGAAACCAAGCCTACACTTGAACTGAACTTAAGCCGAATGGAACTTGACCAAGACTTGAAACCTGAAAAAAAGTAGCTGAAAAGCTGAACGTGAACTGAGTTGAAGCTTGAAAGAAATCTAAACCTAAACTGAATTGTTAAGAAATTGAATAGGACATGAACCTGAACCCTTTAGCACCTTCAATATGTTCTGTGTACTTGGGCGTTCTCTATGTGTTGTTGAGAAATCAAAAGGAACTAAGGGAACCTTAACAAAACCTAGCCTTGAAACCTGAATAAAACTTGAATTGAACTTGGCCTAAACTAAAAGGAACTTAAGAACGCTAATTTGAACCTGCAAGTTATTCTTGGTGCTAGTGCGTGTAATTGTTTGCCTTTAAGATCACGTGTGATTTGTGTAGATGTTTTCTTGAAATTAGGATTTAGTGCGAAATGATCCAAGTTTTTGGATTTGAAATGATTGTTTGAAATAGATAAGATCTAAATCAAGTTCGAAATCTCGTGTGACAAAGTATTGTCTCGATTTATCACAAACAAGTTGTGATTAAAATGTCTTGCGCGTTGTGGATTTTGACTAAATTTGTAGGCTTTACACACCAGTTGGCTTTGTTTGCGTAAAAGCGATTTATTGGTTAATACGCTTGAGTTTAGACTTTGAATCCAAAAAATTCTATGGTAACTAATTAATCTTTGAAAACAATTTGCAGACGATAAGAGTTGCTATTTTACCGAAATAAATAGTCTGTGATTATGAGAAGTTGTTACAGGAAAGCAAGACTTTCGAGAGGAAAATTTTATAAAGCGTGGTGCCTTTTTCAGCCCCCTTAATTGACTTGTGTGGTCTTGAAATATTTTGCAGGGCTAGGAAGTCTAACACCAGAGGACTCTTGACGTGTTCATGAGTTTCTAAGTAATCTATGCCATCTAGGTTAATTGTCTAGTGCTAATCGGACGTCGGGGTCAAGCTGCAGGATACCGTGCGGTCCGAGATTCCTAATTAACTTATGTGGTCTAGTTTAATATAGCCCCTCCTTGACTTTAATAATTCCTGGGAATCTAGATGTCAACTGAGGTGTGATCACTTGAATGTAGAGGGCAATAATATTTAGATGCAGTCTGATGACCTAAAAGTGTTCTTTACTCAAGAAACATGTTCAACAAAGCGGTTCATTCTAAACTGAAGTTAGTAAAACGAGTTGTGTTTAAAGTGGTTTGGTTAACCAAGAACTGCCTTTCGGTTTTGCGATGGCTTGAAATTGGCAATAGGTGAGCTATTGTACCGGTTACAGAGCATCTTTCTTAAAATTGTTTTACATTGAGATTTTAGGGATTTTTTATTTTTATTTTTTTTTTCAAAAACAAAGGTAGCTTCAAGTCAGTTGTAAGTTCGTTTTACTATTAAAGTAACTAGATAATCTTTGAATGCTATTATAGGTGCTTAATACTTGGAAAGGTTTTGGTTTTTGAACGTCGGTTACCTTACCCACTGAGTTCGTAGTTTGCTCATCATATTATCTTTTTCCTTTTTTCCATGTTCAAAGTAAGTCCGGCAGCAACGTGAAGTCTTTGTTTGTCACTTTTTGGGTTGAGAGTCTCCTTTTGACACATGTACTAAGTGGATGTCTACAGTGATTGTAGTTGATATAACTTGTGCATATACATAAGGCATATAGTAAGGCAAACATGTATGTGAAAGGATTTTAGTGACGTGATCTAGCTTCAGTAGCTTGGCTCTTTGACCTTGGTTTGACTACTTTTCCTCGATCCCGTTTACATTGTACAGGTTTAAGATGATGACCCTTTGTTTGACCCTCCAGGTGTGTGACCCATGAGGAGGGAGAATTATACGTACTTTAGCTTAGTAAAGTTGAGCAGGTGACATGTTAATTATATTATTATGCGTTTTAGAAAGCAAATGTTCACTTGGTGTTGTAACAACAACAACAACAACAACAACAACAACAACAACAACAACAACAA
>JACYFF010019584.1:106025586-106112388 GCA_017589665.1 Selenicereus undatus | reverse complement strand
AACAACAACAACAACAACAACAACAACAACAACAACAACAACAACAACAATACCTCCCAGTGTGGGTCCCGCTTTCGCGGGGTCTGGGGAGATCCAGTTGTAGGCAACCTTACCCCCACCGGTATTCCTACCACTTGGTGTTGTACGAGTCTAAATTAAAAAAATAAAAGAAATCTCATGCCATTTTTAGAGTCAGAGCTAATATAACGCAAACTAATCTTAGAGGCTCTTTGTGAGCGTCGTGACGATGTAATACTCTTGTATGGCAATAAGGGTATTATAAAAAAAGAAGATATAGACCCTGTTTGGCAAACAGCTGTTAGCTGTTAGCTGTTTGAGTTAGCTGTTTGTATTAGCTGTTTGAATTAGCTGTTTGTTGAAAAACTGTTTTGTAAAATTAGCTGTTTCTGATAAAGTTGTGAGACAAAAAGCTAATTCTTCAAAAAGTTCTTCTAAAAAGCTCATGGAATTAGCTTTTTCAAATTAGCTTTTTGGACCAAAAAACTATTTTAAAAAGCACTTTTACCAAACAACCAAATTAGCTTTTTCACTTAGTCAAAAAGCTAATTTTGATCAAAAAAGCTCTTTTTGGTCAAAAAGCTCTTCAAAAAACTCTTTGTCAAACAGGGTCATAAATAAGAGATGAGTTCTAGAAAAATTTGAAAAAAAAGATGACGTATGCAATAACGCAACTGTACAAGCCTAAAACCGCCCTAGTGCCACCATATAATTTGTGTCCATACATCCACACATCCACATAGCTTGAATTGAAATAATAAAATTAAAAAAACACACAACAACCAAAAGACCAAAAAGTACAGAAGTTTCCTGCATCTACCAGTTCTTCATAGAGTCTAGTCAGGTAATTTCAACCTACTAGGGCTTGTTCTCTTGCTTCTTTCTATTGTAGACGAGAAATGTTGGCGAATGCTCTCTGTCAGATGCTCGACCGATTTAGCCCTCGTTGTTAGAGCGATGCTTGTCACTCTGCTGAGCGGCCAATCCATCGCATAGATCTCCACTCAATCCATCTTCTCTTCATTTCAAGCTTTTAGAACATCGTCTTGATCGTGGTTCGGCGCGAATTCTAACAGGCTTCCTCCGAAACCCTACACAATGTCGGGTGGCTTTTTCCGGGTAATCATCTTCATCTCCCACTTTCTTTCGATTTTGCTGGTATAGAATTGCAAATTTCAATTGGCACTTCCTTCGAATGTGAGGGAATCGCCTCTAATCACATTTTATTGGTATTACTGGATGACATTATACATCACTGGCAATTTGAATTGTCGATGCAGTTGTTTTTCGATCAGATATGGTTTTCTTTGGTAAATCTGCTGGTGTTTTAGTGAATTTAGTAGCTTCTTTGATTCGTTTTGTCTAATTGGAATTGGATTTTACGTCGGAGTAGGGTACGTCGGCCGAGCAAGACACTCGGTTCTCGAACAAGCAAGCGAAGTTGCTCAAGACGCAGAAGTTCGCTTCCGAATTGGAACATTTGGTTTGTTCCCTACATGCAATTGAGTCTTTGTTGCAGTGTTCGATGGAGTAAAATTTGAACTTTGTCTTAATTTGAACTTATTTGTGTAACTATTGTGGATTTGGCGATTAGGTTGATGTTACAAAAGTGAAAATGGATGTAATCAAGCCATGGATCGCTAGACGAGTTACTGAACTTCTTGGGTTTGAAGATGAAGTGCTTATTAACTTTATCTATGGACTTCTTGAAGGAAAGGTACTTCTATTATTGTTTGATTTGATTTGTCAAGGCATAGTCCACTTGAGTTGGCTTATTTCTTGGTAGCTTCACTTGTTTTTGGTCTACTGGTTTACGCATCTGGTTAAGGGTGTGTAATGCAAAACTAGTAGTCTTAGTTAGTCACTGTTTTCCTAGTTGATAGTTGTTTCACTGGATGTGAGCATTAGACAGCGACACATTAGTGTTTAGTAGTTAGCTGTTTAACTATACATTTAAAATCAAAGTGTTTGGCAATTTTGACTGCTTTGATAGCTTACTGTTTTGGAAAAGACATAAAAGATATAAGGAAGGTAGGTCTTGGTGAAATAAGAATAATACACTTATGACACTTGAATTGCAAATGGATACCGCCACCATCTACGAGTTTTCAGAGTTATTTTCTACATAAACTTCTGACCACTATCTTAACAATTATTTGATGGGTTCTTTAGAAGGTCGGTAATAGTTTGACATAGAAAATCACTAAACTCTACTTTAGTACTTCTAATCACTAAACTCTTGCCATGCATATTTTATGATTAATGGCCTTAGTCACTATTCTGATGTTGTACTACTATTAGACATCTTGCTTAATTATGATCATGCTGTTTTTTTTCTGGGACCGAGCAGGATAATAGATGCTATCCAATCAAGGGTGTAATGTAATGCAATAACCTATTTCCCTCTTACTATCTTATGTTGTTCACCTATGTTAACTACTCAGTCATATATGTGATGCTTCTGCTTGAGAACTTTAATACTCTCCTGTTCGCTATCTCTCTCTCTCTTTCTTTCTATCGGTTTTGGTGCATTGGCTGATAATTCCTCATGATGGCCCTTTTTTCATTTAAATACACTTTGTTATATGTATTTATTATTAATTTGTAAATTGTCTTCTTACTGACGTTTACTTTGTCATCTGTATGCTAATTCTACCCTCGTTACTGAGTTAGATGATTGCCCTGGTGGTTAGCCCTTGAAAAGTGTTCCTCATGTTTATGAGCATGCATTTCTTGTATGGCCAATGTGTAATTGCTTCTTAAATTTCTACGTATTTTAAAGCAGGAGATCAATGGAAAGGCAGTCCAAATTCAATTAACTGGTTTCATGGAGAAAAATACTGGTAAGTTTATGAAAGAACTCTGGGCACTTCTCCTCAGTGCCCAGAAGAATGCTAGTGGTGTTCCTCAGCAATTCCTGGATGCTAAGGAGGAGGAAACCAGGAAGAAAAAGGTCTGAGTACCTCACCACTGACTCCTGTTGTACATTTGTGTATTTCACTTGTGTATTCACTTTTTTCAATGCTTGCAGGCAGAGACAGATCGAATATTTGATGAAATCCAGAGGAGGAAAGAGAAGGAAGCAAAGGAGTCTGCTCATGTGAAAGATGGAAAACTGGTAACTTCATTCATTTCATGCAAGAATTAGCTTCTTTGGAGCTGGTTTTTTTAATGTTAACATTCTTGTGTTTGTTATTGCCATTCAGCTTGCTTCTGCAATTATTTGGGTTCATGTCCTTTACCTCAAACTACTGTAGGATGGTGGACTTGATCATGAAGAATCAGCTAGAAAAGCAGAAAGAGGTTCTGATAGGCGATCTGGAGATGAGAACGGAGGTGGTATGACCAATGGCTTTAGAGGAAGGAAAAGGTTAGCTACTGAAATTATTATTTTATGGAATAGATTCAGATTATTGCTATCTGGTGCTAGGTTTTTCTTTTGCATGTTCTTGACTTCTAAGATTGGTGTCTATGCGCTTGTATGACTGAACTATATGAATAATTTTAGTGAATGTTCTGTTATGTGGTCGGAATGTCCAAAATCTGTATAGTTGAAAAAGGCAAGTTTGGATTCATTTTTTTAGCTTGGATTGTACGGACTACAACAAAATACCTCTCTAACCTTCTTGTGCTCCATTTCTATGGAGTAGTAAGTAGTCTACGGTTTTTAAATCTAGGGTCTAACAGAATTAATCTCTCTGTAATTTTGCAATTCAGGGGTAAGGCTACTACAACATACTCCCTCACACCTTGCCTAGTGGTGGGATTTTTGGGGTATTGGATATAGATTTGGATTTGGATTCTGTTATGTGGTCAGAGGTTAATTTGCTTAATCTTCTTATTTTAGGAATCTAATTTGGTGCCCCCCAAGATCTGCGGTTTGGGATCTTCGTTCCAGATCGCAATTCCTCAAACATGGAAATTAGCATATTTGGCGATCCCAAATTACAAAGAGAAACAAATAGTCCAAAAAGTTAATCAGACCATCTTTTGGACATGAACCATTGCCCTTTTTTCCGATTTTTAGAAGGAAGAGAGGATGGGGAGGTGAAGTGGGAGGGGGGAGAGGGATGTTGTTTACCTTTCATCTCTACCTCGAAGTGGCACAAAGGTGAAGTAAGTAATAGATCACCCATGAAGCACATTGTGGATAGACAAAGCAAAAACATAAATTTGAAGCGACTGGTTGAGATTCTAGATCCAATAGTCCAATAGTACTGTAGTCTATCCTAAACACTGGTTGAAGTTTGCTTTTGTTTGTACAAATTTAAGTAATAAAGGCATATTTAAATATTTTTTGTGCTAAATGAAGTTAAGTTTTAAGCAATTCATTTTTTTTCAATTCAAAAAAAGCATATTTGGGCTCAAGGTACAGCACTTTCTTTAGCGATCCAAAAAATATTTTACGGCGAATTACGGTACAAATTGGCCTCCCCAGCGGAGCTACCCCAACGTTCCGGGATCCCAGTAAGTTTACGTATTGCGATCCCGAATTCGTTCCTCGATTCGGAGTGATCCCTGACCCCCGTAACTATGTGTCTTACTCATTTTAGAAGGTTAAATTAACTATCAGATGCTGGTTTTTACTGAAATCATTGTTTCCTGTGCTCATCCTCATATTTCAACTTTTCTTGTTTGCTTGGTCAAGTGCTGTAACAAGTGTTGCTCACTAATATGCTGTGTTCTCATTTTCTCAATTGTAGATGTCCTGGTTGCTGCATCTGACCAAGGATCAGCCTGCAATGACTTTTCCTTGTCTTCTTTCTGTCCTTGTTTGCTGCTTTTATTTTATTTTTTTTGAATTGGTTGTTGATGCATGCTTGCCTCTCTTGTTTTCATGCCATTGGAATACCCTGTATTGTTGTTGTTCTTCATTTATCCTTTTCTCTGACATTCTGGAGTGTTTTTAAAAATCTTTTTATATGAGCTTGCGATTATTGTGATATTCTTTTTGCCTTCCTATTTTTTTGAAAATTTTTTTTGCCTTCTAAAATTCCGGACATTGTGTTCAATTAGTTCTGGCCTGCTTATGGTCTATATCTTGCAGGTCTTCCAGGTCACCATATTCATCTGATCACTCACCTTCACCTCATCGGTAATCATCATTCCTTTGAGTTGTAACATTGCATATAATGTAATTGGATTAATGTGTTAAAGCTTATTTGGAGGATCTCATCTTATTGTGGTTGCACCTCTTTCCAGTAGTGCCCGCTCTAGGTCAATTAGCAAATCATACTCCAATTCCAGAGGCTACTCAAAGTACGTGCTCTTGAGCCTTCATGTATAATATTTCTGTCTTGATGCCTATAACTAGTAGGCTGTTGACTGCTCACATTTCTGACCACAATATTTTAGTTTTGAGCCTGCTCTTTCAAATAGACTTGGTGTGTCTTATGCCTTCTCTTTCAGTCTTATTTAGCTTGTTTTCTTTCAGAGAGAGAAGCGTATCGAGGAGCATTTCTGGTTCTCCTAGGGCAAGAAGGCAATCACTCTCTCCTGAAAGGGTCCGCTCTGGTTCACCAAGGGAACGGAAGCGATCAGCGTCTCCTGGCAGGCTCCAATCTCCCCAAAGATCTATCAGTCCCAGGAGACGGTCGTCCCGAATGTCTATATCTCCAAGGCACAGATCCCATTCTGGAAGACGATCTTCATCTCGCACACGTTATCGATCACCATCTCCCGTGAGGCGTAGAGTACGGTCTCCAATTCGTCGGAGATCACCGTCTCCAGTCCGACGTAGATCACCCTCTCCTGTCTTACGTAGGTCACCTTCTCCCTTGCGACGCCGTTCACGTTCACCTTTGCGTCGGCGGTCACCTCCTCCTTGGCGCCGTCGTTCACCTCCACGGCGGCGACGGTCACCTTCGCCCTGGCGGCGACGATCCCCATCCCCTAGGCGACGCAGATCCCCTTCTCCTGTTTATAGGCGTAGACGAAGGTCTACTTCAAGCTCAAGGTCTCGATCTCCCATACAGCGGAGGGCTTTGTCTCCTGTTCGGCGCCGGTTTGAATCTCCTGTTCACAGGTCACAATATCCAGTCCGTCGTAAGTCCCCATCTGATGATAGTAGGTCCCTGTCGCCTGTGGGTCGCAGGTCTCGATCTCCTGTACGACGTAGATCATTATCTCCAGTTAGACGAAGGTCACCTGTCCCAGCTAGTAGACGATCTCCTTCTCCTTTGGCAAGTAGATCCCATTCACCTGCCAGTCGGAGTTCTGCATCACCTATCAGGAGCAATTCTATTTCACCTGTTAAGAGGAGATCACCTAGGCGCCAAAAGTCTCCTCTTGTATTCCCCAAAGAAAGAGCCCGGTAATTGTTCATTTAGAGGTTGCATTTTTGGAAAAAGAAAATCCTTAGCATATGTGTCATTTTGGTTTTCTTTATTATATTTTTGGTTCTATGCTTATATCTAAATAATGGTTGAGGTATGTGTTGAACTTTTTGGCAGGTCTAAGTGTTGCTATTCTTGTGGCTGTGAGTGAATATTCTTAATGGTCATTTCATGTTGAAAGAACTTAAATTATGGTTGATGATACAGGAAACATGAACTGGATGAGCCTGCTAAGATGGCACGTAAACAGCCTATTTCTCTGTCCCCTCAGAGAGATCATCCTGAGAGAAATCGTTCACGAAGGAAAGTGCCATCAGCGTCACCTTCTCCAGACAAGTCTCCAAGTCACGTAGAGCCTCGTCAAACTCGGACTAGGAGCATTGCTGAAGATAGAAGGTTCCTTTTTTCTATTCATGAGTTTACTACAAAATGATAATTTGTCTTTCAATCCCTCTTTATAAATTATTGATCCTTACAGTTTTGCTGATTGTCCAGTCCATATGAGAGTCCTCGTAAGAGAGCAGGGGATCGGAGGACTCTTGGTGGCATCCAAAGTCCTGTTAAATCAAGAGAGCAGAGAGTTCATCGTGGCAGCCCAGAAAGAAATGCGGAGCGACCGCAAAACTGCAGGTTGGATTTGTCTAGTGCTTGTCTTTCATTTATTTGTTTTTGAAAGGTTCATGTAATTTAAACGGCAATATTAGACTTTCTAGCTTTGAACATTCTGTGTGACATGAAACACACTGTTATAGGGAGGATGAGGAGAATAACTACAAGTCTACTGAAAGAGGATCTGTCCGGCCATCTGGTAGCAAGAGTAAGGATTCTCCCGATAGGTCTGTTACTCGCCGGCGCCAGGATGGTACTGATTCAAGACAGAAGGACAATGATACGAAGAGGTACATTGTCTTTCTTGTGTTGCTCTTTGTTCTGATTGCTTGTGTATTTTCTTTTGCAAAAGCATACATCCCTCTATTTTATTACCCACTTGATTTGCAGTGAGGGAGTCCCTGTAGAGGAAGCTCGAGCTCCAAAGAAGTCTCCCCATAAGGGTCCTTTATCTGACAAGACACCAGATACATTGCATCCTGGGGATGGTCCCAAGTCAGATGAGAAGAGAAGCTCCCACACCAAAGATGTTAGGGACGATGGTAGATCTGCTGCCTTGGTGGATTCTCGTAAAAAAGTTGGACGGAGAAGCCCTGATTCTGGTTCTGAGGGAAGTGAGAAGCTAAGAGCTCGGGTTGAGAAGAGGAAGCATAGAAGGTCAAGTCGAAGAGAAGCAACATCGGATGATAGTAGTTCTGATTCTGAAGTAGAGGATAGGAAGGAAGCTAAGAGAAGAAGGAAGGAAGAGAAAAAATTGCGTAGAGAGGAGCGTCGCCGTCGCCGTGAGGAACGGCGTCGGCGGAGGGAGGAGAAGCACTCAAGCAAACGAAAGCGGAAGTCAAAGGATGCTGATGCGTCGTCTTCTGAAATGGAAAAAAATGTGAAGGATGCCAATGCCTCTAATGCTGAGCAGGGGAAAAGGAAGTATTCAAGTGAAGATGAAGAGTCTGAATCACAGAAAAAGAGACTTGAAATTGAGCTACGTGAAAAAGCTCTTGAATCGCTTAGAGCTAAGAAGGGCATTAGCCGCTAATTTTAGCTGCTTTGGACTTCCTGCGCTGCTTTCGTATTATTTTATCTGTGTTGAACAATAGCTATGAAGTCTTGTCATTTTTGTTGCGTTGTACTTTATAGACAATGATATATTGTAGTTTGTCTTTTTAATGTAGTCTGTGTTTTGCTGCTCGCAGCTGAGATGGATAGTTGGGGATTTCCTGAGATAATCTTTGACTGCAATTCTGTGCTGAACATGCTGCTAAATATTCTGGTAATAACTGGTCCCATTTGTTGGTAAATTTTCTTTCTTGTCTCTGTAGAAAGTACCCACCAGATTGGCTTTTGTGTGTGTCAGTTATCCTTTTGTGCTGAAGTAGCTAACTGTTTATTATTTATGTAATCATTGACTTGTAATGTGAAGATGCAAGTGAATATGCAGCTAATTGTAGCGTGCTTATTCCATCTTGTGAATTTATTGATAGGACGTATTACATACTGGTGCCGTAATGTTAGCTTTGAGTTTACTACTAAGTTGGCTTTCTGGTTAATTGATAGATTGATACTATGAGAATATTCCGACTAGATGTGGTTGAGAACCTGTGGGGGCCTACCTTTGATTATAAAGCAGGTGAAGTATTTTCATTTCCTTCAATGCAGTCTCTTAGAAGAAGATGTAAATGTTTATACCATATAGGCGACGAATATGATCCATCGGAATTGCATAACCTTAACCTTTTCGGCTATTCATTATGCTTACTTTTCTATTATGTTGGCAGCTTGAGAGGTCTTCTTGCCTTGGATTCTGTTCTCTATAATTTTGCGTGGTGCTATAAGCTTTTGGATGGATCCAGTTGATATTGGTAACGCCTTTCTCCAAGTAGGAAATGTATATTATAGGCTTTAACAAGGGACACAGTTGTTTGCCGCTTGTTAACCGTCTTGTCAACTTGTTACTGTCTTTTGGTGTTTATGTTATATCGACATGATATTCAAGCAGATCTGAAGTTATGAAGGTTGTAGTTGCTATATGCCTTTTGTTGGTGTTTATGTTATGTCGACAATATCCTTTGTTGTTTACGTTATGTTAACGTGTCGTTTTGAACCATGGGAAATGGAGTATATTGTGTGATTTGAGTTACAGATTACAACTTTCAAAGGTGTGAATCTGTTTGTCTACATTTTTTAATGACGTACTCAAATTATTTTTGATGTGTTCCAGAAATTATCAAGTTGATGCTTCTCCTTCTCATCCTTTAGAAAACAGACTTCATGAGCTGTTCCATTAATTCCATTTTGCAAGTCCAGCATTATGCTGCCTGATATTCTCACTGTTTAATCATTAGAGATCAATGAAAGAGAAAGAGTGGAGGGGGTGTGGTTAAGTATGATCCATTTTCATGTCGTGTCTTCTAGTTTCTGATGGGTTTTTTGAGTTGAAAATGCTACTTGCCATGTGATTGGGTGGCCATCTTAGAAATGGTTGGCAGGAAGTCAGAATACGGAGTGAGCCATTGTTCTGAAGTTGGGTTGACAATGTGGTGATCTAACTGGTACTAAGTAGAAATCACACTGATTGATAGATTATCCACTGGCCCAATTCTAGATTACAGACTAGTAATGTTTTTGCACTCGGCATGGATAACCTAAAAGAAATGAACTTGCGTTGTCTGTATTCAGTTTATGGGTCTAATTATGTTTGCTCTTTCTCTGCTGTGCCTGTTTCTTGAATCTTTGTTGGGTAACACTTTTACCTTTTGTGTATTCTTTCAATTGGCAAACATGTGATCAAGCTCATTGTGATTTACATCTTGTAAAGTTGAGAGGACCCGACAGATGATTTTAGGACCTACTGTCAATCTCTATTGTGGGGGGTCCCTCTGTTGCAATATTTAGGTGCCCTTAGACAAAATCCATTGCTTTCTGGACTTTGTAAACAAATAAGTTTTGCATATTACCAATTACGGGCATTCTTCTTTTGAATATGACCTTCTGGATCAGATCACAGCTTAATAGTCAATAGTCTTGGTTCCTCTGGTCTGAGGTCTTTTACAGGATGACTACTCTGCATAATCACATCTGCTCTCGAACCATGTGTTGAGTTTTTCTGGCAACTTGTTAAGGTTTATCCTATCTCTTTTCTTCTCGTGCTTGTGAATGTATGTCTTCCGCTGTCGCCTTTGGACACCTGCTTGCGTTTCTGTGTAGTCCATGGTTAGTAGTGCGATGGGCATTGGAATCCTTCTGGATGACATGGCCTATCTGTCTTTGAGTTGTATTTAGTAGACACATTTTTTCCAGGGGTGATTATAGAGGATGATCTCTTCTGACGTTTCATTATTATGTATGTGTGTTGAGTTATGCAAGTTGCTTGATTTTGGTCTATTTGTGATGCATTCAGCTATGCTGGCGGCTTGGTTTTGGCCCCTCTTTTTGTTTGTTTACACAAGGTCGGTCTCATTTGCTGTGTGGTTGTCTGATTTTATGCCATTTTATGTAATTTGTAAAACTTCGCTCTTATTAACTACGGATGCAAAACTTTGCTCTTACGGATGCAGAGATTTACCATTTCATTTATTTTCCCACTCGGGCAAACACTTCCTATTTTCTTGCTGCTGACTGCCTGTGCCACTCAAGTGACGAGTCTTGGACCTGTCTTTCCCTTGCGTGGGCACCATTGGTTACAATTTGGATCTTAGAAGGATGCCCTTGCGTTTTACTCGTTTGGTTGGTTTCATGAATTGCCTAGGTCCAGACGTCTAGTTTGTTGTCATTCAATCTTATTCTTAGCTCTAGTTGTTAGGTTTTAATAATGAGGGTATTACAAATATGATGATATGGTGTGTTATGAGGTTGCTTTGGTAGACCTAGGGTAGATGGATTGAGTTCTCAATGAGGATCGTCCTTGATTGGCCTGTTGACATTCTTAAATTCTGGTTTGTGTGAAATGCAATATCAGCGGAGGGTTCGGTCTTTGGATGGGTAAAATGGAGGGTGAAATGTGGAAAAAGTACTTGCGGTTGGATCTGAGAGCGAATTGGTGAATCTTCTCATGAACCACGGGGTGGTTTATACATTCCTTTCTTCTGCTGCATGGTATGTTTGGGGGTTTGCTTCAAGTATGGTTGAGAAACTGTGTTCATGGGTTGTTTGTAACCAGTGTGTTTGGACTTTGGACCCGCCAGTTTTTAGGCTTTAACTTTAGGTCTCTTCTTATGGTAGTGGTGAGATTGATGCCTGATTTTTTTATTTAGTTCACCTGTGTTGGTAGATTGATGTCTCGTCTTATCGTAGCGGATCATAAAGGAAGTAATGATGTATTTAAGTTGTGTTTTGGTTGAAATATTCAGTCGCTCATTTCAATGGTAAAGAAGTACTTAGCGGCGGTTCTGAGAAGATATCCTAGGTGGTTGCTTGATTGGTTGGTTTGGTGCCAGAATCTGCTGTGTTGGATGCTCAGATTAAGGCTTTGTTCTTTTCGTGGGTCAATTATAAAATATCAATTTCAATCTACCTCAATTCACGTCAATCCGCTTCAATTCACTTTTACTATTTTAACCAAGTTTAATTTGTCACATAAAAAAATTTAACCCACTTTAATCAACTTAAATCCACCTTAACCTACTTCAACCTATCTGAACTTATTTCACTCTTTTACCTACCCAAATTTATCTACGAAAAGAATAGATCCTAAATTTGTTTTCTGTTGTATTGGACTTCTCTCTAGTATTCCATTCTTCTTTTGACACTTTGTTACACGACTTGTTAGGTAGATAATGTTAATTGTCCCAAAATCTTTCCTTGTTTCAGTTTAGGAGTTATTCTTTTTGTTAGGAAATAGAGGTTGGAAAATATGTGAAGTTGGTTGAAGTGAGTATTTTTTTGTTAGAATGGGTTCAAGTGAGTTGAAATATGTTGAAATTAGTATATTTTTTATATGATTGGTAGAAGTTGGTTAAAACAGTGGGTTAAAGTGAGTTGAAATTAATATTTTTTTTTTGAAGTTTATGAAGTGAGTTGAAGTGGATAAATTAAAATTTACCAATGAAAAAAACAATGCGTATATTTTTGTCCCCCCTCCCAAAAAGGTGGCATTGTTCCAATTCCCATGTTACTATTGAGAGCATGTTCTCCTAAGATCCTCAAAATACAAGTGAGTAAGAAATGTTTAATTGTGCAGTCTTTCGTTATCCCTACAGGTGGCATTGCCCCAATTCCTATGTTATTATTGGGAGCACGTTTTTCAAAGATCCTCAAAATACAAATGGATAAGAAAATAAGAAATGTGTATATTTTACACGTGTGTCATTTGGCACTATCTTCTGCCTACGAGTACAACATATAATTGGCCTCCATGAGCTCTGTACAGATGTATTTGGCGTCACTTCAACAAGCTATTCTTGTGAATACTAATTTGTGAATGGGCTTTTAATTATGGTGATCTTATTGTGCAAAAAGTTAGCCTTCGTTAAGCTAGAATTCAAGAAAACCAAACTCTATTTTGGGTGGTGGGCTAAATTACTGGTCTAGACCAAGATTTTTTTTTTTTTTTTGGTTGAAGTCTCCAATTGGATTGAGTGCATAACTATACCCAAGGGGGGGGGGGGGGGGGAGAAGGAAAAAGCCGAAAGGTTCATGTCTAAATGTGTAACGAAAGAGGAACTTATCCTTTGTCAATTCATGACTGTAGATTACTAATTTGTCGATTTTGAGTTACTAAACCTACTATAGTTGTCAATGTTGGATTTATTTGAAGAGAACTTTAAAAGTTTCTTCTTAATTAACTTATGTACCGTATTTTTACTTGGCGAAACAATTTAACAATAGTTGCATCAAAAAGCGGTGAAACTTGAACCTAGGTGAAACTAGTAGCCACACCCAAAGAATTTGAAAGAAAAACTCAATTTTGTTCTGGTTATTGTAGTTGAACTTGGGCCATTTGTTTCTGGTGTGAAACATCCGAATACTACTGGGTGGGGTACAACTGATCCTTGTCAAAGCACTGGAAAACTTGGTGGGAAATTTTCTGTTCTGGATAGTGTTCTAATGGCTCAGTTTGATTGGCTAAATTCTCTTGACATCGCAAAATCCAGATAAGCCGACCCTCCTCAAAATCTCTACTGCCCTCGAAAATGATGGGTTATTGAATTTGAATGTATAACTTTTCAGGGCAATCTGAGATCACAAAGCTCTCAAATTGCCCCTTCGATGGCGGCCACTTCCAATTCATTCCTCATAACCACGACCCCACATTCAAGGCTAGCCCTCAAGACCCCTAGACAGGTTACCGTCTTCGCAAAAAATGGCAGCCCTTTTCCCTCTTTCCGGCCCGGAAAACCCGCCGGCGATGAAGAATCCGACGAAGGGGGCAGTGCTAATACTAATCGGAACCCATTTCAGTTCAAGTGGGGTAAGATTTCTGATGTCAAGTCTCTGATACCGGTGGTTAGTAGTCCACCGGCGTTCGCCGGCCCGGCTAGGCGGAAGGACGCCGAAACGGTCTTTGTGGCCGGGGCCACGGGTCAGTTTGGTGCCAGGGTTGCTCAGATGCTGCTCCGACAAGGGTTTCGGGTCCGTGCTGGGGTGCCCGACCTGGGTGCTGCTCAAGAGTTGGCTCGCTTTGCTTCTGAATATAAGGTCTGTGCTTCATCTAGTATTCATTTTATCTTTGTTTTTAAGAATGCAAATGATGCCCAAGGGACAGTGTAAGCGGATTCGAACCTAGGCTTCTTGCAACTAACTAGACCCGCGTTCATTTTTATCTTTGTTAGTCCGTCTTTTGGATGATAAGTTTAGACCTGGAAATTGACCTGTACTAATTGCAGGCTTGGATTATGTGAAAGGGTATGTAACCTAAACGTAAGATATGATAACACTTGAATTAGAATTTAGTCCCCAGAGATTACTGGCCTAGAATTTGCCTGATCAATGTTCATGGTGTCCTATTTGTTGGATAAACCCGGACTTTGAATGCTCAACTTGAACTTAGTTCAGCAAGAATAAATGTTTCTTGGGTGTAATTGAAGACATTCAGAAGGTAAAATTGGACGAATTCCATTACGGCAATGAAAACTTCGAAAATGTTGAACATAATTTGTGGGTGTCAACTAGCTGTGTTATGTGTTTGAGGCTCTGATACTAGTGACTTGGTCCAACTTCAACTTTTTTTAAATGTAAGGTTATGATTCTCATGCTATTTCATCTACATTGAAGTAAGTGTTCAGTTCTTTGTGATGATCAATTGGCAGATCATATCAAGAGAGGAGTCAAAGCGCCTAAATGCCGTTGAGTCTATGTTTGAGGATGCAGAATCAATAGCCAAAGCTATAGGGAATGCAAGCAAGGTGGTTGTTACCATTGGTCCAATGGAGAATGGCCCTGCAGACAAGGTGACTACATCCGATGCCCTGCAGGTGATAGAAGCAGCTCAGCTGGCTGGTGTAGGCCATGTGGCAGTTATTTATGATGAGGCTGCATCAACAGCCTCCCCCACCAGTGTACTCAGGGGGATCTCCACCTTCTTCAATAACCTATTCTCAAGATCTCAGCCATTGACTATTGCCGAGTTTTTGGAGAAAGTCATTCAAACAGATGTCAAATACACATTCATCAGGTCAACATTGACAGATGACTTCTCCCCTGAGAGTGATTACAATGTTGTCTTGACAGCTGAGGGAAGTGCCAGCAAAACCGACTACAAAGTAATGTAATGTATGCAAAAATGAATGTTTATTTTTTTCATTGGTTTTCCCTTTGTTTTACAAATGATTTTGTGATGCCCTGTTTTTGGGTTTTAGATTCTTACTATAATGTTCTGCTGCTATTGCCAAATGTAGGTATCAAGGTTGCAAATGGCTGCACTGGTGGCTAACCTCTTCTCAAATACAGGAATAGCAGAAGATAAGGTAACAATTTTTATTATTTGTGATGATCGTAAGTTAGATAGAGATGGTTAGCTCGCATAGCAACATGATTTTATGGCAAGAGCCCAAGATGGAATCTAATTTTGGTTAAATAATTTAGAGAGTCTATTATCAATTGCAGTCTTGACATGTCTTAGTATAATCACGGGTATCATGCTTTCTATCTTCTGAGCCATGCATATTCCATTCAGAGAACCAAACAGATAATCCTTTGGGTGTAAACAAGATCCTATAACTACAAAGCAGCCAGGACTTCAACAGTGGTCATTGAGAATAATCAATTCCTTCTGATCTGTGTTGTTTCAGGCTATCAGCAATTCTGCATACTGAATTCCCAATCAAAAGCCTATGTTAGACAAAATTAGTGTAACCAAGTAGGAAACCATTGTTGCGCTACTTGTACAATTCATGATCCTGGCAACAAAGTTTTTGACCTAGTATGGGGTGGTTCTTTGCTGCCTAAAGATTCTATGGCATCTGGGCATAATGGTTTTGACATTTTCATCCAAAACTGATGCCTAGTTTAGGAGGGAATTATGTTGCTTTATATAGATAATTGACTTTTTTTTTCTTTTTCCTCTCTTGCCTTTCCCCGCTTGCACTTCAGGTTGTGGAAGTTTATACAGATGCGTCAGCCCCAATGAAGCCTCTAGATGAGCTTTTCAGGTATCATGCTCTGCAAGCTGTACTGTGACTGAAGTATGTAGCTTCTTCAATTAATTGATGCTGAAGTCTTAGCCTAACTTTTGTTTGCCAATTGTTTGAATAACAACACTAACAGCAATATCCTAAGTAGATCTTGCCAATGGTGAGATCAACTAGGAATATTAAGTTAGAAACCCTCTTCAATAGATGCCCGTAAAGTAGTAAACGATAACTTACTCCATCAGCTTATGCATTTGTAACAAACCATGCCTTTTATAGTGTCATCCCTGAGGATGGAAGAAGGAAGGCATATGCAGAAGCACTTGCAAAAGCAAAGGCCGAGGAGGAGGCAAGAAAAGCTGAAGTGCAAGCCCGTGAAGCAGAAGAGGCTAAGAGGAGACTCGAAGAGGAAATGAAAAGGGTATCAGAACAAGAAGCACGGGCAGCTGGTCTAGCGGAGGAAGCGAAACAGAAGGCAAAGGAAGGAGGAACCTCAGTGAATGGCTTTGTAAACAAAGCAAAAGACTTGGCCACAGGGTTCTCCTGGGAGAACTTTCGATCACAGTTAGCAAGCGTGGTGAAAACCCCAGATATTCCAACTATAAAAGTGGAAATTGCCACTGTGGGAGGACAAGCAAAGGCTCAGAATTTGTCTGGCCAGAAAGCTGTTTTCAAACCTACCCAACCAGGAAAACCAAAATCGAAACCAAAACCCAAGCGAGAAATTGAAGAGAGAGGTGAAGAGGTCAAGGTGGAAGTAAAAAGCTTTTTGGGTGGTCTATTCAGGCAAGAAACTTACTATATTGATGATGACTAGAAGATCATCCTGCCTACTCACTGCCAAGATTATTAGCATGAATTTCTGGTGCATTGTGGCTGCGGGGTTCTTCTGGTTTCTTGTAATTTTGAGTGTATGTATCATGTTCTAGAGTCTATTTCTTCCTTTCCTGGAATGATTACCTACTTTGGATATCCTTGAATCTAAGGTTGATGTAAATTTTTCATAAGAGCCTGAAAACCTGTCTTATTTTATGTTCCCAATAAGCAATGATAAATTTGTTTCCATGCACAAGTACCAAGACCATGCAGTTGTTGTGGGTGAGCAAATTTCATCTGGAATTATCCAAATTTTCTTAGCCAATATGTGCACCAAATTCCTCAACTCCCCTCCGTCCGTTTCAAGCATCATGTTTCCTGTACCCCTTCCCTTTCTTTTTTGAGAAAACTACTGTAAGAGCTCTTTTGCTTAGAAGGTCTGAATTCCGATTTGCAAATATTGTACTTTTTTTGTTATCATTAGTAATCTGGATCACTAGACGCAAGTAAAATAAGTAAAAAATGACTAAGACAAGTGCGCTTGCCACAAGTTCCCCAACCAACAACTCCCACGCCCGCTACAAATATTTCTTTAAGGCGCTCGCTATAGACAATTAATACAAGTACCGTGACTACTACAAGTATTTAACCTCCTTCAACTTCTAATAAACAACAGCCTTAACTCTATTTGACTGACAGCTATTAGCTATTTATATTAGCTATTAGTTGTTAACTGTTTGAATCAGCTGTTTGTATTAGGTGTTTGAATTAGTTGTTTGTTGAAAAACTGTTTAATAAAATTAGCCGTTTTTGATAAAATAGTGAGACAAAAAGCTAATTCTTCCAAAAGTTCATCCAAAAAATTCATAGAATTAGCTTTTTCGACCGAAAAAACTCATCTAAAAAGCATTTTCATTAAACACCCAAATTAATTTTTTTACTTGATCAAACAGCTAATCTTAATAAAAAAAACTCTTTTTGACCAAAAAGTTATTCAAAAAACTATTTGTCAAATACCCCATATATCATACTACTAGAAGCATATACACCCCATAACTGCATCACCATATATATTAAAAAGTAATATACAACAAATATATATGTGAAAAATATATACACATAACCTAGATAATAAGAGCTTGTGCTCCTAAAAGCACATAAGAAATTGCCCTATGTTGGATAGCATTTTGGCACCAACACTTAAATTTGAGCAAATGGAATTTCATACTTGTTTTCCCTTTTCTTTTAACCACTCTAGTCTCCACTCCAACTGTCTACGGTGTCCCCCTTTTTTTTTTTTTAATGCTTACGTTTGATTGGGGTTAGTTAAGTTAACCCCCCCCCTCCCAAAGAGAAGAAAATAAAAAAAGACGCAATGCACAAATTTATTTTTTATAAGTTATTTTCACATAGTAAATCGCAATATGAAATAAACAATCATGACACGGATGACAGTTAAAGTTGGGAATCAAGACACTTCAGATCAACTCGTTTAATAAATAGGTCACTTTTACATAATTCTTGAAAAATTTATATTTACTCACAATTAAAAAAACTAACATGTTTTCAAGTTAAATAACTAAATCATGTCAAGTTTGATCGGAGTCGGTCCAGTCTATGTTTCTCTTAGTATTTATAGCCTACAGATTAGATTCAAATGACGTTATTATATTGGATCAACCTTTTTCAACTTTAATAGCAACTGCCTCAGTAGTCACAGTTTTGAGGTATTAATACCAAAAATTTAAGTTCACATTTCGTAGTCACCTTTGTCCTTATACCGAATAATGTAATTATCAGGTTTTTTTTTGGGGGGGGGGGGGGTGGTGGTCATGTTCAGAAGTGTGCTTATCTCTAACGGAGACAGAGCATGACTTAAGCTCAACCCATGCGAGTCTCACGAGAAAAACAAACAAGACTCGCCATATCCCTGAGTGAATTAGGCATGTGGCGTGCCTGGGCTTACAACAACCACCACAATTAAAGTAAAACCTCCCATGAAACTTGAATTTAGCTTTTGCTCACATGATCCTTTCCACCATTAGATAAGACTTTGTTGCTAATCCAACGGTTAAAGTTATCTAATTCCCCCAAGGCAAGCAACATGTTTTATGATCTCCTCTAACCCTATGTTTATTTGTAAATACCATTCCCCTTCTCAATGTTACAGTCACAACTCTAACACAAGAGGATGGCCTTTTTATCAGACAAAAACATCATTAACACTCTATACAAACCACTTATACTAACAGGATTCTTCCTGTTTCTCTTCTATATTTTCTTGTGTGATCTCCACCTCAATCCACCTTCCCTAAAGTACAACTTGGCTAAATTGAGATGGCCTGGAGCCCCTCCGCCTCTTTACGATGATGAAAACATCACGTCTGATTCAAATCCCACCAACATCAGTCACATTGTAATCGCAATAGCCAGCTCATTCAACTCATTCAAGTTTAGGAAACCCTATGTTGAGTCATGGTGGCGACCTAATGTAACTAGGGGCTACCTCTTCCTAGACCGCTACCCCTCCAGTTTTCTTCCGTGGGCCCCTACGTCTCCCCCATACCGGATCTCTGAGGACAGGTCGAGGTATAAACCATACGACAGGCACCCCATGAGGGATGCCATAAGAATGCTGAGGGTTTTCTTGGAGGCCTTTAGAGAAGCCCGTGGAGGGGTTAGGTGGTATGTGATGACAGATGATGATACTATACTTTTCTTGGATAATTTGCTGGATGTTTTGTCAAAGTATGATCATACCAAGTACTTTTACATTGGGGAGAATTCAGAAACAGTGCAGTCTAATTTTGATCACTCTTTTGAGATGGCTTTTGGGGGAGGAGGGTACGCTGTAAGTTACCCTCTTGCTGAGGCCTTGGCTAAAAACTTGGATGTTTGTATTAAGAGGTACCCTTCTTTGTATGGAAGTGATCATATGATGCAGTCTTGTGTGGCTGATTTGGGAGTCTCTCTAACCCATGAAAAGGGGTTTCATCAGGTAAGCTACCTTTGTTAAAAATTCAAGGGATTAAAAATTTATGCATATATCTTTAATGGTAGTCAATTGATCAGTCTAGGTGATATCAAACGCACTTAGCTTCGATCAACTCGACTTTGTGCATCTAATGCGCCAAATAGGGATGGGTAGTCCAAGGTAATACTTTAATTTCAACAAAATAAATTGGACTCCTAACAATATTTCTGAAAGTAACATTAAGTTTGTTTTTTTAATCCATGTATATTTATCTATATAGATTTCATAATCCACTAGTCTTTGTGTGTCACAGCAAGCCAAGCCCACTAACATGCAAATTATGAACCGAGCTCGACTAACTTACGTCCTCGCTTAAACTGTTAGCCCAATAGGCCACCCTACCCTAGCTTGACTCGAGCTTAGGATAAGTCAATCGGCTTATTTGACCACCATTATTCTAATGTTACAGATTGACTTACGCAAAGACATATCAGGGTTCCTATCATCACTTCCACAGTCCCCATTGGTATCTCTTCACCATATAGATGCAGTGAACCCTCTCTTCCCCTCCATGAGCCGAACCGAGTCGCTTAATCACCTCATGAAAGCAGCCAGACTCGATCAATCAAGGCTTTTGCAACAAACCATCTGCTATGAAAGCTCAAGAAACTGGTCCTTTTCTGTTGCATGGGGCTACTCAGCTCAAGTGTATGAATCAATAATACCCCCAAGTGTACTGTTAAAACCCCTCGAAACGTTTTCCCCATGGAGAAAAGGTCATAAACAGGCTTTCATGTTCAATACCCGGCAGCTCTCTAACAACCCTTGTGAAATGCCTCATGATTTTTACTTGGAATCTGTTGACAAAATTGCTCAAACAGATGAGATTATTATGAGCTATACTCGACGATCACCAAGGAGAATGTCACCTTGTTCCTCATCAACATCATCGAATCATACTTCCTCTGCTCTTGTTGGGGACATTCAAAAGATCATCGTTTTGTCACCTCCTACTAGCTACAGTGCTTCGGTAAGTGTGGTTTAATAATCCAATTTTAAGTTCAATAAATTCTAATTGAAATGATAAATATTAGATATACACAAATTACATTATACAGTAAAATTAATTGACCCGCATTAGATTAACTTAGGTAAATCCAAACCCAAATAAAATGGCCGATATTCTACGTAAAGCAATCCTATTTTGATCCCAATTATAGATTGATGCGACCTAACACAAATCAGTCCTAATATTCATTTAACAATATTGATTCTATTATGTGAACAAATTCATGGACCAATCGATAGTAGACCTAACAGATGACCACCTTTTTTTTTCTTTTTTTTTTTACAATGGTAAGTCAGTCCAACCCACTGGGTCCCTATCGCAAGGGATACCCAACGGGCCTTAAAAGGACCAGGGGTAAGGGGATGTCAAAGCCAAGACCAAGGCACAGGACCAACATCTGCCTACACACAACTTGCAAGGCACAAAGCCAAAGTTGTGCCCCCCACAGGCTCGAACCCGGGTGGGAGGGGTGGAAAGTGGTGTGTGTAGCCAACCTGCCACACACAACTTCGACAATGGATGAACACTACTCACACTATCAGTCGGAACATTTATTTAACAATATTGATATTGATTCTATTTAGCTATAAGTTTAATGAAGTAATTTAAATGAAATAATAGACCAAGTTTTAAAAGTACACCCACAGTATAATTACGGTTTTTCATTTTGATAGATTGTTTAATTGTTTCGTAACAGGGTGGAAGTAGGAGAGAGTGCTGTGACATTCTGGATCAAGTTGAGAAGAATGTGACGATGATCAAGTATAGAGCTTGCACGAAAGATGAGATTACGGGTCTTGAATGACCAGGTTTTAAACACTAGTGATGAGATTAATTTGATGATGTTTCTTCTTTTTTGGCCAGAGAAATTTAATGATTATTAAGTGCTCGATCTCGATCAAATCGTATATGTTTGAGGAAGCTGCATCTCTCATCACACTAAAAACAGCATGAAATTAGATTAGGAAATGTCTACTAGTTTCATTTGCATGAGATTGGAAGTCGATCTCTTTTTTTTTTTTTAACATATCTTTTACAATAAGTATTTTCGGTATCCCTTTTTAATCCTTGAAACTCGGTTAAACAACTGTTCGTAACTCAAGAGAGGATTACATGGGCCCAACCATGTTGGGCTTAATAAGGTTGTTTGAGCTTCATTTGACTTGACTTGAAGCCAAGCTTTGATTGTTGAGCTTGTGAGTTTATAGAGTCAACATAGTTTAGTAACGACCTACAATCTTAGTAAAGATGACAATTTTGTGGGTACTAACTAGTATGTTTGGTGAAATCTTTAGAACTATACCAAATACTGAGATTTGAACCTTATCTATATCGATTTCTATTTTCAACGCCTCACATACACCAAAACAATTGGTTTTCCCCTCACAGGAAACAACGTACTACATTGTGCTTTGCAAATAGCTGCATTGTGGTGGATTGATTGCCTCTGGGCCGGACTCTTCCATGTGTGGGCTTGTGGCCATTTGCCAAGCACCGCCGGCCCACTAACACTACCATCATTTTACACAGTAGAAAAGAAGAGATATTTTCATCGTGCTAACAAGTATTATATTAAAAAAAAGAGATATTTTCTTCTATCCAAAAAAAAAAGGAGATATTTTCATCGTGCTAACAAGTATTATATTCTGCCATAGGGTAAAAATCAAGAGCTGAAGGTTTACTACATGCATAGTTGTTAGGGAGTAGGGACTAAGCACACATAGCTATCATGTTACAATCAAAAGGATATCACAAAAGGCAAAATAAAATAGCAACAAAAAAGAAAGCTACCAGATATATCGGCCTATCTCTTCATAAATAGTGGCAAAGTTAGAATTTTAGAAAACGAGCATCGCAATAATAGTACAAATAATGTAAAATTTAACAATAATTGTAAAATTAAAATTATATGACTATAATATCTAATCCGAGTATGGTTGTCCAGGGTGAAAACTCCTTTTGTAGTAAGAGTCCATTTATCCTACGACAAATGAGCCCCAATTTTTCCAGGCCATACATTTTTAAAAGAATTGTCAAGAATTCTAATTTAAGAAAAGACATTTCAAACAAAATTCTTTAGGATAAAGCATGTGTGAACAACAGACGCTAAGAAGATATTCCACTTGCATATTCACACATTCATACACGTTTTCAAGTCACAAGAATCAAACCCATTAGAACTTTCTGCAAGAGAAGCAAGAACATGACCACTACTTTCAAATCCAAATGAAATGGGCTGACAAAACCAGACAATGACATGAAAAAATAACCCCAGAAAAAGGAAAGGAAATGAAAAGTTTATTAGATAAAAACATGGCAAGTGCAAAGCGGCCTTCCAAAAAAAAAAATAAAAAAATGGTTTGGATGAGGGAGTTAAATCCAGATCCTCATTTCTAATTTTCTAGTAATGCACTTGTAATTACAAATTACAAAGATTGAATTTTTATAAATTCAATTGATTTGAATTGGGTAGAATTTTTATAAATACAATCATCTGATTTTTTTTCTTTTAAGGATAGATTTTTCAACCTTGAATAAAGAGGAGTAGGGACCTATTTATAGGAAAGCCTCCCCCTTGAAAGTCAAGACGGGCCTTGACTTGGGTTTTGGGCTTTGACCTAGGTTTTGGGCCTTTCAATCAGGCTTTACCCTGAACTATTTTGACTTTCGTTTGTTTGACTTTGACTTTGACTTGGGAGTCTCCCGGGCTTGAACAGGGCATTGACTTGGAAGTTGCCTCGAATTTTGACCGGACGTTGACTTGAGAGTCGTTTTTTACGTTTGACTTGTGAGTCGATGTAGGTTTTGACCTTTGACTTTGACTTTGACAGCGCCATGACTTGAACGTCATTCGGGTTTTAGGTCGTGACTTGACTTGGTAGTCGCCTTGAGCCTCGGATTGGGCTTTGACTCGAATTTTGACTGAACCAAGACTTGGTAGTCATCTAGGCTTCATCTTTGGGCTTGATTTGTGAGTCTTTGGGCTTGATTAAATTAATTAAAAAGGTTAGCCCAATTAATTAATTTAATTTAATTTTGGTACGGCACGAATTATTTTTAGTGCCTACAAATTGCCCCTCGAGACTAGGCTACGTACGAGAGTTGTTGTTGAGGTGTGGCCAAAGTCTCGAATTTTTTAAAACGCACAATTTCGGCGCCTATTGACTTTGACTTATCATGCTGTCAATTTGACACCCTTTTCTTTTAGATGGGTCGTCTTGGGAGGTTGTCGACTTGGCTTATAATTGTGTTGCCTGTTATTGCATGGTCCTTGATTTGAGCACGATATGTAATCTTGAGTCAACTTCAATGTAATGGGCACCAATTTCAGAACATGTCTATTTGATTAGGCCTTAATGCAGGAACCATTCTATTTGGGCAGCCCAAAGCTTCAGATCATTGTTTGGGCCTGGCTTCAGCTTCAGCTTTTTTTTTTTCTCCTTCCTTGCGCAGGCCTAGCCCTAGTGGCCTCTTCTTCTTTCCTTTGGGCCCATTTTCTTTCCTGTTTTTTTTTTCTTTCTTTCTTTTGGGCAGGCTTGGTTCGCATCTTACTTCCTAGCCAGGGCCCGATTTGAACCCCCTTCCTCTTTTTGTTTTGGACAGGCCCAGCTTGTGTCTTGTTTCATTTACAGACACATGAAGGGCACGTGATCCCTAGCACTGTTCCCCTTTCTTCTTTCTGGCTTCCTCGCAGCTAACTTGCAGACGTACAGTAGCCACCTTGCACAACCCTTCAAAGTTCAACCTTTTCCTTGCCATGTGTCCACCCTCATGGCTTGTAAAGGTACCCCATTTCCTAGTCTTTTTCCCTCGTGACTTATGTAAAGGAGCCAAGCCTTTGGTGTAAAAGACTCAACCTTTTTTTTTTCTTTTTTTTGGACGGGCTCTTCGCCTGGGTGCACCAAAAGAGAGTTAGTCGTGGCTTGAATGAGCTGGGTCTGGTTTGACTTCTTCGGTGGTGATCCTCTTTCTCTGTCACACTTGCTGCCATCGTTGGTGATCCTTGGCGGAGGTTTTTTTTTAGATTTTTGCCACCGTTTTCAGTCCTCTTGGTCATTCAAGGTAACAAATTTCTCACCTTTCCTTCTCCTTTCGACTTTGTGCTTTTTCTTTTGGTGAAACTCCATGCTTTCGTCTTTTTGTCTGGTTGGTTTCTGATGAGGTGTGAAGATGCCCCCTTTCATCTCTTTAAAATGGTTTTTTTTTGGACTGGTTTTTTTTTGGGAGAATTTGAGTTCGACTTGATTTGGGAGAATTTGGCAAACGTTGATTTGGGTTTTCAATGAGGTTTTTTTTTTTGAGAATTTGGGTTTGGGTGGTATGAAGAGAGAGAAAAGTGGGGAGGAAGCCATTGGAGAGAGTCCCACACCCCTCTCTTGTTTTTCTTGTTCAACCGTGAGAGGAAGATAGACATGGTCTCTGTAAGCTGCTGCAGCACTGGTGATGCCATGGGGATGAACATGGTCTCCAAGGGTGTCCAAAATGTCTTGGATTTCCTCCTTAGGAATTTCCCTGACATGGATGTCATTGCCATATCTGGAAACTATTGTTCTGATAAGAAGCCAGCTGCCGTGAACTGGATTGAAGGAAGGGGAAAATATGTGGTTTGCGAGGCTGGCATCAAGGAGGAAAGACCTAAGCTTGGCCTCAGTTTCTTTGCGTACCTTCGTTTCATTTCTCTGCAGCAATGGAAAATTAATGTCAAATTTCCCCAAAGTGTTGCTTTCTCTTTTGCTTGCACATTATTTTTTTTTATTGCTATTTAGACTCTCCAGGCCATGTTGCCAATTTGCTTGAAAACAACTTGGCATGATTGACATATGTAGATTAGAAAAATGTTTGCTTGCCCATGGCTAGGCACGATTGGCGTTTTCTTTTCTTTTATTTTTTTAGGTGATAACTTTTTTTTGTGAGACCTACTTGGTTTGTGCCCACAAAAATGCCCACAACTTTTGAGAGAAGCTTTGTTCAATCGGATGTCTTCCCTTCTGAGATTCTGCTTGACTTCCTTTAGCTGAATGTAGTGGCTCGATTGTTTTTTCTTTGTGTTTTTTTTTTTAATTTGAATGCAGAGACCCCCATTTTTTGTTGCGCTTGTATTGTTGCTCGCGTAGGTGGAAAAGTCATTTGAAGAGCCACTTGCGATACGATTCGCTGCTAGGTCATGGGCCTTGAACGAAACTGATACGCACAAAAGTGGTATGAAGACTTGAAGAACTACCCTTGCGACGCAGTTCGCTGCTTGGCCATGGGTCTTGAACGGAACTGATACGCACGAAAATTGTATGAAGACTTGAAGAACCACACTTGCAACACGGTTCGCTGCTTGGCCATGGGCCTTGAACGGAACTGATACGCACGAAAGTGGTATGAAGACTTGAAGAACCACACATGCGACACAGTTCGCTGCTTGGCCATGGGCCTTGAACGGAACTAATATACACGAAAGTGGTATGAGCAGCGAGGAGCAACTGGTGCGACAGTCAACGAACATTTTGATTGGTTTTGCTCCACGCTTCAACCCTCTTTAGCATTTATTTTGTCTAGATGCCGCTTTGTTTACTGATTTCTTTCCTGAAAAAGAATTTAATTATGTGTTTTCTTCTATTTTCAGCTGATTCATAATGGTACAAGTCACGAGGAAAAGTTTGACAACAAAAAGGTGATGTCTTTGATCTCTTATCTTTCATGCCCCCTTTTTTTTGTGTGATGTGTTTGACTGCACTTGGTGATTTGCTGAAACTGCCTACGTACTTACGGGTACTTGCAATTTTCAATAAGATCAAGTTGTTACGTAGTTCAACTAAGCATTTTTTTTCCATTTGTTTTGCTGTTCACAGTTTATACTCTTGAGACCAGAAGTAGTACAAAGCTTTTGGGGGGGGGGTGAGTGAACAGTTTATACTCTTACTTAGGAGTTAGCATTTTCTTGATGTGTGTGAACGGTTTAGACTCTTGTTCAAGAGCCTTCTTTTTTTGAACATGCGAACACTTTAGTCTCTTGTTAAGAAGTTTTCTTCTTTTGAATGTGCGAACAGTTTAGCCTCTTGTTCGGGAGTCTTCTTTTTTGAATGTGCGAACAATTTAGCCTCTTGTTCAGGAGCTATTCAAGCCCTTTTTTTGTGGCGGTGAACAGTTTAGGCTCTTGCCCAGGAGCTAATCCATCATTTCCTCAAGGAAAGTCGCCGACATCCTGGCTTGCGTCGCCGTTGGAAGAAGCTTGCTCCTTAGTTCTTCCTTTTGAACTGGCCTTAGCCCCATGGCCAGTGAGAATTAGGACGCGCCTCTTTACTTTTATCGAGTCATCCACCTTTACATCCAAAGTGGAAACACGTTTCATGTGTAAAGGAATCGAACTTTGGACTTCATTTGTTTTGCCCAAGCGGCTGAACGCTGAATCTCTTTTTCGTGAGGGCGGTGCGCTTGATGACGCCTCGCCCATCTTGATTCTAAGGAAGACTGAGAGTTTAGATTACTAACCCTTCTTAAATCTATGGAAGACAGAGGGCTTCGGGATTTTACCATTTCCAATCCTTCTAAACACAGAAGGGTGTTGCCGCGACATTAACGGCTGCAACCTGTCGAACACCGTCGTGTTGGGGTTGGTCTTGACATTTTTACCCTCATTATCATCAACCTTTTCAGCTGTGGTATATTACGCAAGGGCTTGCTTTTCTTTACGTCGTCCCGAAATCCTCACAGGCAGGGGGCGGTACGTAGCAAGACCAACTTTAGGCATTGCGGCATCACCCCCTTGACTTCGTATAACCCTTTGCACACTGTCAAGTCTGTAGGGTTTAGCTTCGATCACATGCCCCAAAGATGTTGGTTGACTGAAGTCATGGTTGGACCTCTTCATTAACTTGTGCGCACTAGGATCACACTCATTGCTGATGCGCATATTTGACATCTCACTTTCTTCTTAGAGTGAGCCTTTAGAAGAGGCAACAAAGCCAGGGAGAGAAACCTTGGTCAGTTTGTTTGGGTTCGCCCTATAAGCTAGAAGCACACCCTTTTCTTTGAGAACGCGCCAACTTGCTTAATTGAACTTGCGTTCAACCTTGGTTGAACTTTTAGGATTTGTACATTTAAAGACTGGCAGTGCTGAATTTGCCGCGATATTTGCTTGCTTGACGGACGAGACTAAAATTGTCCTCTCATTCTTTTCTTTCCGTTGTTATTGTGGCTGGATACTGCTATCACTATTCTCTTCAGGAGGGACATTTGGCTCTTCATTTATTTCGTCATCGTCAATTTCAAAACATGATGTTGTGTAGACAGCCACACTATCAAAGAAGCTTTTTATGAAGCATTCTCTTGAGCCCTCTAGTACCTCAGCATGATCCATTTTAGAATATGACTCATTAGCCTCTTGCATTGTGACGTGGCCAACTTCTGCTGTTTCATCCAAATCTAAAATGATTCTTACTTCCTCAGCCAGTCGCATGATGCGTTCCATGAGTGTAACGCACTTTTCAAGAGGGTGACTAACGATTCCATGGTATCGATTGTATTTAAGGTCGACGGTCCTCCGAACTTCTTCTGGGCGCTTTGGCTCGGGCAATTCGATGACACCCTTTTCGAGTAAGTCATCTAGCATGCCTGACAAATCTGAGTCAGGAAATGGATACTTCTTTTCTTGAAGTTCTTTTAGTGTGGGACGCTTATTTGTTACAACTTTGAACGACGAGCTCTTCTTGCCCCCTAGTTTTAGCTTTTCCATAATGCGAATCGGCTGACTTGTAGGGGTGGACATCGCTTCTTTGGTCGTGCCCTTAGAAAAGTTAACATTCTTTTCGAATTCAACTTTGTCCCTCTTTGATTAAGTAGAATAGAAGGAATTGGCGCGACGACTAGCTATCGTCACCTCCATGTCATGCACCTTGGTCGCTAATTCTTGAAAAGTCCTAGGTTTGCTCATTTGTAGGACATATAGCAAGTCCCAGTGCATGCATTGGGTGCACATTTCAACGACGGAAGCTTTAAACAGCCGATCCTTGCACTCTAGGCTTAGTGCGCACCAGCGGTTGATGTAGTCAAGAATTGGTTCGTCCTTCCATTGTTTTGTGTTTGTTAACTCAGTCATGCTGATAACGCGCTGGGTGCTGTAGAACCTGTTGAAGAACTCTTGCTCCATTTGTTCCTAACTGTCAATGGACTCAGGCTCTAAGTCGGTATACCAGTCAAAGGCAGTACCTTTCAATGTCCTGACGAACTATTTCACCATGAGGTCGTCGTCAGTCCCAGCATTGTTGCATGTCTCAATGAAGTGCGCGACATGCTGTTTAGGATTGCCTTTCCCATCAAATTGTTGGCAACCGTGGGGCATGCGAAGAGCATCAACCCTCTTAGTGTAAGGCTTGGTGTATAGTTGAGTTTTGCGCAAACCTTCACCTAACTGTGCCTCAACAGCATTTGCTATCAAGTCTTGGATTTGCTCAATGGTCATTGATCCAGAGAACTTGACATGTCTAGGGGTAACGCCTTTCTTTGACTGTTTCTCGCTGTCAGAGGCTTCAGTGTGGATGGACATTTTTTCTGAGTCCTCACTTTCTGAGTCCTTTGCGGAAGATTGAGCTGGCCTTTTCTCTAACTTCCTGATCAACTTAGCAATCTTTTCTTCTTGAAACTTATTGCGCGCTTCCTTTTCTTCATTGCCCCTGGTGAGTTTTTCTAGAATGACTTTCATGTTGGCCATCTTCTCTTCCAGAGTGGTTGTACCTGTCATCATGGCTGGCAATACAACAGTTTTGGTGGACTCAACTTCAGTCTCTAACATGTGCGCCCCCTTTGGTGAGGGTGAAGAAGAGTTACTACTATAGTAGTCTTCAACCTCGCAGGCTAGATATTGAAGTTGGAAGTTTTGAATTTCACCCATCCAAGAGGACGCCTTTTGCTGTGTCATCAAGTCTTGGAGTTTGGGTAGGGGGAGCGTAGTTTGCCCAGGAGCGGTCGGCGCGGCAGCTTTTGCCATACTTCTGGTGTTCATTGTGCGTGTACACTTGCTAGAAGTGACGCTCGCTCCATAGGATATGCACGAAAGAGATCTTGTGCTCTTCTTCTTCGAAGCTTACGCGTTAACGTTCTTTGTAGCAATGTCTTCGTTGAACAAGACGTTCTTCTGACTGGAAAGTCTTGATCTTTTGGGAGAAAAAGATGAGAGGTAGAGATATTCCACCGAGTGTGCCAAATTTGTAATCACAAATTACAAAGATTGAATTTTTATAGATTCAATTGATTTGAATTGGATACAATCTCTATAAATACAATCTTCTGATTCTTTTATTTCAAGGATGGATTTTTCAACCTTTAATAAAGAGGGGTAGGGACTTATTTATAGGAAAGCTTCCCCCTTGAAAGTAAAGACAGACCTTGACTTGGGTTTTGGGCTTTAACTTAGCTTTTGTGCCTTTCAATCAGGCTTTATCCTAGACTATTTTGACTTTTGTTTGTTTGACTTTGACTTTGACTTTGACTTTGATTTGGGAGTCTCCCGGGCTTGAGCAGGGCATTGAGTTAGAAATCACCTCGAACTTTGACCAGACGTTGACTTGAGAGTTGTTTTTTATGTTTGACTTGTGAGTCGATGTAGGTTTTGACCTTTGACTTTGACCGCACCATGATTTGAACGTCGTTCGGGCTTTAGGCCGTGACTTGACTTGGTAGTCGTCTTGAGCCTCGATTTGGGCTTTGATTCGAATTTTGACTAAACCCGGACTTAGTAGTAATTTGGGCTTCATCTTTGGGCTTAGCTTGTGAGTCTTTGGGTTTGATTAAATTAATTAAAAGGGTTAGCCCAATTAATTAATTTAATTTAATTTTAGTACAACACGAATAATTTTTTAGTGCCTACAACACTCACATCTGCATTCTAGTAATGCACTCACATCTGCATCCTTGTATCTTTAACTGCATTCAGGGTTTGCTTGGGAGGAGAGTAAGCTAGAGGAGTAAGTGTAAACAAGGGTAATGAGGAGTAAGAGTAAGGATGAGTAAATAAGAGTAAGTTATCTTCCCTTAATTGGAAGTTTATGGAGAGTAAGGGTTAACTCTTGTTTGGATGAGTAGGAAAGTAAATAAGAGTAAGTGAAAGAATTGACATATATATGCCTTCACTAAATTGATTAAAAAAATATCATACTTACTACTTAGATTTCGTAGGGGTTAAATATGTAAAATTCACGTCTTTACCCTTCCTTACTCTTTACACTCCATTTTGGGTTTCAAAAAAAAAATGAAATAGAAGGCTAAGAGGAGTAAAGGGAGTAAGAGTTACTCTTATTTACTCCTCTTTACTCTCCTTTTCTCCTTTTTAACTTATGAGAAATATTGATTGGTGGTCATTATTTAAATATACTGAATCATGTTAAAACATGTTCAATAGTTAGAACAGTATAACTAAGTATTTTCAATAAGTGTTTAACAGTACTGAATTGTATTGAATAATACTGAATTGTATTAAAAATTATTGAATGCTTATAATAAGTAGTTATGATAAGTGAAAAAGAACATGTGCTTTGTTATATTCATTATCCATATGTTTTTTTATTTTGTTTTTACCCAAATATAGTTTTTTTTTCTTTTAGGAGGGAATTCAAGTCAATTGTCCCTACTAACCTCACGTTGACTCGACCACTGATGTGTGAGTCAACTTTTCATTTGAAAGTCCAACTTCTCTCATGGCTAATACCACCTCAATAACAAGAGCATTGGAAATCCTCCTTGTAGGCCGTTGGATTAAGGTCCGATATAAAACATTAATTTACAACTCCTGTAATATGTCTGGGAAATTTATGTGTGATTAGCTATGCTGAAATGGATTAATTACCTATAAGGTGGACCCCGGCTAGTCCTATGGTGCATTCAAAGTGGTCTGGTGACAGATGTTTCGATTTTTAGAGCTACTAGTCCATGCTAGCCATGAAAGGTTCTAATCACATAAATATCTTGATTCTTTAGGATCATCCAATAAAATCTGTTGTGCTGATTCTTTGCGGGACCTACATCCAGTACCTCAATTCAAGTTGGGAGTACTATTCTGCCGACAGAGATATGAATGCATATAGTGAAATACATAAATGAAATACTTGTCAGACAAGATAGGTTTTCAAATATTGAACTGTGTCCATTGAATTAAATTCAATCCAATTTCCAAATTTTTTTTATCAACTTTTCGAAACACCGGTCTATCCTTGAAGTACTAACTAATTTACTATAAACAAAACTTGATCCGGCAATTGCACTCTTAAGGGGATCAATGATACAATTTTAGTATTAGGTCATGTTGTCTTCGACTTATATTGTCTGAACTTATTCTGAATTAAACTTATCTGAACTTATTCTGAACCTATTTGCTAAACTTATCTTTAACTTATTTACTGAATTTATTCTGAACTTATTTGCTGAGCTTTAGCCCTGTTTTATTTGACTTATTTTTTCTAAACTTATTTCCTAAACTTATTTGCTGAACTTATTCTAAACTTATTAAGAACAAGTTCATGAACTTGTTTGCCGAATTATTATGAACTTATTTACTGAACTTATTCTTCAAAAAATAAGTCGAAAAAAACAAGACCTTATTTTAAACTGATTAAGAACAAATTTCTGAACTTCTTTACTAAACTTATTTTCTGAATTTATTTATTAAACTTATTTCAAAATTAAATTTATCTAAATTTGTTCTTCAAAAAATAAATCAAACAGAATGCAGACATATTCCTGTGGGAAATGTTTTTAGAAATTGTGTCATATCAAAAGTGAAAATAAAACAGTAGAACATTAGAAGAAGGTTTCAAATGAATAATTGATGATGGAATAATTGAAGGCAAATGTCTTGGAAGCGTTTCTGTGGTTTCATATGTACGTGTGATCCAGTTGTCACGTTATGCTACAAATACTGGCAAAGCTAGCAGAGGGTTTGATGAGGGCAGAGAATAATTGAAAACTTAAAAGAAGAAGTCTTCGTAGAACGAGAAAGAGCGAGACAGCGACGTTTCATTGTCAATATCGACGGCCATGGCTTCTTCTCCGTTTTCTCCTTCTCCCAACAGTTCCTCTGTAATGATAAAAGCTGCCATCACATTGAAGAGCCACTGCAATCATACACCTTGTACGTTCCTATCACTGATCCCTACTTTAAAATCTTTTTCCTTTCTTTTTCGAAACACAAAACATAGTATTGTTGGGCATGTTTGTTTCAACGCTTGTAAAAAGTGATTAGCAGTTGACGTTGATTATAATTAGTAATTAGTAGTTACAAGTAGTTAACCAGAAGGTACTTGAATTAACGTTTGTAAAATAATGTGAGCAGTTTCGAGCAGTTGATAGTAATTGCGAGCAGGTGAGAGTGGCTGAATGCGGTTAACAGTAGTTAAGAACGATTAGGATTAGTAGTTAACGGTTGAAAGTGGTTGACAATAGTTGCAAGTAGTTGTAGTTGAGTAACTCGAACTTAAAACTTTTGAAGATGATTAGTTTTTGATGCTAAACGAAGAAAGAAATTACTGCACATAAATTGCGAGTGGTAATATTATAATTGTATATGACATTGTCGTCGATTGGTAGGGTTGTTTTTTTTATGTTTGTTTTGTAATTTAGTGACAAAGTTATTATTTACAAATTCGGTAGCTTTTAGCAGTTGATCTTGATCGACAAGAGGTTTGATTGTTAAGTTTGGCTGGATTATCGTTAATGATATTTGGTTGCATTTTATTTGTTGGGTTTATGACCCAAATATCATAACGGCTAGGGTTTTATCGTACTTGTCTGCTTTGTTGACTCCCGTAGTAACCAAAGAAGTTTTGATGAAACGCAAAATTAATCAATACCTAGCAAGAGATTAAAACATAGAATAAAAGACATGCGCAGGCTTGGTCGACTGAATTGAAAGACAAAAATAAAGACAAGCCAACATTCATGGAAGAAACGTGGATAATATATGCATAGAAAATATGTGTATGAGATATTATTTAATTTCACTTGATTGCTAGAATAAAAAGATTAAGATATTCACTTGGCTGCATTAAGAAGTTTTGAAAATTATATTTTATGCTCCTTGATATCCTCCAGCAATGAAATGCAAGAATAAAGCAAATTAGGCAAGTATCTTATCTTGACTAAGGGACACTATGAGACTACTTGCTGCAGAGAAAGAATTATTGAGAATAAATTCTGAAAGGCAAGGAGCTAAGTCATATCAATCAAGACCATGAAAGGAGGCAAGAAAAATAAAATTAGATGCTGTCAAGAAGAAGACAAGATCCTGAAAATCAGCATCAAAGTGGCCTGATCAGAATTGCCTTCTTTAACTTCGTCCAGAGCTGCACATAAATAGAGAACAAAATGGGCATGTAGCAATATAGTGAAAAAAGCAAGTGTGACAACATTAAGAATCATCATTTAAGCTATCAAGCATTTTTATAACAAAGAGTTGTTGAGTGACATTGAGGAAATCCTTGTTAAGGAGTGAACTTGAGAGTTGGAGTGAGGTTACAACTTTTCCCGTACTTTAATCAAGTGGTTGATTTAAAGTATTCGGGATCTTTAGAGTGTTGTAACTCTGAGAGACTGAGAGTTTATCTTAATAAGAATTTTGAAAGTTGAATCCTAGAGTTGGATAACTCTAGGTGGGGATCTAAGCCTGTTGGAGGCCCAACCTCGTTAAAATATCGTTGTTTTTCTTGTCTATTTTATTTTTATATTTAATTTCTGTCGTCAAAGTTTATTTTTAAAATATCGTAGAATCTCCCTATTCACCCCCTCTAGGGCGATTTGACTCTTCAATTGGTATCAGAGCCAGTCCCACACTCTTTGACCTAACAGTCGAGTGGGTGACGATCATGGCGTTTACTGGAGATGTCAATATTGAAGGACGTTCTACTGTTAGACCCCCTTTATTCAAAGGAACAAAATTTTCTTATTGGGAAAATGTCATGCAAATTTTTATTAAATCAACTGACATGGAACTATGAGAAATTGTGAATAATGGACCATATACTGTGCCTAAGATTAAAAATGACGAGGGGGAAGACATCGACAAACCAAAGGACCAGTATACAAGCACCGATTGGGAAAAACTTACCAAAAACTCTAGAGCCAAACACATCCTCTATTGTGGTTTGGATGCTAATGAGTATAATAGAATTTCCGTGTGTGAGACTGCCAAACAAATTTGGAATAAGCTAATTGTTACATATGAAGGAACAAGCCAAGTACATGAGACTAAAATGAGCATGTTTGTTCATCAACATGAGTTGTTTAAAATACAGGCTGATGAATCAATAAAGGACATGTTCATTCGGTTCGTTGATATTACCAATAATCTAAAATCGTTTGGTAAGAGCTACTCAAATGAAGAAATGGTAAGAAAGATACTTTGATGTCTTCCAAAGAATAAATGGGGACCGAAGGTCACTGCAATTGAGAAAGCTCAAGATCTCAAAAAATTGGAGCTTGATGATCTCCTTGGAAAACTCCTAACCCACGAGAAACATCTCACAGAGGAAGATGGAGAAGGCTCCAAGAAAGGAATTGCTCTCAAGGCCACAAAAGAAGACTGCCCATCGGAAGATGAAGATCCCGATAGCAACGATGATGAAGCTTTCTCCCTCATTGTGCGAGGTCTCAATAAAATGAGAATGAAGAAAAGATTCAACCAACGAGGATTCAGTACCAAAGGATCCACGTCAAAAAGGAATGAGAAATACACCAAAGGTAAATTTGTCAATAAAGTGAATGCTAACATTAGTTGTTGCTATGGTTGTGGCATGCCAGGTCACTTACTGAAAGACTGTCCATTAATTCAAAAAATGGGAGAAAAAGGGAGGTTCAAGAAAAAAGAAAATAAAAGAGCTATGATCGCCGCCTGGAGCGATAGCGAGACAAGTGACAGTGAAAGCGACGAAGAACACACAAATAATACTTGTCTCATGGCCAAGGATGGTGAATCATCTGAACACGAAAGTACGGATGAGGTAGACACATCTGCCCTATATGAATGTTCTAATGATGAACTAATCGATGCGTTGATAAGCTTTGCGAATCTAGAACAAAAACATATGTCTAAATATAAAGACCTCAAAAAAGGGGTACGAGAATTAAATCAGAAAAATGTAGATCTTGAACGGTTGAATAATGAATTTCATGAAAAAATTAATGACCTAGAAATAAAAAATTCGGAACTATCAACCAAGTGTGATGCTAAGCACAAAACGATTCTTAAATTTACTCAAGGGCAAGAAAACTTAGACGGACTACTGAGCACACAAGGGGCATCCTTCAATAAAAAAAGGAATTGGGTATGATCACTTTAACAAGAAGAAGAATTATAGGAACTTCTTTGTTAAACCCACGTTGCATGAAATAAATTTCAAAACTAGTAACTATTGCTCAAAAGATGGTCATATCACCTATTCATGCCCATGCAAAAAATCTACCCCAAAAATTATTCAAATATGGGTCCCTAAAGGAACAAGACCACCTAACTTAGTGACTTATGATTTCGAATCTAGATTTAATGCCAAAAGTAGAAGGAAGGGTTGAATTCTTATTTTGTAGGTGTGCTTGAAATCCGGACAAGACTTGTGGTACCTCGATAGTGGATGCTCAAGACACGATAGTGGATGCTCAAGACACATGAGTGGTAATGCCTCCTTGTTCACTGAGATCAAAAAGAAAAGACATAGAAGTGTCATCTTCGGCGACAAAAGCATTGGTAAAATAATGGGTGTCGGTAAAATAGGTAAAGATCCCATCAATTCTATTGAAAATGTTTATCTAGTTGACAGATTGAAATTTAATCTATTAAGCATATCTCAACTATGTGATAAAGGAAACGTAGTCACCTTTGATTCAACTCATTGCATTGTTAAAAATAAAATTTCCGAGAAAATTTCCCTTTATGGACCTAGAATAGATAATGTCTATGCTATTGATATTAATAATGTTCCATCTCAAAACTTGTCATGCTTCAAAGAGTCACACAATGAGGAAAAATGGCTATGGCATCGAAGACTAGGTCATGCTAGCATGCATACCCTTAAGAAATTAGCAAAAAGGGATTTAGTACGAGGACTACCCTCATACAATTTTGAATATGATCACATATGCGATGCCTGTACTAAAGGTAAACAATTACGTAGTTCCTTCAAGTCAAAAAATAGTATTAGTACATCTAGACCATTAAAACTACTTCATATGGACTTATGTGGATCGATACCGATACAAAGTCTAGGACGTAGTAAGTATATTTTTGTAATTGTAGATGATTATTCACGATTCACATGGGTATCCTTTTTAAAAGAAAAAAACGAAGCCTTTAAAGAATTTTCAAAACTTTGTAAACAATTACAAGTTTATAAAAATTCCCAAATTGTATCTATAAGAAGTGATCACGGAAGAAAATTAGATCAAAAAGAGTTTACCAACTTCTGTAATAAGCATGGAATAGCCCACAATTTCTCAGCACCACGTACACCTCAACAAAATGGTGTAGTGGAAAGGAAAAATCGCACATTAGAAGATATGACTCGCACAATGATGTGTGAAAGTCATGTAACTCAACAGCTTTGGGCCGAAGCAGTCAATACTGCTAATTATGTTCTGAATCATTGTTTAATTCGACCGATTTTAAAAAGAACTCCCTATGAATTATTCAAAGGTGAACGACCCAACATTTCATATTTTAAACCTTTTGGATGCAAATGCTTTGTACATAACAATGGAAAAAATCACCTAGGAAAATTTGATGCTAGAAGTGATGAAGGTATATTTGTAGGATATTCCATGCATAGCAAAGCATATAGAATTTACAACAAACGTACCAAAACCATCGAGGAAAGTATTCATGTGCTTTTTGACGAATATAATGATGGTGTGTTATGTGGATTTATAGTCCATGGTCTGCATTTAAACAAGCATGGTGATGATGAAGAAGAAGCCAGAGAAGGAATAAATTCTGCTAACAAACAATCACAAGAACTCCAAGAAGACTCTTCACCCCAGGAAGAAGAAGAGTCCTTAGATGAACACAATTCTCCTTCTAATACGTCACAACAAGAGGTAACGTAGAAACATTTCAAGTACAAATCATCTCACCCCTTGGACAATCTCCTAACCGATATATCCACAGGTATAAGAACTCGCTCATCTCTACGTAATTTTTGTGCATTCTCTGCTTTTGTGTCTATTATAGAACCAAGAAACCATCTAGAAGCACTTAATGATTCAAACTGGATAAAGGCTATGCAAGAAGAATTAAATCAGTTTGAACGTAATCAAGTCTGGACACTCACGACTCGACCAAACAATCACCCTGTAATTAGCACAAAATGGGTCTTTAGAAATAAAATGGATGAAAATGGCACAGTCATAAGAAATAAAGCCCGGTTAGTGGCTAAAGGCTACAATCAAGAAGAAGGCATCGACTTTGATGAAACCTTTGCCCCAGTCGCTAGATTAGAGGCCATTCGCATACTCCTAGCATTTGTATCCCATATGAACATCAAACTTTATCAAATGGATGTAAAATGTGCTTTTCTTAATGGGTATCTACAAGAAGAGGTCTATGTGGAACAACCTCCAGGATTTGAAGATCCTAATGTTCCTACTCATGTCTATGAACTCCAAAAGGCCCTTTATGGGCTAAAGCAAGCTCCCAGGGCTTGGTACGAACGACTAAGTAAATTCCTTTTGGTTCATAACTTTAAAAGAGGACATATTGATAAAACCTTGTTCACCAAAACAAAAGGAACTGATTTTTTAATCATTCAAATTTATGTTGATGATATACTGTTTGGAGCCACAAATGACTCTTTGTGTGCAAAATTCTCTAATCTTATGAGCAAAGAATTTGAAATGAGCATGATGGGTGAACTCACATTTTTCTTGGGACTTCAGATTAAACAAAGCAAAAGTGACATCTTTATTAATCAAGGCAAATATATCAATGAACTATTAAAAAAATACCAAATGGATCAAGCCAAACATGCCAAAACACCCATGGCGTCTAATGAAAAATTAGATCTCGACAGAGATGGAAAACCTGTCAGTGAGAAAACTTATCGAGGCATGATTGGATCAATACTCTATTTAACTGCCAGTCGACCTGACATCATGTTTAGTGTATGCCTCTGTGCTAGATTACAAGCCTCTCCCAAAGAATCGCACTTAACTTGTGTAAAGCGAATTTTTAGATACCTAGCAGGCACTAAAGTTTGGGCCTCTGGTACCCTCGAGGGGGAAATTTCTCTTTAGTTGGATACACTGACGCCGATTATGTAGGTTATAAAGTTGACAGAAAAAGTACGTCCGGTACATGTCAATTCCTTTGATCAAGCTTAGTCTCTTGGCACTCTAAGAAGCAAAATTCCGTCACTCTTTCAACGGCCGAAGCAGAATACGTCGCTGTTGGTGCATGTTGTGCCCAACTGTTATGGATAATAGAACAGTTACGGGATCTGGGCATTGATCTAAAAAAAGCTCCCATAAAATGTGATAATCAAAGTGCCATTAATATTACTAAAAATCCCGTACAACATTCACGCACTAAACACATCGAGGTAAGACACCATTTTGTTCGCGATCATGTTGAAAAAGGTAATGTCACTTTAGAATTCGTACCCACTGATTATCAATTAGCTGATATCTTTACCAAACCACTCAGTGAGGACAGATTTAACTTTATTTGTCATGAACTTGGAATGATCAACATAGATGCATGAATTGAGGGGGAGCCCTCTCTTATACCTAACCAAGTTTATGAAGGATGTTGCAGATACATGAGCTTTGATCACGACGACATGCATATAAGTCAGGTATGCATCTCAATTCAATTTCTATGGCTCAAAAATCCATTTTGATGCCCTAATCTAAATATCGCAAAAATTAAATTAAGCAAGTGCAACTGGAGAAAATTAATTAATAATTTTTCTCTGATTGAACCACTATCAGAATTCACTATACCAGTCACTTTTTTTCTAAAGCCCATTACACGGCTACCAGCCATCCAAAATCTTTGCAGACCTTCTTCTCTCTCTTACTTTCCCAAATTCGCTCCCCACTCTCTCTCCTCGCTTCGGCTCTCTCACCCGAAACACCCCCATGGCCTTCCCATTTCAACATCCCCCAAATCTCCGCTAAAATCCTTCTTATTCTCCATATTAAACCCCAAAATCTTCTCACAATCCCCTCCATCTTCGGTCCTCCCCTCAAAATTCAGCTCCAACGATTACCTTTCACCTGTAAAGACCCCCAAATTTTCCATCTCCATTGTCTAATCTTCCCCTAAGATCCACCATGGCTCCAAAAACCAAAGGCCTCAAACCTTCCTCCACTCCCCGTAAACCGGCGATCGCCACCACCATCATTCTCCCTCTCCACGGCTGACACCCCTGCCTCTGTCGCTCACCGAACACCAAGCGCCGCTCTACCGTCCTCTTCCACTCCCTCACCTCGCTCCATTTCGGCCACCACTGAGGTAATTCCACTTGCCTGGTTCCATTGTTCCTTTGCTCGCGAGAAATTCATGACTCAGCTTGTTAATCGGCCTCTCCTTGCTTGTGACCGAGCACATGTTGAATCTTTTGTGGCTGCCAATTTGAACTTTATTGAGTATCTCTTAAACAGTCCCTGTGGCCAATTGCTAGATTTAGGAACTGAATCCTACCCCCAATTGGTGCGAATGTTTTATGCTGACCTTCGCCTAGTCAAGTCTGGACTTACCATCTCACTTGAATGGCAAGTTAAGCACACGAAATTTACCCTCACCGAATCCGTCTTAAACTCAATCCTTGACCTTCCCTCCATTCCCTCGACTTCTCTGTCCCAGACTGAAGCTCGAAATCGTTGCTTAGCTGACTTTGCCAACCCCTAACGTCAGACTAACTTGGCTCATCTGTCATCCCACGTCCTCAAAAAGGATCCCCGATTGTTGTACTATGTCATTGTTCGAACCATTCTGCCCAAGTCCCATTCGACTGACAGTGTCAACAACAAAACACTTGAACTCCTTTATCTGCTCCTAACTGGCAAACCTGTCAACTTTGCCCGTTACATTCTCGGCACCATGGCCAAGGTTGGCTCCATAAACCGTCCCGCCCCATTACCCTATTCAAACCTCTTGACATTTGTGTCTAAACACTTCGGAGTCGGCTTCACCCATGAGCTTCTCGACACCCAACCCGTGCCTGTCTTCACTCCTGCCTCCCTAAAAAATATCCAGTTCTTCCAAACTTCTTCTGGCGACTGGAAATTTGTTAAAGACATGACTCCTGAGGAAGTCATATCTGTCTCCCGGCAGTTTGGTCAGCATGTTAAACCTCGGGTCAACTCTTCTTCCATCAATCCTCCACAATCCCTACTTGGTCAGGTTATGGACATTGATGAGCGCCTTTATGAGCTCCAAGAAACAGCGGACAGGCTTGATTACATTCTGGTTCAACACACTGATGCTTTAGATGGCATTGCCCACAATCAGGCCACCTGACATAGCCGCCTCACCGATGTGCTATCGTCTCTCACCCAACATCTATGCACTCAACCAGAAGGTAGACGATCTTCTTTGCATCTGCAGTATCACTCATCGTTGTGCTCTCAAAGGTGTACCCCTGACTGATGACGAACAAGCCCAATGCGCCAGCTCTGCTACTCACCTCATCAAAGCCACTCGCAACTCCTCCCACTCCCGGCTCTGATCTCCCTCCCCCTTGTTTTCTTTTGCATCTTATTTTCCTGTTCTGATGGTATGCTCACACATTTTGTCCTATGATTCTCTCCTTTTTGATGAAAGAGGGGGAGAACTTATGTTAGTTAGTAATGCTTTCACTTCGTCAGTTAGTAATGATTTAACTTTACTAGTAAAGTTTTAACCTTGCTAGTAGTACTTTACTCTTGTTTGCATGTTATGCTTATTATATATCGATGATGCTACCTTAAATTACTCACCTTGCCAAGTCACATCTACTTTGGCTAAATGGCTTAGCTAGTAGCTGAAATACTTGGACCATATACATTTTCAATATTTCACATGCTTCTGATAAAACTTAGCATCACACTAATATGCTTACAATCGGCTCAGTATGATATTGCTAATTTTGGCTTTAATAAAAAAAAGGGGGAGATTGTTGACTCCTGTAGTAACCAGGGAAGTTTTGATGAAATGCAAAATTAATCAACACCTAGCAAGAGATTAAAACATAGAATAAAAGACATGCGCAGGCTTGGTCGAATAAATTGAAAGACAAAAATAAAGAAAGCCAACATTCATGGAAGAAACGTGGATAATATATGCATAGAAAATATGTGTATGAGATATTATTTAATTTCACTTGATTGCTAGAATAAAAAGATTAAGATATTCACTTGACTGCAATAAGAAGTTTTGAAAATTATATTTTATGCTCCTTGATATCCTCCAGCAATGAAATACAAGAATAAAGCAAATTAGGCAAGTATCTTATCTTGACTAAGGGACACTATGAGACTACTTGTTGCAAAGAAAGAATTACTGAGAATGAATTCTGAAAGGCAAGGAGCTAAGTCATGTCAATCAAGACCACAAAAGGAGACAAGAAAAATAAAATCAGATGCTGTCAAGAAGAAGACAGGATCCTGAAAATCAGCATCAGAGTGGTCTGATCAGAATTGCCTTCTTTGACTTCGTCCAGAGCTGCATATAAATAGAGAACAAAATGGGCATGTAGCAATATAGTGAAAGAAGCAAGTGTGACAGCATTAAGAATCTTCATTTAAGCTTCGAAGCATTTTTGTAACAAAGAGGTGTTGAGTGACATTGGGGAAATCCTTGTTAAGGAGTGAACTTGAGAGTTGGAGTGAGGTTACAACTCTTCCCGTACTTTAATCAAGTGGTTGATTTAAAGCATTCGGGCTCTCTAGAGTGTGGTAACTTTGAGGGACTGAGAGTTCATCTTAATAAGAATCTTAAAAGTTGAATCCTAGAGTTGGATAACTCTAGGCGGGGACCTAAGCCTGTTGGATGCACAACCTCATTAAAATATCGTTGTGTCTCTTGTCTATTTTATTTCTACATTTAATTTCTGTCGTCAAAATTTGTTTTTTAAATATCTTAGAATCTCTCTATTCACCCCCTCTATGGCAATTTGACTCTTCATGCTTAATACCTTTATTAGGGGCACGCCTTGGGCCTCCATAGTTATCATCAACACACAGCAATGCAGAAACACAATTGTTGAGCTTTCTTGTTCCGCTATTCTAACCTTGTGAGAGAGATTCTAGAGCGAATTGTAATCACTAATTGATTCCTTCTTGGACCACATTGCTCTGAGATCAATTTTGTACTCTGTTATCTTTATCGCAGATTTTGCTCATCGTCGTTTGTGGTTTTTCCCATACTAGATTTTCCACGTAAATTTTGGTGTTGATTTGTGTTTGTTCTTTATTATCATATTTTATGATTCTTTGTTATTTCCATCCAATTCCTAACCAATCCTAACAAGGGGTGTTTGAGCGTTGGCTATAGGATGACATCAGTCTCAAAATTCAATAACCCAAATTCTATGGAAAGATGAGTTTCAATATCTAGAAGATCCAGATGATGGTTGTTCTTGCATAGAATGGGTTAAAAAAGGCTATTGGTGGAAAAACAAAGAAACCTTCAACCATGACAGATGAACAATAAGAGTAGCGCAATGAAAAGGCCCTCTTAACGATTCAACTGTATTTGGCAACTCATGTTCTCCATGAAGTCAAGGATGCGACTACCATTGCAGCTCTCTAGCTCAAATTAGAGTCCCTATACATGACCAAGTGCCTAGCAAACAAGATTCGTCTGAAGGAACGTACGTATGTACACATTCTCCATGGCTAAAAATGCTCCTATTCAAAATCATCTTGGCGAGTTTAGTTCTATTATTAGTGACCTTGAAAGTCTAGATGTGAAACTTGAGGATAAGGATAAAGAAATACTGTTGGTTGTCTCATTGCCACCGTTTTATAAGCACTTCAAGGAAATTACGCTTTATAGCAATAACGACACTTTGGCTTTTGACGACGTTAAAGCTAACCTGTCTTCAAAAGAAAATTTTGATCTTAAAGTTCGTTCTAATGACAAAGTTGAAGGCCTGTCAGTGAGAGGGAGAACCTCTGAAGAGGAGGGCACAAATAGGAGAAATAACATATCAAAGTCTAGGGGATGTAAATACAACAAGCTCTACAAATACTGCAGAAAGCTATGACATGGAGTAGCTGAATGCTGCAAACTGAAGAATAAGAAGGCAAAAGAAGAGAAGAATAATCAGCCTACAGGAGCTTCAATTGTGGACTCAGGGTCAGATGGTGATATTCTACTTGTCACTACCACGGATAACTGAGGTGCTACTCAGTGGGTTCTTGATTCAGGCTATACCTACCACATGTGTCCCCTCAGGGACTGGTTTTCTACATATGAGGCACTAGATGCTGGTGTTCTACTCATGGGCAATGATGCCCAATGTAATGTCATTGGCATTGGCACCGTTCGAATCAAGACTCATGATGGCATAGGGAGAACTCTTTCTAAAGTTTGTCACATTCCTGACCTAAAGCATAATTTGATCTCACTTGGCATCCTTGAATCCAATATTAGCAAGTATTTCGCTAAAGTTGGAGTTTTGAAGATCTCAAAAGGTGCCCTGGTTCTCATGAAAGGAGAAAGACAGGAAAGTCTTTACCTTCTCCAAGGGACTACAGTAACAGTTTTAGCTACAGTCACTACCACTTTATCTGTCGAAGACCATACTTGATTGTGGCATGCTCGGCTGGGCCACATAAGCGAGAAGGGAATGACAATTCTAAGCAAGCGAGATCTACTAGGCAACAAAGGTGTGGGTAAGCTTGATTTCTGTCATCATTGTGTGTTTGGAAAACAAAAGAATGTTAGTTTTTCTACATCCACACACTGTACTAAAGGTACCCTTGATTATATTAATTTTGATTTGTGTGGTCCTCCTAGAGTTGCTTCTTTTAGAAGGAAACGTTATATGTTGACCTTTATAGATGACTTCACTAGAAAGGTTTGGATTTGTTTCTTAAGGTAGAAGAACGAGGCTTTCCCTATGTTTAAAAATTTCAAAGCACTCGCTGAAAATAAGACTGGGAGGAAGATAAAGAAGCTCAGAATTGACAATGGTCTTGAGTTCCATGAGTCAGAGTTTAATAGTTCTACACTACTCAAAGATTCGCTAGACATAAAACCTTGGTTGGGACACCTTAGTAAAATAGAGTTGCAGAACGAATCAATAGAACTCTACTTGAGAGAACATGTTTTATGCTCTCCAAAGCTAATCTATGGCGTCACAAAGATTTTTCGGTAGATGTTGTTTCTATGGCATGCTATCTGGTGAACCAGTCTCTATACTCCTCTATTGAACTCAAAATTACAGAAGAAGTCTCATCAGGTAATCCTGTTGGCTACTCTATTTTGAGAGTTTTTGGATGTTCTATTTTTGCAGATGTCAACAATTGGAAACTAGCTGCCAGGGCTGCTAAATGCATGTTTCTAGGCAATGCATCGGGATATTGGCTTTGGTCTCTTGACTCCAAAAAGGTCATTTAAAGTTGGGATACTACCTTTAATGAAACTACTATGTTCTTCCTTGGAAAAGAGTTTACTATCCCTACATGTGATCAATAGGATGATAGTGAAAAGGTGGAACTAGAGGTTCATTCAAATGCTCCTCAAGGTGGAGATACAATACCTCATTTTAGGATTGAGGATCATACTGAAGAAACCAACTTCGATAGCCATGACATCCCAAGTTCTGAAGAGCAGCAGGCTTTAGATAACTACTCCATTGCTCGTGACAGGTCGTGAAGAACCATAAAAAAGCGTGCATGCTATTCTACAGATAATGAAGATGGACTAATAGCATATGCCTTAGCGGTTGTATAGGAGATACTTGAAGGTATTGAACCTTCCACATACTCTAAAGCAATCCCCTATCCCAATTCATCAAATTGGCTTATGGCAATGCATGAAGAGAAAAAGAGTTTGTACAAGAAAGAGACTTAGGAGTTATGTGACTTACCCAAGGGTTGTCGTGCCTTGATAGCCAAATGGGTCTACAAAAGAAAAGAGAGTATTCCCGGGATTGAAGTTGCGAGGTGGAAGGTAAAACTAGTTGTTCGAGGCTGCAACTAGAAGGAAGGTATTGACTTCAATGAAGTTTTCTCTCTTGTAGTACGTCGTACCTTCATTAGAATATTGCTCACATTTGTTGCTCTATTTGATCTAGAATTGGAGAACTTGATGTGAAAACTGCATTCCTTCACCGGGAGTTGAAGAAAGAGATATACATAAAACAACTTGAGGGTTTTACAGTTCTTGGAAAAGAAAATTTATATCTGCCGCTTGAAGAAGTCTCTATATGGCCTGAAACAAGCACCGCGGCAGTGGTATAAAGGTTTGATGCAATCATGATAGGACAAGGCTACACACGTTGTCGCTATGACAATTGTGTATATTTTTAAGAATTTGAAGATTCCTTCATTTATCTAGTACTATATGTGGATGACATGCTCATTGCCTCCAAGAATAATTCCTTGATCAACAAGTTCAAAGATCAATTCAGCAATGAGTTTGAGATGAAAGGCCTGGGCGCGACTAAGAAAATACTTGGTATGGAGATTTACAAGGACCGAAAGGCCGGTAAGCTCTACCTATCTCAAAGGAAGTACCTTGAAAAAGTCCTTGATTGGTTCAATATGAGTAACTGCAAACCAGTGACTACTCCTCTAGCTGCTCAATTCAAACTATCAACCAAGTCCTATCCTGTATCTGAAGAGGAAATGAAGAAGATGTCTCATGTTCCTTATTCTAGTGAAGTAGGGAGCCTCATGTATGTCATGGTTTACACTAAACCGGATTTAGCCTCTACAATTAGCGTTGTGAGCCTTTATATGCATAATCCTGGTAATGATCATTGAGAAGTTGTGAAATGGATCATTCGGAATATGAAGGGTTCTCTTGACAGGTGTCTATTGTTTGACAATTTTAAGGTTACAACCTATGATGTTGTAGGATTCGTTGACTCTGATTATGGTGGAGATTTTAATCGTAGGCATTCTACTTCTGGCTACATCTTTACTCTATATGCGGGTGCTATCTCTTGTAAAGCATCTCTAATGCCTATTGCAGCTTTATCCACTACTGAAGCAGACTACATTGCTACAACTAAGGGAGTGAAGGAAGTGACATGGTTGAAATGCCTTATTATAGAGCTCGGTGTTCCACAAGGTATGACAACAATGTTTTCAGATAGTCAAAGTGCAACCCATCTCACCAAAAATGATGCCTATTACTCCAAGACCAAGCATATCAGCATCAAATACCATTGTATCATAGATATATTGTTGTAGGAGATATTGATATGAAGAAATTACATACAACAGATAACCCTTCAAATATTCTCACCAAGTCTCTCCCTATTGCTAAATTCCAGCACTGTCTGGACTTAGTGGATGTTCAGTGTTGTTGACTGCCCTTCAGGGTCCACCCTACGGGGCACTACTCTTCGAGGTCCTTTGAAGATGTGTTTGTTCTAGAATTGGTGAATTTGGTCCAAGGTGGAGATTTTTAGGTTTATGGCCTAAATATAATAAGGGCTAGGGTTTCCTCAAACCTATATGCTTCATCCCTTTATTAGGGGCACGTCTCAAGCCTCCATAATCATTATCAACACACAACAATACACAAACACAATTGTTTAGCTCTCTTGTTCAACTATTTAGCCTTGAGAAAGATTTTAGAGTGAATTGTAATCAATAGTTGATATCTCCTTAGAAGGCATCGTTCTAAGATCATGTCTATACTCTCCCATCTCTATAGTGAATTTTGCTCATTATCGTCCGTGGTTTTTCCCACATAGATTTTTCACGTAAACCTTGGTGTTAATTAGTGTTTGTTCTTTATTATCGTATTTTGTGATTCTTTGTTGTTTCTATCCAATTCCTAATAACCGATCCTAACATTATGATATATTGTCAGCTAATAACTGAAAAACACATATGTCTAATAATTAATTTTTTGTATCCTTTCTTGATGCAAAAGAGGGGATAAATCCCTAAGACATTAACAAACTACTAATCATCAACAGTGATCATTCCCCTAGACTTAGAATATCCGATAAAATCTTCAAATAAAATCCTACTAAAACCAAAAGGCGAAGAACTAAAATACACAAGAGTAGGAGGAAGGCCAATTCCATGATCAGCAAGCTAGTGACTAACTTCACAATAGTACTGCTTGACGTTGACGCAATTCATGGAGCTACCCAGTAGCGGAGCCAGGATTCTAAGTAAGGGGGGGCGAAATTGACAAAATTAAAGGGCACTTCAAAAAAAAAAACAGAGAAAGCAGAACAAAGAGTCAAACCAGGGACCTCCCACCCATAGCAAGAGGCAACCACCACCCTGTTATGCACTCCTATAATGTGTACTTATGAACTAAGTAATATATATCTATTTTTCTTATCCACAAAAATATCGCACATTTAATTTTTTTTTCTCCAAAAAGCTGGGGGGTCAATTGACCCCCCTTGCCTCCTCATGGCTCCGCCAGTGGAGCTACCTAATGATTTTTTACAGCGCAGTAGAAGGCATCTGTGAGGATTGCCATCAGCTACTTCCTTCTTAAGCATAGTGGAAAATGGCGAATGTTTAGAGCACTTGCAATGCACTCACGCTACTAAAATTCGGCTTATTTCAAGGGAATTTTCCGACGAAAAATAGGTCTGTTGGAACCTCCGACGGAATTCGGATAGATTCTAACAAATTTGCTGGAATTCCAACGAATCTTTTTCCGATGGAATCTAATGGATTTTCGATGGAATTTCTATTGGAAAATATTAAAAAAATTCAAAAAAAAGGTTTTTTTTGACCCCAACATGAATGGAGGGAAAATTCAAAATTTTTTTAATATTCCTACGGAAAAATCTATTTCGGAAATTTTCTTATAAATTTCGCTCTATGCTTCATTTTTCGATGCTCATTTCGTAAAACAGATAGAGATAGAAAGGGAGAGGAAGGAAGCGCTGCCGCTTGCCGCTATCCAACCGCCGTCATTTGTCATCGACTTTTTGAGAAAGTTTTATCATGTGTAATTTGTACAAATTTATAGTGGATTAAGTATAGATGTTGAAGTTAATAATTTGTATAATTAGTTTGCATGTAACTATGTAAATTTAATTGTTTATATAGTTAGTTTATTACGTTGATGTTAGTTTGTTAGAATGATAATTTGTTCTCAATTTTGTACTTTATTGTTAAAGAATATATTTTTTTTATTAATTAAGTATAATGTAATGTTAATATCAATTTAATGTTAATGATGAGAATTTATTGTGTATTACATACATTGGAAAATGTTTTTATAATTAGGTACTTTATTTTTTAAATAAAATTTAAAATGCCGACGGATTTCCGATGGAAATTTCGACGGAATTCGCAAAAAAGTAATTTTTTTGAAATTTTTTTCGAGCTTTTTTGCATCCAATAGATGAGTTCGTTAGTTAGCTCAATTCTGTCGGAGAAGAGATCAGACGGAGTTGCGATTTCCGTCGGAACGCATTCCCGACCGGCCTTACTCCGACGGACGCTATCGACCGGAATATCCGTCGAAAAATTAATCCGTTGAAAAAAGCTGATTTTTTAGTAGTCATTTTCTCTCTCTTTTTTTTACAAGCTAAGCCTTAAAACGACGTCGTTTTTGGGACGCGGCTGGGTTTTTTTTTGGGGGGGGGGGGAGTAGTCGTTGCTGGTGATTAAAACAAAGAAAAATAAATGGGATAGGGTCATTGGAGCTAGCCGTTGTCTAATGGCTAGTTTGTGAATTTAATTTGTTTTGGTTCGCTTTTTACTTTAGTAGACACCCTTACCTATTTTATGTAAATTCACACTCATAAAAAAAAAAAACTCTTATTAAGTTTAATATTATGCTTATAAAAAAATTCTCATTGTTATAGATTAATTATTCTATTTTGGGAACATATCCGAATAAGTAATCTACAATTACTCGCATAAATAAACAAAATAAAAGTCTAAAACTAAATAATATATTTGTGGTGTGGTCCATGAGCATTATTTTATTTGGTGATCCATGGAATATAGAGAAGTGAAAAAAAAGTACGATTGTGGAACGATGTAAAAAGTGTGGGCCCCCACTTGTGATCCAAAATCATGGATCACCATTACATATGCTTGCTTTTGAACCATCTTCAACCCTCGGACCAGATCAGAGCTTTGATTTCAGCTTTGATGGATGTGCGAGGTCCCATGTTCTCAACAAAGCTTCCATAAAATTTCTTTTGTAATCTCTAAGAATTCCACCACCATCCGCAAGTGCAGGTTGCTTTTAGAAGTGCCATTGGTGTTGATGACTTGATGAGAGTCCATCCTCTTGGATCGAGGACCAGCATATGTATCTCTTACCCTTAGCAAACCTTAGTCTCAATCAAAATCAATACAATTTGCATAATCTGCTTCCGCTGTCGAATCTTCGTTTAATAAGTCTAATATTGATTCCTTCATACGTGTTAATTAGACAAATACGCCGGTAGTGAATGGGCCATCAAACAAAAAGTAATCCCTATTCATGACCTTGTGTCCTCTTCCAAATTGCTTGGCATTACACTGCCCCGACAAGTATTGGCATCATAGCAATTTATTAATTTTTTTCATTCAATTAGATCTTGGGAAGTTCGTTGTCACTCTTTGAAGAAGTTACTTCTTTCTATTATACAACATACAAAATTCTGTCTCACCTAGTTGCCTAGTTATCTCATATTTTCAAATTTAAATTTAAAGTATGATGAGAATTATGTGCTGTTTAAAACTCTCATGACGCTATTTTTTGACGTACTAAGAATACAACAAACAACAACAACAACAATAACAACACCAACACCTTTCAACGTGGGTCCCGTTTTCGAGGGGTCTGAGGAGATCCAGCTGTAGGCAACCTTATCCCCTACCGGCATTCCTAGCAGTAGAGAGGTTGTTTCCAAGTTCAACGTACTAAGAATCTTAATTGAAAATCAAGCATTTGAAGAGGGTCCTATGATTAACAAATGTTAATTAAGAGAAGGATGCATGCATTGTTATATGACAATAAATATTAATATCAATTCATACATTTAATTTCCGTATAGATGTCAATTTATTAATTTACTTTCAGGCATATTTTCGATAGCATTTTCATATAGTTCATACATAAGATTTTTTTTCTTTCTTTTTTTGGGGGGGGGGGGTGAAGGTAGTAACAAAATAGAAAGACTTCAAGCAGTCTGCGACTCTTCGTATTTGCATTCCACTGTAGATTTACATAAAGAAGCATATTAAATTGTTGAGAAGTACAACAATGGAATAAAGACTTTCCTTTGTAGATCTGGCAATGCTGGCCACTATATCCGCGATACTTGGAATATGAAAATGTCAAATCAATGACATAAAAAAGCATGTTATTGGATTTTTTAAACCTCTAAAAGTTCATATCCTACACATATTATAGCAAGGATAAATATGATCATTGCCAGATAATCTCTCCAGTATCTAAAAAAATAAGATAATAATTTATTAATTAAAAGTTTTAAAATGTGAACTTTCCACGTCAAAAGTATGATTTCACGAGCCAGTACAATGGCAACCCCACAAATTAAAGAAACTTTATGATTAGTGGGACCATACGCTAGCTGGTACTCATCTATTGATCAATGAAAAATATACTAATGCACAAATAACGAATTAAATTAAGTTAAATTCCACTTTGTTAGTTTCAATCCTGTTGAAGATTAAGGAGTCGTGACAAGTTATCAAACAGACTTGTCAAACGGCTTTAAAAATCAAGAGATCATAAATGACTCCATTACTCTTGCTTTGTGACATGACATTGCATAATCGAGTACTGCTATTATTATAGTATTGATTGTTATTAACATATACCATGAATCTTTTTCGATTACAAGATAAGTATCAATAGTCAAGATATAAAAGATAACTTACAAGTATATTCACAGCTAACAAGACAAATAAAAGGGACTATTAAGAAACAAAACAGTTGAAAGATGAATTCTAAACTTCTACCGCTTCAAGCAACTAACACTTCACAATCTCAATCTGCTTCAACAAGACATTAAACTTGTCCATCCAACTTTTTCCTCAAACTCATCGTAATTCTCTTTAAAGTTGGACCTTCGTCCCCTACTACACAAACGTCCAACTGCTTACCTAACTCCAAAGCATGCACGAGAAAACTCCGCCGAGGTAGAGGAATCCAGGTTAGCAGACTCTTGCTCATTCACTTCAGCATTGAACTTCTTGTTTAAGCTCATTGAGGATTACTCATTTTTTTTTTTGGTTGACTGGAGCAAGAGGATAGAACAGTCTCCTTAATATCCTTGGTAGAAGACTCGGTCAAAATGCAATCCGTGAAAGCCTTTCACCGGGGTTTATGATTGCCAACGTAAGTAGGTTGGTTTAATGCAGTTTCCGAAGGAAGGCAAATTGTTTTACTGGCATCTGAGCAAACTTGTTGGTCACCATCTACAAAATCTCCATTAGGATGATGTTGATCAACATTCACCGGAATGGTAGGCGTGCCATCAGCCTAGATATTCTCAAAGCTATCTACAACCACATCCATCGAATTTTGAACAACATTATCCCCATTGATGTCATTTCGCGAAGAGGAGATATCATCATCACACCTTTGTTTTGGGACCCAACTTCATTTTGAAAGTTTATTTCAAATGTTGTGACCTTTAAGAATAGTAGAATCTCGATTTTGACGAGGCTTCTTTTGAGCTTTGACCCAACAAACACTGACCACGTTACCCCAAAGAAGCTTGTTATGAAAAGATTGAATAACTTTCTCACCATCCTTAACTCGATTAGGAATATACACACCAACCACGGATCCAAAACAAGCAAATTCATTTGTCAAAAGAACGGCAGAGACATTCAAAGGTAAATTCTCAATAAAAATTAAGTAAATTAAACATGTTAAAGACCTAAATTCTTTCATACCAAAATTCTCACATAATACACCATAGTTTTGCATTTGCGGGGAATTGAATAATTGGCTTAGGTAAAGGTTTGGAAATGACACCTCGTAATTCCTTCAAAATAGTGAGGATCTCTCTTGCTCTATCAAAGCTAGTCATTGAAGCACAAGAAGCAAAACCTTTGTCATCTTCTCCTCTGAGATAGACAAGACTAACTCTCACAATTCACACTTTAGATCTCGAACTGTTTCCCGAAATGAACTCCCCCTAGCATTGAAAAAAATCGCCATAGACCACGAAAAGAAAGCTCAAGAAGACTTACCTTCATTGCCCGAACCACTTCCAATGACTAGACACTCGCGCCGCAACCACCATCAAACGTCTAGGCACAAGGCACTGCAAGTTGCACCGCAGCACCTTCATCTACGCCAGCCACACTTGAGCACATTAATGCCACCGCCCCTTTAATTTGCACGGTGGCTCCTAGAGCTATACCCTTCGGCGGAAGGTGAAGTGACCACCGGTGCTAAAGGGCTAGGCTACAATTTCTTTCACAGATGCTAGGGCCAACGGTTCTCTCTTGGTGTTTCTAGCTACAAGAACTCTTTACAATAGGCATGTCAAGAGAATTATTTTTAATGCCATTTACCTTTGACGAAATTTTAGATTATCTTCACAATCGGCTTGTCTAGAGACTTGTTATGATGTTTTGCATTATATATACATTTTATACGAGTCACCTTAAAGAAAAGATTGGGTTTAAAGAAGATCAAAACATGTAACATTGTAATAGAATCACATAAAACAATTGAGAAGACCGTGCCGAATGAGACAAATTAACAGCATAATATTTTCGGAATATGAATAGCACTTTGAACTCATAATGCATCTAAGTTGGATTTTGCATTGTCCTTCTTTTTCTCAAAAAGAAAAGTTTGAAAAGAGAGAGAAAACAATGCCTCACAAGTGCAATGGGGAAAAAAAAAAGAACGTCTAAAGTACTCTACGAATTAACTTTGTCAAAAAAACACGCAAAACAAACAAATTAAATAGCACTGAAATTGTAAAACTTAAGGCTCACTATCAATAATATCAAAAGGCTAACAGAATCGATCCATGAAAATGTCTAATGTTATGGTTGAGGGTCAAGATTAGGCTTATTGTCTTCTACAATATATTCCTTCTTCTTGTAAATGCTTTTTGAACTTAAAAACATTGATAGGATAAATGAGCCTTTCATATTTAATGTTCTCATGTTATTTATAAGTTTAGCAGGAGAGCTGCGGAGATTTTTTTTTCCCTTGAAAACATTAGATATAATAATATAAACAATTAATTGAATTAGTTAACATTTAATTCAATCAGTTAATAACAAATAGTGAATGATTAGTTGTCAAATAGGTTTCGCTAAATAGAAACGCAAGGATGATAACTCACTAAAATATCAAGCTTTCGCTTTTTAGGTTTTTTTTTTTTTTGGGCAAAGATTACGTAAAAGGGATTATTGCTTCTTCTTTTTTTTTTTGTGCTGAATAGGAACTATTACTATTAATCAATGCAAAGGATCCTTGTACGTGAGGACTTGGGATTTGGGAATTTGGGATTGGATGCTTTGTTTTTTATTTGACCTCACCGACAGTACCGACCAGCAGGTTGATTAACGCTTACAAAATAATGCAGGCATTTTCCTATCATGCTATGTAGGTTTAAAGTGTCATTGTATCTTTGATAATTGGTATTAAATTTAAAATATTTATGCCTGTAAATTCTAACACTCAATGTATCATTTTAATTCTTTTGGACTAGTTTGTCAAGCTAGCCTATCCACTATAACTAAAAAATTACTACAATGATATAAACCTACGAGTGGTTCAACCATATATTTTCACATGCGCAACAAATCTCTTGGACCGAGTTTTTTTAAATACATATACAACAATACTACCATTTAACATAGGTCTCACTTTTATAAAATCTGAAAAGATTTAGATGTAAGATGTCTTTTTTTTTGCTTGCACTTGCACACACAGAGAGATTGATTTTAAGATACTTGTATACAAATTTTCATAATACATTTTCTTGAATTGAAATCTTTTGAAACATATTCGAAATAAGAGCATAAATGTTAATATTAGACCAAATTAAATATTTAATAAACACTTGGTCTTCTTATATATGATTATTAAACTATGAGCGTCAATTAGCCTGCTGATAAAGTCCATAAAAGCCCGACTCCTTTTTGGGGGGGGGGGGGGGGGGGCTAGACTGTCACGGAAATCATTGTCTTCATCTACTTTAGTAAGGGTAGCCATCAACTATAATTACTTCTCCTGAGCACCAACTATTTGCGTCCGTAAAAGCATTAGTTTTTCTGGAGTTTGGTTGTTTATTTTTTTTAGTTTTGCTATGACATTGGGCTCATCACCATAGTGCAGTACTTTATTATAGACTTGGAAAGTTATTTCTTCATTTAGGACTATTTGGATATCTTTTTTAATGCTTTCTTATTAGGTCTACTTATTTTGGTTAAAAAAACGAGTTGACTTAGAGTCAAAGGAAAATATATTTTTCATTAACTTTATTGAGATAATGATTTTCTTGGATATTTTAAATTTATTTTTGTTTGGAGATGTTTATTGTAAATATCATATGACTTTTCATTAATAAACGTTTCTCTTTTTTGTAAAAAAATAACTACGTTTTCAATAACCCCCAAAGGTATGATTATTGAAATAAAAAAATCCAATAAATTATATTAAAAACAAAGCAAATGATGAAAAAAAAAGAAAGCATGGTAAAATAATTTAAAAATTAAAAGAAAAACTACTTAAATTCTGCCTCCATTCAAAAAAGAAAATGATGAGGCAAGAAAATTAAAAAAATGAAAAAAGAGCATTACGAATCACGTTAGGATATGAAGCCTCTGACTGAGACACTTCATAATCGAAGAAGCCAAACCACTTCACTGTTGAGGCCACATATCAACACTGAGTCACTGACTTTTGTCAAAAAAAAGCCACCATTCTTTTTCTTTTCCATTTGTACCATTGTAAAGTATTTTTTAGACAAAATTGCCATCCTAAACTCATGTTGACCGGCTATAGGCAATCACCAAGCTAATTGATTTTTTTTTCTCCCTCTAATAGTAAAATAGGTTCAGATGAAAAAAAGAAACATAAAACTCTGTGTCTTCCTTTCACGCAAATCAGAACTTGAGAAAACAACAAACTTCAATTCAAATATGTGAAGAACTCAAATGATTTTACCCATACATTAAAAAATGGAACCCTAGAACACGAAAACCATCTGTTGTGCAAGATCGAGAAAGGAGCAAATATGCATCAACAAGGTGGAAAGATTATCAACATGCAAAATGACAACAAAACCTAATGCTCTGATATGATTCTTTCCTCTGCCCTTATCATATAATGTGGACGATGGTAATATTTTTTTTTTAGCTAATACTTTAGCAGATAAGCTTTTTGTTTTAGTTGTTTCTTCTTGTGGAATGGTTCATGTTCAATTTTTAATCAGTCAATATGCAAATGCTTTATAATAAGTGATTCTTCCAATCAGCCAATGACTTGTTTGAAGAACCTACCTGCCATACGATACTGACATGAGCTGATGAATAACTGCTAAGTATAACAAATGAGACTATTTAGTGTTTGTTTGAATATAAGAATAGAATAGCTCATATCTTAGCAACCCTTGACATTCACTTACCAAACTACAACGAATATACAATACCAAAGCAACTTCTTTGGGTAGCAAATATACATGACCAAATTAACTTCATTTCCAAACAAATATACAACACCACGATTGAAGCAACTCTATTCATTCTCTTCATTGATCATCTGTTTAAATACAACACCAAAATGACTAATTTCTTCCAAAAAACCGGAACACTAGAAGAGGATTGCAATGACGTTCAGCAAGAAGACCATTGCAATACAAAACCAACCACAACCAACATTGATCATTTCAATGTCATAGCACAACAAATTCTCTAGTGCAAAAGTCTCATTTCCCATTTTAAATTCAGCAACCATCGAACAAATACTGTCCCACAGTAATTTCAAAACTATTTTGGGCTTTGAATGGAATTAGGGGATTGATTTCACAAACTAGGATTAGGGTTACAATTTAGTCGAGCAAGCTCTGATGTTCTCACTTTCAATTAAATTGGTACTTGCAATCCAATTGACGTTTATCGAAGATCTATCTATGGTTAGAAAAGAAGGGTTGTTCCCAAATCATGGGCAAACAAGCTTATAGGATTTTGTCCATGTTGGGCAGAGCAACGTACTTTTGTTGAAGCTTATGGGACTTGGAGCAAGGGCGGAGCTACATTGGGGCAAGGGGGGGTCAATTGACGCTCCAGCTTTTTGGGGGAAAAAAAATTAAATATGAGATATTTTGGTGGATGAAAAAAAAAATATATACCAATTCATTCAATAATATTATGCAAATTGGTGCTGGCCTGTGTGGTTGGTTGCCTCGTCCTTGTTTCAACAGGTCAGGGGTTCGACTCTACATAGTTGCTTGCTCTTTGTTCGTTTTTTTTTTTTGGAGTTTTTAACTCCATTTCCCCAGACGTGAGAACTGTTCGCAGCGACGCAACCCTTGCCCAGTGCCCACTCTCTTTCTCACTCTGACTCAGAGGTCAGCCGCCAGCCCACTGTTCACTGACTGCCGACCGGCCACCGCCGTCACCCGCCGGCCGCCAGGCCCCGCCTCCACTCCTCCTCATCTCTCCTCCTAACCCCTAAATCTCAGCTCCCAATTTGAGGTAATTCTCAAAAATACTCATTTTTTATTTCTAATTTTGTTATTTTGTAAATAATTATGTTTATTTTACTGATTTTAGTTAGATTTGTGTTAGATAATTGATTAACTTAGTGAATTATTCATGATTCATGGATTGAAAAATGAAGATTTTAATTTAATTGTCTTCTTGGTTGAAGATTTAAAATTGGGCTAATTTTGTTTGTAATTACTTCATTGTTTATGTTTAGTTTACTAATTTTTATTGAATTTGTGTTGAACAAGTGGTTAATTTAGAGATTTACTCATCAATTAAAAAATTAGGTTTTGCTTTTCTTGATTGAGAATTCTAGAAATTAGAATTGGGGTAATTTGTTGGTTGTTGTTTGTTTATTTGTGTTAAATTTATCGACTTTAGAAAAATTTGTGTTTGTTTATGATAAACACAAATTACTCCAATTCTAATTCCTAAATTCTCAATCAAGAAAGGCAAAACCTAATTTTGTAAGTAATTATATAAATTATTTTGTAAATAATTTTGTTTATGATTTACTAAAAACCATGAACCTAAATAAGAACTTGATTGTATTTTTCAGTTTGAAATGAAAAAGTTTCTCAACAAGATAACTAGACGATCTGTTGGTTCAAGCTCTGCATCGAGAAACTCACCACTAATCCAAGAAAGTGTCAAACAAAGTACTCAACCACCGTCTAGCAATGAACAACCAACAAGCACTAATCCATCTTCTTCCAGGAGAACTCCAATCGATATTAATGCTCTTCAATCGGATCCAGCAGATAGAAAACCAATTTCAAGCTATCATCCAAATGATCGTGATGAGGTAAGAAGAGCATATTTACAAAAAGGTCCTTACCAACCCCGAAATCATGCATTCCCGCAAACTAAAATGTCCAATTATATGCGGCGTTTTAATGAATCATGGTTTGTGGCATATCCTAATTGGTTAGAATATAGCATAAAAGAAGACGCGGCATTTTGCTTGTGTTGTTATTTGTTCAAGAATGACAAGTTGGGTCATGCTGGAGGGGATGCATTTACAAGTAAAGGCTTCAGAAATTGGAAGAAGAGGAAATCATTTGATGCACATGTTGGTGAAATGAATAGTGTGCATAATCAATGTGTTAAAATGTGTGAAGATCTTATGATGCAAAAGCAATTCATACAAATTGCCTTAGACAAACAATCTGAGGAGGTTAAATCTGAATATCAAGTCCGCTTAAATGCTTCAGTTGAAGTGGCGAGGCAACTTTTGAGTGGAGCATTGCCTTTTCGAGGTCATGATGAAAGTTAATCTTCAATAAGGAGAGGTCATTTTTTGGATTTGTTAGAATGGCATGCCCAAAGTAATGAAAATTTTGGAAGTATTTTTCAGAAGGCTCCATTAAATCATAAATTGACTTCTCCTGACATCCAAAAGGACATTGCTCATTCTTGTGCAAAACAAACCATTGGAAAAATTCTTGAAGAACTTGGAGATGGATTTTTTGCTATATTAGTTGATGAATCCCATGATGTGTCTTGTAAACAACAAATGGCTATTGTCTTGCGATATGTTTATAGAAAGGGATTTGTTATGGAGCGGCTACTTGGTCTTGTTCATGTCACCGATACTTCCTCTTTGTCACTAAAGGAAAATATTTATTCTTTGTTATCTCAATATTCCTTGAGTCCCTCTCGCATAAGAGGACAAGGGTATGATGGGGCTAGTAATATCCGTGGGTATATCAATGGGCTTAGAACTTTGATTATGCAAGATTGTCCATCGGCACATTACATTCATTGTTTTGCTCATCAGCTTCAACTAACTCTTGTTGCGGTTGCAAATCATCATGATGATATTGAATGGCTCCTTGGGTGGGTTGGTGTTATATTGAATGTGATTGGTGGTTCTTATAAACGTAGAGATGAGTTTCGTGAAAAACAAACAGAAGCAGTTGAAGAAGCATTACGTTTAGGTGAACTACAAACTGGACAGGGTTTAAACCAAGAACTTGGACTTGGAAGACCTGGGGACACTCGTTGGGGCTCTCATTATAAAACATTTAAAAATATGATTATCATGTTTGCTCCTATCATTGATGTGCTTGATGTTATAGCAACTCATGGAAATCATTCACCTGATAGAGTCACGGCGCAAGGTGCTTTAGATGCCTTACAAACGTTTGAGTTTGCTTTCTTACTACATTTGATGAAATTGGTGTTGGGTATTACAAATGCATTGAGTCAGACTTTACAAAGAAGAGACCAAGATATTGTTAATGCTATATCTCTCTTTACTACTGCCAAAAGACAGCTACAAATAACAAGGGATCAAGGATGGGATGATTTGCTTGATAAAGTTTCTTCATTTTGTGTGAAACATGATGTTGAGATTCCTAACATGGATCACTTTCATATTATTCGAGGAAAATCCAAGCGTAGAGTTTCCAAGATCACAAATAAGCATTACTATCGCATTCATGTGTTCTACACAATTGTTGATATGCAAATGCAAGAACTTAATAGTCGTTTTTCTGAGGCGACCACTGATTTGCTTCTTGGGGTGGCTTGTTTGAATCCTAGTGACTCATTCTCTAACTTTGACAAGAACAAGATACTAAAAATGGCTCAGCTGTATCCAGATGATTTTGATGACTTGGCTATTGAGACACTTGCTTGTGAACTGGATACTTTCATTGCTAATGCAACTAATGAGGTGAGGCTGTCCAACATTTCGGGACTTCCTTAGCTTTGCAGGAAGTTGGTTCAAACAAAGAAGCATTTGAGCTTTCCCCAACTACATCAACTTTTGAAGCTTGCATTGATTTTACCGGTTTCCACGGCAACTGTTGAAAGAGTGTTCTCTGCGATGAAGTTCATCAAGAACAAATTGTGGAATAAAATATCAAATGAATTTTTAAATGATACTGTTGTTACTTATTTTGATATTGATATTTTTAAAAGTCTCTCGAACGATGATATCATGATTTACTTTCAAAACATGAGATCTCGTCGATGACAACTTTCTTGAATGTAGTAGCTATGCATTTCTTTTTTAGAACTATTAAATTTTATATTATGTATATTATTAATCTCGCCCCCTGGTTTAAATCCTGGCTCCGCCCCTGTCTTGGAGCTGTAACCTTTTCTCCCTTCTTCAATCATTCGCTACTATGCCACTCAAAGAAAAAAAAATCTACCTAATTGACTCCTTATAGCCTGTGAATATGATTTATGGGTGCTATTTTTGACCAAAACATATGTCATAATGGCACAAAGGACCATAAAAAAAAAAGAACAGTGGCATTCTTGTCAAAAATGAAAGGTATAGTGGTATTGTAGTCCAAGAACTCTAGTATCAAATTGGAATGAAAAGCTTAAACCAATGGGATTCCTGGTTTCCATTAGAAACAAACATCATGACTTCATTTCGAATTTCATGTGAGACTAGTTTTTCAATCGATTCACAGATAAAACTACAACCCTCCCCCCCCCTTTATTTTGCTCGCATTGCTAGCCTTACTCTCATTTGCCCTTTTTTCTCTTGCAAAAACCTGGCAACGGCAACTGCTCTAACATCTCATCGGAGCTCTGGGCAACATTGCAAGTTAGGACTTACATTCCTTTCTTCCTCTCTGATTTTCATATTTCACACTCTTTATCTCAAGCACTAAGGCTTTACGTTTTCATATGTGCGAAGCTTCAAACAGCATCCCCAGCAACTAGAGGTGGCAATCTTCAACCCAAAGTCATCGAAATCTTCTTTTTATTATGCGAAATTACAATTTTATCCTTTTGCTTAATTTAAGTTTTTTAATAGTTTGCGTTTTACGTTTTTGTTTTAAATAGTAGATTACGGTTTTGTCCTTTTAGTTTATTTTAGTTTCTTTTAATATTCATTGTCTGAATAGTAAGTGATTTGAGAGTCGTTGATATCTATATTTTCTTGATACCAAATAGTGTATACAAAAGTTAATTCTAATAATGCAATATTATCTGATGAAAGTAACAGTTGATTTAGTCGTGTTTTGTAATGATTTGTCATTTGTTAGTGAATAGTTCTAGTTGTACAACCGAAAGTTCTTAAGAAATCAAAGGCTTGTTCTTTAGTATAATATTCCAGATTGGGTGGATAACTTTTAGTTTCAGTGATATAATCTCCTGATCGGTCTAGTTTAGCTGTAGATTGAAATTTATGTCTAGAGTTTAAGTTGCTGGTAGATGAATTCATTTAGTAGTTTAACCAAAGTTATATAAAGAAAGGTAATCTTTTAAAGTTTTATCTAACTCTTTAGCAGTTTTTTTTTATTTTCACAAATTATTTGATTTAATAGCTTATGATTGCATTTGTAAGCTCTGTGTTCAGAAGGAGTTAAAGTTTCTTTTAGATTTTCATATTTTGATAAAGAGTTTTGATGTTTATCCTTGGTTTATAATAATCATCTTTTAGAGACGCAATAAAACTAGCTTTTGAAAAGTGAGAGTTTTTAAGTGAATGACAATTTACATATGAGTAATTTGGTATATCTGCCATTAATAGTTGTTTGAAAAGTTTCACGTGATTTGTTTTATCAAAAGTGAATAGTTTCAACAGTATTGTGAATATTAGGAATTGAAACAGTAATTGCTGATTAGTGTTAGACGTATTTTCAGTCAATTATTTCTCTTGTTTATTAGACTTTTCTTTTCAGATAAGTGTTTGCAAAATAGTTTGCCAAATCGTTTCTTTTTTAGTTCAAAATTTTGTACTTTATAAATAACAATTATGTGAGAAGTTTCGGTTTTAATTTTCGAAATTTTGTTTGATTAATTTAACAGAGTAAAGTTTATTTATATATAGTTCGTTTTAGTTTTCAAATAAGTGTTGTGATTTTATATAAAGAATAGTTCTGCTAAGCATGTGGTATATGCGAGATAAACAGTGATTAATAGTGATGATTCCTGATTATCGCTTTGATTTATTTGTTTCACAATTCTTTTTTCTAAATAGTGATTAATAGTTGCCGAATTTTTTAGTTAATAATGCCTAAATTGTTTAGCTTGAGGTGCTACAGTTCCTAGTTAAGATTTAATAAGTTAATAGTTAGGAAATAGTTTGGGTTGTCTAGGGCTCTAATACCAATAATGCAAGGGACTGGTAACTTTTTGTAGAAAAAGGTTTAAAACTCTTTGATGAGAAACAATAGTTCGGACAAAGCTACAATAAAATGTATTCTAAACATGATGGTACTCTTAGCAAAATAAATTTAACTATCAGTAATTCAAGAAATTATACCTCCCTGATCAAAAGATATAAAGAAAAGACATTGAGTCCTCCGATCAAATCTTCTGCCACGCCTTTCCTCTCACGGGCCTTACTGGACTTATTTCGATCTTCTTGCCTCCAATTCTTTTCCTATCAATCTTTCAGCGTCTCTCATTGTGCTATGGAATCCTCAGAATAAGCTCCACCATGCCCCTCTCGACCTCACAGGTCCTGCTTCAGATTTTGAATTCCCTAACGCACATTCGAGAAACCTTAAAAAAGGAGATACGAAATTTCAAGAATTTCTGAATAGTTCTCTTTATTAAGCTGATCTCTCAAAGGGAGATTGAGAACAACATTTTAGGAGCTTCGCTCCAAATAGTTTCTCTAATAGTTTTAAAAGCTCTCAGATTTTTTTCTCACTCTAGTTTTGAGTTTTTTCTCCGTTTAAATATGAGTTCTTCTAGCTAAGGAGTTACATATTTATAGCGCCTCGAAAGGTCCTTGTGACGTAAGTGCTTACATCAAAGGAAATAACTTTACAGCTATAAATAGTACAATAATTGAAAAGTAAACAGTAAAAAATTGAACAGTGTCTTAATAAGTTTGAAAAAGTTTGGCCGCCTCCCATGTGAGTGCACAGTTGCCATGAATAGTTTATAGTGACCTGAGCAATACTTTAAAAATTCTTCACGTGTGGTTGCAGAAGTCTTCGTAATTGATTGCTTGTGAGTCTTTTTTAGCAGCAATTATTAATGTGCTGACATCTTCTAATTGGTAGTTCCAAATTTTAGTGGATAATAGTTTGGCAATAGGTGTTGGCAAGATGCTGGCCTTACATCTGGCAGTTCTTGGAGTTAAATCTTATTCGTCAGGGAAGAAAGTTTCTTGTCAAATTTTTTCCATAAGTTCTGAGAAGCGTCTTGCTTCTTCTTCTACTTGAGTTTTAGTAAACTTTGAGTATTCTTGTATCAGGCTACAACGAATATCATTACCGGTTTGTTTGAGACAAGAAATATCAAAGCGTATGCTTTCATAGCATAAGGGAATTAATACATGAGAGTTGTGTTGTTCAAAAGGGCATATATGAACCTCCGGAATTATCTTTGGAACGAATCAAATGATATGGGGTTCAAAAGCAGTCCAATAGGTAAAATACTGGTAGTAATATCTCACAGTTTCGATATATCCGGTTGGCGTGACAATAAGTACTGGGTGGTTATTGATGTCTTGGAGAAGATTTCTATAGACTTTGATGAGTGTGAGGTATTGACGGAAAGGTATTTCCTTGGAGGTATACCATTCTTGGTAGTCAATAAAAATAACATAATCATTATATCGAGGTTTAGCAAAGGAGGTGAAATAGAGATCATAATCTCTAAGGTAGAATAGTAGTGGTTCAAGAGTATGAGTAATAGGTTCCACTGTAGAAAGAGTTTAATAGTTATGTCTCTGACATAGTTCAATAGTTATGTCTATGAAATAGTTCAATAGTTATGTCTCTTAAATAGTTCACGATCAGTAGCTCATCAACTTCCTTCATCCTTGTCAGTGAGATATTCGGCTTCTCGAGTTAAATAATCTGCAAGAAAGTTGTGATTTCCTGAAACATGCTCATAAACAGCGTTAAATTGAGATAGAAAAGTTTGTCATCAATAAAGTTTCCTCATGTGAGGTCCATTATCTAAGGCCCATTTTACAAACGTAGTTGCAGCTTTATTATCAGTTAAAATTTTAAAAGGTTTTGGTAATAGAAATAAACTCCATTTTTTAATTCCACGAATTATGGCTAATAGTTCCTTTTCCATAGTATTATAGTTTTCTTCTGTTTGAGAGAAAGTTCCGCTGTGATAGCCACATAATTAATTAAGATCAGTTTTTAAAATTGCAGACTATACATTATCAGATGCATCAGTTTGTAGTATTAAATTATCTTCAGGTTCAGGTAATCTGAGTTGTGGTAAATTTTTACATTCTTCCTTTAGGTTTTTCACTAGTTGTGAGTGATGCTCATTTCATCCTTTAGTATTATTTTTTCGGAGTAGACTTTGTAAATCTTTTTTCTTTTTTGCTAAGTCGGGGATATAGGAACTCGCATAGTTAAGAAGTCCCAAAAATCCTTGAATTTGTTTTTTAGTTCTTAGATTGTTGGGATATTCCATGACTTTTCTTGAGATATGAGCTTGTAACGTGATACCATTAGATCCTAATTCAAATCCTAAAAATTCAATTTTTTTCTTATTCTATAATTGTTTTCTTTTCACTTAAACAGATACCTTCTTTAATAGCTGTTTATGCAAATAGTTGGAGATGTTCACGATGTTCTTCAATAGTCGTTGAGCCGATTAGGATATCATCCACATAGATTACAAGAAAAGAGTTAAGATGTTTAAAGGCATTATCCATTCGTCTTTGGAATATTCTGGGGGCATTTTTTAGTCCAAATGGCATAACAATCCATTCGTAAGAGCCTTGAGGGGTACTAAAACCAGTATATTTTATGCTATCTTCTTCAATTTTGATTTGCCAAAATCCAGATTTACCATCAAATTTGAAAAAGTATTTTTTATTTTGGACTAGATTAAGTAAAACATCTTTGTTTGGTAGAAAATAGTTGTCTGTTTTAGAACATTGATTTAGTTTTTTATAATTGATAACTATTCTAACTTTATTTCTTCTTTTTTCTGCTTCATTCATAACCATAAAAACTGGGGATGAATAGCTGCCTTTGGATGGTCGGATTAAGCTTTTGTCTAGTAGTTCTTTGATTTGTATTGAAAATTCTTTTATATCTTCTGAAAAATAGAGCATAGGTTTTTCTGTAATATAAATTTCTTGTGTGAGTTCGATTTTTCCTCTAGGATGTTCCGGTTTTCAAAATTGTAAAGGATTGTCATAATAGATTTGTTTTAATTTGGCAATGAGATCTTCTTTCTTGAGGATATTTACGTGAAAAGTTGGGTTTTTAAGCTGAATAGAGAGTGCAAGTTGTTCATATCCTTGTCCACCACGTTTCGCGTGTACTCTGTAGGGATCTTTTAAGGTAGGGATTTTCAAGGTATAGCCACATTTGGTAGTGAAATAAACAGTATAAAGAGTTTGGATAAATTTAGCAAATTTTTTGAGGAAATCATTTCCCAAGAGGATATCATATCCTGAATTATATTGGAAAACCAAAGGGATAGTGAGAACTTTATTCCCGAGAATAATAGACACATTGCTGTGTAAGAAGTTTAAATAGGTAGGTGTGGGATGAACACCTTGTATTCGAATTTGGCGATTAGAGGGTAATTTTTCCCAGGTTGGTAATAAAAAGTCTTGAAAAAAGGTTACTTCCGAGCCTGTATCAATTAGGGCGGTAGTTGTGATATCGAGATCTTTTACTGTAGTCTCAATATAGGTCAAAATAGGAATTTGAAGTTGGTTCATATTCTTTCAAGAGTAATGGAATTTTGCTTAGTTTGTAAGATGATATGAGTAGGTTTTATCTCATACGTGTCAAAATGATCTAAAAAGTTCATTCCGAGTAAAACGTGATAATGAGCATTATTGATGGAGTTATCGATATAACAATCGAATTCAATTAAGGTAGAGGTTGGAGTTTTTTAGTAAAAGTTTGGCTTTTTGAGTTAAAGTTGCTTCTCGTCCATCATAAGTGACGAAGTTATAGTTATTGGTGGTAAAAACCGAAATAGGTAAGGGTATACAATGACATTGAGATGCTCATGTGTCGATTAAAACTTTATCGTCAATCCAAAGTTGTCCATTAAAATAGGCAAGTTTGACTTTATAAGTTGAACTAGGGTTAAGTGATGGAATAGTTTTGGGTTGAAAATGGGGTATTTTTGATGTGCTAAAACTTTTGGGTAGAAGAGGTTGATGAATTATGCTTAGTCCTTTATCGGTATAAGAGAGTCGAGGGGCTTCATAACTAGTAGAAGGCCCATCGTTGACTAATTGAAAGTTTGTTAAAGCTGGTAGTCTTGCTTCTTGCATAGGTGGTGAGATAACAGTGCTTACTGTTGAAAAAATAAGGTCAATGGTTATTTTTCCAGTTTGTTTTCCTTCTTTAATTGGAAAATTTGTATTGGAAAAGATGTATAGTCCTCTGTAGTAGAAAGATAAAGCACCATTTCCAGGTTGTAAACCTATACCTGTTAAAAGTTTAAATTGTAAATTTAGTGTATCTTCAGTGTTTTTGCTGCGCAATGTTACTGAATAGTTTGGATAGCATTGAAAAATTAATTTTTTGTAGATTAAGTTTCCTTATAAAGTTCCAAGATGGCTATTCTGGATATTTGTAAATCTTTGGTCATGAAAGGATAGGATGATAGGGGAGTAAATTCCTTCTTTAAAACAGGCTTTAATAGCAATTTGCAATCCTTGTAGATGAACATATTTTATTAGATTTTGATCTTTAAGGGGGATTTCATTTAAAAAGTTTTCTATGATATCTTGAGTCACGAGTCGTAGTCTAATATTTTCTTGTAGATGTTGTACATTCACAGGTTGTTCAGTTGTGTATAGTTTAAAATGTCTAATTAATTTTCTTATTAAAAAATCATCTAGTTTTTCATAAAGTTTCTGGGATCTTTTAGAGATAAATCAGTTGCTATTATTTTTGAGTATAGTTTTTGATTAAAAGTGATTATTCCAGTATAGTTTTCATCAGTTTCTTGTTCTTGTTGTGAGATTGTTTATGTTTCTTCAGTTATCGTTTTGTTTTTGTCAATGAGGATTAGTTTTTAATTAAGATTATATTGATTTTGGTATGAAAATTTTATTAAGTGCCATAAAGCAATGTGTTTATAGAGTCCATAGTTTATTTTTTGAGTAGATTTATAAAAAGTTTTTCTTTAAAATTTTTTTAAGTAATTTTATTTGGATTTTAAGGTTTTATTTTAAAGTTGAAAGCTGTTTTTACAATTTAGTCCTTGAAGTTTGGCTTATTCGCGAGCTTAGTCCCTCCTTTTAGTTAAGGAGGTACTAAGCTCGCAAATAAGCCAAACTTCAAGGGCTAAATTGTAAAAATAGCTTTTAACTTTAAAATAAAACCTTAAAATCCAAATAAAATTACTTAAACAAATTTTACAAATTTACTCAAAAAATAAACTATGGACTCTATAAACACACTGCTTTATGGCACTTAATAAAATTTTCATACCAAAATCAATATAATCTTAATTAAAAACTAATCCTCATTAATAAAAACAAAACGATAACTGAAGAAACAAAAACAATCTCACAACAAGAACAAGAAACTAATGAAAACTATACTGAAATAATTACTTTTAATCAAAAACTTTACTCAAAAAATAATAGCAACTAATTTATCTCTAAAAGATCCCAAAAAGTTTATGAAAAAACTAGATTATTTTTAAACAAGAAACTTAATTAGAAACTTCAAGACTCAAAAAATAATAACTCTGATAAAAACAAATACTTATACAACAAAAAAGAAACTATGAGTTTTCCTCAAATTGAAATGGAACTAAGAAATATTAAAAATGAAATACGCGAAATTAATGAAACTATTAAACAACTAGTAATACAAATACAACTCTTGAATATAACCGTTGAAGGACTAGTAAAACCAAAACAATATAAAGAATTAGCTATAAAACTCCTAGAAAAAATAATTCCAAGAAGTGATGACGAAAGATATATCAAAAGATATCAAGAAAAACTATTAAAATTAGTAGAAGAACTCCCACAACTAACTATTGAAAATACATCAGAAGAAACTTCATAATGGGTGACTACAATAAATCTATTGAAGAACTATTACAAGAATTTAAAGATTTACAAATAATTGAAATTATAAAACAAGTTAATATGCAATCACGAAATCCAACTGGTATAGGAAGTACCAGAAGCAATCAACCACCTCTAGATCCCTTTGAACATGGAGAAACTTCTAACTCATCTCAATGAAGAAGAACACCAACTCCTAAAACTAACAAAAAACTATCTCCAGTTATGTCAAAGAGACAAACCATTAACGATGAATTTAAACCCAAAAATCCTCTTTTACAAGAACCAATACCCACTTGGGGATATTTTCTAAATCTTGACTGTGCCACGGACATAAGAAAAACCTTAGAAACTTGGAAATCTAGAATGGTATTAAATCTACTCTATGAACCTACGTATGCTGAAGAAGGACAAGATGTAACAGCTATATACAACATAATTATCAACTCCTTCCAAGGAATTGTCTACAACTGGTATCAAGGACTATCTCCAAATATATTAAACTTAATTGAACTCGATGTAAAAAGAAATCTAACAACTGGAATAGAAGAAGGTATATGGACTATGGTTAAATATCTTATTGGACAATTTGAAGGATATGAATATGTCGATAACTTTTTACATACAAATCTTGAAAATCGACGAGAAGCACTCTATAAACTCACAAATCTAAGAATTTGTAACTTATGCAACTTTAAAAGCTTCTTTTGTGAATTTAACAAATATTACTACACACTATATGTATCTTCGGAAGAGCAAGAAGCTTATATATAAATAAATTTCCCAATACATGGAATCGATATTTTTCTGATAAATTCGAAGAATTTGCCAAACTACCTACGACTTTTAGATCTATAGCTGCTGTCCAAACCATAATAAACAAGGAAATGATGCAACTCTGTCTACAAGAAACTCGACACAGGCATATTAAAGACGTAACTTTATGTTGTGAAGATGTTACCGAACCAGGTCAGTATGGCTGCGAAAACTATCCAAACTTTCGTCCAAAGCGAAAACGAAGTCCCAAAAAGCAAGTACCTAAATCCTCACCAAGAAAAACTTCTAAGCAAAAAACTCTTAAACCAAAGAAAGCAAAAACTGATAAACCTAAAAAATCTATAAATAAACCGCAAAAAAGTAGCAAACATTTTCGACATGAACATTTATCTTAAGAAAACTTCCATCCTGAAAATAGATATTATAAAAGAACTAAACAACCAACTTCTTGCCAATGCTGGAACTGTGGGGATATTGGGCATAAATCTATAGACTGCACTAAAAGAAAAGATAACATTGTTAAGTTATTTTCCGAAGAATTTAATGAAATCCAACACGAACTATATCCCACAACTTTTGACAACACTAGTATACTTTCAAGCTGTTATGAATCTATCAGCTCAGGCGAAGCCTCTGAAGCCCTCGACACTTCTGACGAAGACCTATCTTTTCCCTCTGACTTCTATTATTAACACTTTCTCTCAAAGTCCGCGCAAAGCGTGGTGGACCGGATAATAAAAAAAAAACTCCCAAAATCATACTCAAAAATCACACTCCAAATGCTCTAAAATCACACTAAAAAATCATACTCCAAACACTCCAACTACAAACTAAACGCTTTATCTTCAAAAATTCGCATTATTTATACTATTAACCATATCGATGAGCATGTTTCAAGAAATCACAAATTTCTTGTAGATATTTGACGAACAAAGCCAACCATGACTACTCCAGAAAAGCTCAAGGAACTTGAAGATATTACTATTGATTTTAATGAATATTTGCAAACTGTTACAGAAAATCTGCAGCATCTTGAGATAGGAATCCAAGACATCGTCGCTAACATCTGAACTGAGATTGATGAGCTTTCAAAAGGAACTACTGAAATCCTGACTGCTATGCAAAAAGATCTTGAACAAGGGAACCTTATTGTTGCTGAACTATTCAAAACTATTAACGTTTTGAGAACTATTTCATAAGAAACTATTTCTAGTTCCACGATGCCAATGGAATCATCGCGAACTCCAACTATTACTCCCCCAACTACTATCTCTTAGCCAAGTTCTAACTCTACATTTCTCGAAAAAGAGAAAGAGATGCAAGAACTAAAGGCAAAACTATTATCGAAAAAGACTATTCCGTCACCTACTCAAACAAAAAAATTTGTTCCTTTTGATATTTGTAACCCTTTTATTTCAGGTTATCGCAAAACTACCATGCAAGTCTATGGCGATCTTAGCCATCTATCCCAAATCTTTTACAGCGGTGAAAAATCCCTATTCCCCAGACTTACTGCCTACACTGGAGCAAACCCTTCAGCTATCTACCAATTCTATGAGTATGGATATTTAGATATGATTTACCCAAATCCCGAACTTACCGAACTATCCCTTTTTCCTTTCAATATCACCCAAACTCTCAAAACTCCCAAACAAGGACCACTGGAAAAATCTATCCGGGTATTAGCCTCATTCAAACTGGATACATCTCTGAAACTCACCAGATCAATATTGAAGCTACCAAGAAATTTGACTTCATTCGATTCAATGAATCATGGATCAACTATCGAAGAAGTTGTGGCGCTATGGCAGTAAAATGTCATGGAGACCGACTCTTCACCACTGGACTAAGATGTTTATTAAGAACGGAATATTATGCTATTATCACTAAAGAAGGACTCCAAGAAAACTAGTACAATGATGAACTATTAAAATTTCTCTTTCAATTGGAACCAGAGAATTTCCCATGATCTCAAACTGTCCGAAGAAAGTTCTCAGAACTACTCAAGAAAGAAGAAGAAAAACAACTATTGTCACAAACAGCGAAGACTTTGCCTTAAGATAGCCAGATGTAAGGTCAGGATCTTACCGACAACTATTACTGAACTATTGAATTCTTATCTACTGAAATCTGAACGACCAAGTAGAAGATGCCAGCACATCAATCATTGCTACTATAAAGGACCCACAAGCAATCAATTACGGAGACTTTTTGCAACCACGTGAAGAATCTTGAAATTATTACTCAGGTCACCATCAACTATTCACTGCAACTGTGCACTCACATGGAAAGCGGCCAAACTTTTTGAAACTTATCAAGATACTGTTCAACTTTTTAATATTTACTTTTCAATTATTGTACTATTTACAGCTGTAAAGTTATTTCCTTTGATGTAAGTACTTACGTCACAAGGGCCTTTTGGGGCGCTATAAATATGTAACTCCTTAGTTAGAAGAACTCAGACTTAAACAGAGATTAAAACGGAGAAAAAACTCAAAACTAGAATGTTGTTCTGAATTTCCCTTTGGGAAATCAGCTTAATAAGGAGAACTGTTTAGAAATTCTTGAAATTTCATATCTCCTTTTTTAAGGTTTCTCGAAGGTGTGTTAGGGAATTCAAAGTCTGAAGCAGGATCTGTGAGGCCGAGAAGGGCATGGTAGAGCTTATTCTGGGGATTCCATAGCACAACGAGAGATGCTGAAATATTGATAGGAAAAGAATTGGAGGCAAGATGATCAAAGTAAGTCCAGTAAGGCCCGTGAGAGGAAGGGCGTGGCAGCAGATCTGACTGGAGGACTCAATGTCTTTTCTTTATATCTTGTGATCAGGGAGGTATAATTTCTTGAATTACTGATAGTTAAATTTTTTTGCTGAGAGTACCATCATGTTTAGAATACATTTTATCGTAGCTTTGTCCGAACCATTGTTTCTCATCAAAGAGTTTTAAACCTTTTTCTACAAAAAGTTGCCAACCCTCTGCATTATTGGTATCAGAGCCCTAGACGACCCGAACTATTTCCGAACTATTAACTTATTAAATCTTAACTAGGAACTATAGCACCTCAAGCTAAACAATTTAGGCACTATCAACCAAAAAATTCCGCAACTATTAATCACTATTTAGAAAAAAGAATTGTGAAACAAATAAATCAAAGTGATAATAAGGAATCATCACTATTAATCACTATTTATCTCGCATATACCACATGCTTAGCAGAACTATTCTTCATATAAAATCACAACACCTATTTGAAAACTAAAATGAACTATATATAAATAAACTTTGCTCTGTTAAATTAATCAAACAAAATTTCGAAAATTAAAACTGAAACTTCTCACATAATTGTTATTTCTAAAGTACAAAATTTTGAACTAAAAAAGAAACGATTTGGCAAACTATTTTGCAAACACTTATCTGAAAAGAAAAAACTAATAAGCAAGTAAAATGCTTGACTGAAAATACGTCTAACACTAATCAGCAATTACTGTTTCAATTCCTATTATTCACAATACTGTTGAAACTATTCACTTTTGATAAAACAAATCACGTGAAACTTGCCAAAGAACTATTAATGGTAGATATACCAAATCACCCATATGTGAATCATCATTCACTAAAAAACTCTCACTTTCCAAAAGCTAGTTTTATTGCGTCTCTAAGAGATGATTATTATAAACTAAGGATACAACATCAAAACTTACGTGAAGACTCTTTATCAGAATATGAAAATCGAAAATAAACTTCAACTCCTTCTGAACACAAAGCTTACAAACGCTATCATAACCTATTAAATCAACTAATTTGTGAAAATACAAAAACTGCTAAAGAGTTAGATAAAACTTTAAAAGATTACCTTTCTTTATATAACTTTGGTTAAACTACTAAATGAATTCATCTACCAGCAACTTAAACTCTAGACATAAATTCCAAACTACAGCTAAACTAGACTGAATAGGAGATTATATCACTGGAACTAAAAGTTATCTACGCATTTTGGAATATTATACTAAAGAACAAGCCTTTGATTTCTTAAGAACTTTCGATTGTACAACTAGAACTATTCGCCAACAAATGATAAATCATTACAAAACACGACTAAATCAACTGTTACTTTCATCATAAAACATTGAACCAAGAAGTAGAAAAATCTTAAAAGATAATATTGCATTATTAGAATTAACTTTTGTATACACTATTTGGTATCAAGGAAACATGGATATCAACGACTCTCAAATCACTTACTATTCAGACGATGAATATTAAAAGAAACTAAAATAAACTAAAACGACAAAACCGTAATCTACTATTTAAAACAAAAACGTAAAACGCAAACTATTAAAAAACTTAAATTAAGCAAAACGATAAAATTGTAATTTTGCATAATAAAAACAAAATTTCGATGACTTCGGGTTGAAGATTGCCACCTCTACCAGCAACATTTCTAGCAAGTCTTGGTCTTTCGGCGACTAATCGCTTGTGGCTTTGCTCTCTCACACTGTAAAGGTGTTAGATATTAGTATTTCTCTAGAAACATCCATAGGCGAGAAACAACTGTGTATAAATAATAAGTTCAAGGGAGCTCATGTACTGTACTGTTCATTTTACAAACCCAGAAATAAAGATTCGCATAGCTCTTTCTCTCTCTAGTTTTTCCTTCATGGTGTGAGAGCAAAAAATGATCTTGAATCTCCTCTGATAGTTTCTTCTCTTTGGATCAATTAATTCGCATCCTCGATTAATCTAACCTCTAAGATTCGAAAATCAATATATTATTCTTTTATCAATATATTATTCTTTGAACAATCGATTGGTTGTTTAGCTTCATCAATAGATCAGCCCCAACCCTAATTATTTGTTCTTCTCTTTGACCTTGACTTGTATGAGACCCTATGCCATGGATGTAGTTGGAGGTAACAAGGTACAAGTCAAACTTTCTAGTCCACTTTTCTTGCATTCCTCGGATCATCCAGTGCAAGCTTTAGCAGCTTTAGTAGCTAACATCTTCAATGGAGCGGATTTTGACAATTGGAGGCGATCCATGAGAATTGTGCTTTCATCAATGCAGAAACTATCATTCATTGATGGTTTCTATGCCAAGCCTAGTTCTGATTCTCCATTTCTTCCTTAGTGGCAAAGATGCAATGACATGGTTCTTTCCTAACTTCTTAATTTTCTTCACAAAAATAGTGCCTCTTTTAATGTTAGTTCCTACAACAATGCACAGTCCAACAACTTCAATCATGGATTCAAGGTTCCTTCCAAAAGAAGCAAGAAGCAAGAAGCAAGGAGGCTACAAATGTTCTGCACTCATGGCAAGAGGATTGGGCACATAGTAGAGAAGTGTTACAAGCTACATAGGTATCCACATCCCAACAAGCAATGAGGGGGAGATAAGTTTTTCAAGGGGACTAACAACGTTTGGAGAGAACAAGAACCCACACTAAGGCACCTACAGCTCCTATGCTGCCAAGACTAAATCGGGAGCAATCCAAGCATTGTTTCAGTTTCTAACCAATCTGAATGGTAGAGGAGAACAGAGGTAAAACATGGTTGAATCTACTGTTTCAGTTGCTCACATGGCAGATATTACTTATGACTCAAATATTGTGCATTGCTTGTGTATTGTAAACCATGAAACTTGGATACTTGACCATGGAGCTAGTGAACATATACGTTCTAATAAAATGGCTTCACATTATCTTTGTTTTCCTGATCATCCTATGTTAATCAATCTTCCAAATGAAGTGAAAGTCACACACCATAGGAAGTTAAAGATTGCCCAGGGTTTTTTGTTGGAACCTGTAATGCTTGTTCTCAATTTTAGATTTATCTTTCTGTCCACTAAGAGGTTATGTGAACAGACACTCAGTTAAGTGTACTGAAACTCATGCTTAATACAGGCCCCTTCTCTGAGGAGGCCACTCGCCATTGGTAGAGATTGCATAGGACTATACATCTTGGACAAAGAAGGAGTCCAGAATGTGCACCTTAAGGAAGAGATAAAGCAGGCCAATACTACTTATAAGCCATCTGAAAGTAGTCAAAGCATGGTTATGGATGATTGTAATTTTTTTTGCAGCTTTAGTGCAATTTCGTGTTTGGCATAAGAGGCTAGGACACATGGTTCGTAGCAAGATGAGTATTGTATATGAGTATGCAAAATTTCAAAGTAATAATAATAAACAACTTGAATGCGAAGTTTGTCCGAAGGCAAAACAGCACAGGCTACCATTTCCTACTAGCCATAATTCTTCCACTTGTATTTTGAGTTTCTACGTGTTAATGTATGGGGACCTTATTGCTCAAAAACTCATGTGACGCACAGATACTTGTTAAGCGATAAATTGTCCTATTTTACGTGTCTCTTTCACCCACTTTTAGCCCGTATAATAACTTAATCTTTAGGATTTTTACTTATTTTATTTACTTTTGTAGGTAATAAACTTCAAATCGAGCAAACGTCGCGAAAAGGAGCGAAGACGGGACAAAGAGAAGAAAAATAGCAAAAACCGGCAGAAAGGGACGACAGGGGGGGCCAACCCACCATGCCAGAGAAGTGGCACGGTGGGGCCGTGCCACATGGTACAGTCGTGTCTCTCCCCCCTGTTCGCCGCTCGCTCGGTTTTTCTACTTAACCCTCCTTCGTGCGTTTTTGCTCGGGGCCGTTCAGGGGTTCGCTTAGGGCTTCTCTCTGCCGATTTCTAGGGTAGTTTAGTTTAGGTTTTAGCCAATAAAAACTCCATTGAGGAGATTAGATTAGGATTGTATTGAATTAATTTTGGATTCAAGCACTTGGATTTCAAGTTCTTCGCCTCAATCCATAAGTCTTCTTTTTCTCTTTCTCTCTACTTCTTGTTTTGTTCTTATTTTAAATTTAGTTAATTTAGTTTATATGTTTGGTTTAGAGTTGATTCAATCAATTAGTTTTTACGTTTAACTCATGTTCGATTGCTTGTTAGAATTAGTTTAGTTTCATGCCTCTTCTCTCTAGTTCATGCTTGTATTCTTCGTTAGTTTAGGTTTGAAGTTTTTGTGTTTTGTTGATGTTTAATTGGTAGATTGTGTTGGCCTGGATTGTGATTAGCCTCTTGATGGAATTCTTTGCCAAGATAGGATACAAGTTTGTTGTCATGGCTATGATACAAGTTGGAGGGAGCTATGAAGGTTTGGAATTCTTTGCCAAGATAGGAATTACATGTCAAACAAATTGTGTTGATAAAACTTTAATTTTGCTATCTTAGGCCATTGATTTCGTCACTCTTCCCCGTATATTTACTCAATTCAGCAAGGAATTGGGTCGTATTTGCTCCGGTTACTCATAATCATCTTATTTGGATTAATTTCCCTTTGTGGGTATTGTGGTCCTAATTTGAGGTTCGAGGAGTGATGTTTTGGATAGGGAAAAGGTTCGAGGAGTCGACAGAGGTCAAGGAGTCAAGAAGTGAGGCTAAAAGCATCTGTGTAGACAAGCCGTGCATATATACATGGTTGTGCAGAACTACTAAAAACTTAAAGAGATACACGATTGCCTGTGCACATTATGCATAATTGTGCATATGGTGCAGTTAGCAAATTAGAGCGTTCCATTGCAGGCCATGCATTTCTACATGACTGTGCATATTCATCCTGAGAATTTTGCACCGCCAACCATGCGTCTATGCCCGGCCGTGCTTCCCTATTTTTGGCTAGCCTAATATTTATTTAAGCATTATGTTTTGGGATGGTAAAAATAGCTTAGTTCTAGCGTTTGAGTAGAGTTTTCATCTAACAAGATTTTGAGTAGTTAAGAGTGAAAATTGAAGATTATTGTCTTGTTTTTGAATATTGTTACTTTTGCAATTAATCGATTTTCAAGTTCATTTCTCTAATCTCTCCCTTATTATTTCTTGTTTGTTCTTGTCATTATTTATCATGTCTAGGATTTTGAAATCATTGGTTGTGACCACAATGATTTCTATGTTTAACCGCTAAATTCCCAAACTTGGGTGAGGGTTGAGTCCGATTATGCGTAGATAACTATGAATTAGGCCCGAACTTGTTTACTTCGTACAAACATCACTTGAATTTTGCTAAGACCACCATCTATTTGATGGATTGCTTGAGACAACATTTGTGTTCGATAACTAGGGCAAAAAGCCATGGACAAGGAAATTCAGGTCCTGTACGACAACAACACTTGTGAGTTGGTTTCCTTACCAAACGGGAAAAGGCCTATTGATTGTAAGTGGGTTTACAAAGTGGAATGCAAAACTAATGGAAACTTGGAGAGATTGAAAGCAAGATTTGTGGCAAGAGGTTTGACTAAAAAAGATGGAATAAATTACACGAAAACTTTCTCACCAGTAGTGAAATTGACCACCATAGAACCCTTATGACAATGGATGTGAAGAAATGTTTGATTTTACACATTTGATGTTAATAATGCATTTCTTCATGGGAACTTGCGTGAAGAAATTTTCATGAAGTTGCCTCAAGGGACTAATTATGACTTGCCCAATGCAGTTTGTAAATTGAATAAATCTCTTCATGACCTTATACAAGCCTCAAGGCAATGATCTGTCAAGCTCGTAGAAGTTCTTTATGCTAGAGGATATGAACATTCCTCTAATAATTACTCAATGTTTCATAGGAAACCGGCAATTCCACTATTTTTCTTGAATTACATGTAGATGACATCGTCTTAATACGGGATAATGAGTCAGAAATTCATGCATTAAAAGAATACTTAGATTAGGTCCTCAAGATCAAGGATCTATGACCAACACAATATTTTCTGGGTTTGGAGATCCTACATGTACAGCCCGAGCCTAAACCATGATAACTATATTTGTTAATCCTCACTTAAATTAATTAAGTTGAGCGTTGCATTTCAATTTAACATTCTACATGTTTATGCAATTGTAGGTTGAGACGATGGTATAACCCAACCCTTTATTTCCCTCACGCAAGTAGACCCCCCTGATTTTTTTTTATCCCAACCACGAATTACACAGACAAAGACCAGCCACCCCCAAACTAGCCCCTCCCCTATTTTTTTTGAATCCACCTCTGCCCAGCCACCGGCTAGCACCGGCCATCTGCTGCCCACGCTACAAAAACACAGCTGATCTGCGACGGAAATACCGACGGGAAAAGTAAGTTTTTCCGACGGGAAAAGTGTTTTCCGACGGAAACTCCGACGGGAAACGGTACGTCGGGATTGGGCTCGTCGCAAAATTTATCCCGACGGTGTCCGACGGAAATGTCCCGTAGGACAGCCCTGCAGCATCGGAGGAAGCGAAGATCGAAAATGGGGGAGGGAATTTCCGACGAAAATTCCCGTCGGAATTCCCTTTTTTTTTTAAAAAAAATTTTTTTTTAAAAAACAATTTTGTTTAAAAAAGAAAAGAAATTTTCGGATGAAATTGTTTTTTTTTTAAAGAATTGAGAATCCGACAGAGAAGCTAATTTGTAGAAAATTTTTCTTGAAAACCCAAAAAAAAAAATTACGCAAAATTAATATGCGCGTAACAATATAATTACAAAAGATAACATTTTATAGATATCTCTGTCAAAAGAAACATGCTGAATTAAATATGAACTACGACATATATAGGAAATTGTTAAAAATGTACACAAATTACTAAACTATTCGGAGTCGGATAAATTTGTGGGATCATCATCGTTGTCATCTTCAGAGTCCTCTTCATCGTCGGGATTCAAGTTGATCTGGCTGGAGGAGCCTGCACTTTGACCTTTGAAAAATCTTAAAAATTTTTTCAGCATTCGCTCTGTCTTCCCCTGCTTCTTGGCTATTTGAGTTATAGCCTCTGCTTGCTTGGTTATGCTCTCACTGAAGAGTTGTGCTTGCTGTCTTGGATCAAAATGCTCAGCTGATGAGTGACGTGCAGCTGCAATAGTAGACGATTTTTTCAACTTGACCCCCTCTGCGCCAAAACCGTATACACAGCCCTTCCTGTCGAAATTTTCTTTAATCCAAAACTCCTCTTGGGTCATAGGTGGCAGTTGAGAACCCCCTTGAGATGCAGCTTGGGAGTACTCCTGCCATTTGTTCTGATGATCCTCTTGAAAATATACAACATAAAACTATTTTAAATAAAACCTGCAATTGTCACATATGAATTATCTGTAAATAGAATGTGTGAAACTTATATATTTTTTGGCAGATTTTTTGTCCACAAAAGCTTTGTCTTTCACCTTGCAGTGAGTGTCCATGAATAATTCCTCACACGTGGGCTCCCTACCTAATATTTGGGTCTGGAAAACAAAAGTAAATCGCAATTAAATATAAGCGAGGATGATGAACGAGGACCTCAACCCATATAATGCTTTATATATAACAAATATATTTATTAATAATCAAATTTCTTACCAAACGCCTTTTCCTTTCACTAATCGGAATTGAGCCACATGTATGCAACGAAGGACCAAAACCTTCAACATCACTCAATCTATTTTTCTTGTTTTGTTCACTCAATTTCTTGAAGTTGTCACTGTCACTCCAATGTTTGAGTATATCATTCCAAACACTAGGCGGTAACCACTTCGGTTTTTGCTGTACTTCCTAGCGTATCCTAGAATGTCTCTGAGTCGAGTGGCACCTCTGTACTCAAAGTTACGCCGTATCTGACTTTCGTTGTCTGGATGCCAGTAGTAGTGTTTCTGCGGCCAAATTGAAGTATACATATTAGTAATCAAACATTCCAAAATAACAATCTAATCACGACTTTGAAATTTATTGCACAGATAATTATGAACCTTGAACTCATTGAACCAAATGTCTCTTTGAGATTGTGGAACTTCCCCCCACGTGGTCCAAGGACGTAGGTACTTACCTGCAAAGCTTTCGACTATTTTCTGAACTACACCCTGATATGGAACAAAACTAAGAACACAAAAAGAATTGGTTAGTAATAAAGATTACACGTATCAAAAGAATATGGGACGTGAAGAAGTTGCAAACTTCATAATAAACTTACGTGTCACCATCAGGTTGTAAATATATCTTATTGTTGGTGGTCGATGTGTCACTTTCAGGTGTGGGACTGTGTCTATCTCTTCCTCCCCCTTCATTGCGGACCCCTTCGTTGTGCACTGACTGACTTGGCATTCTAGGTTGCCCCATAAAATGACTACTGTTGAAATGCGGACTAACAGTACCAAACTGTTGATAAATTAATGGAGTAGATGAACCACCATCCATGTAAAGAATATTTGGTTGAATTGGTGTTTGCATACCCGCACCAAAGAAAGGTGGTTGCAGGTGGGATTGCTCATTCATACTACCAAAATAATTTCCGAATGGTTGACTTGATCAAGAAAACCTCCAAACATTCCACTAAAGGTGTTCGGCTCATAGGTTTGATCTGCAGGATCATACTGTGGAGTCGGTTGTGGTACTCCTCTACCGACATCACTCCTAGCCGTTCGACCACGACCACGTCCACCATTGTTTCCAGACATCTAAAAAATAAGAACAAAAAAATAAAACCGCGCCATTTTTGAAACTATTGTTAGTGAAAAATTTCAGTACATACAGACAATTTTTTTTGAGTTTGCAATAAAAGAACGCTTTATATACATATGCATAAATATCCATACAACAAAACAATTCAATCAATCATGGTTGGACGCATTGTCATCGTCATCGTCATCATCACCACTTTGCACTGCCGTATTTTCATCATGGCCCTCATCAGTGTCTTCTTCTTCATCCTCCCATTCACCTTCTTCATCCTGTTCATCACCATCATCATATTCACCATTCCCATCATCATCATCACCCCAATCATGTTCATCAACATCATTAGCCTCTGCAGTTTCATCGACTAATGTGCTTACTATGACATTGTCCACGTTCATGTTTGTCATTCCAAACTGTTGATAGGCAAGTTCGAGGTTTTCTTTATCTTTAGGAGCACCGCGAGGTTTGTTTGGTATAGCTACCCACCAATTCGCTTTTCCTGATATCCCCTCAGGGTACTTAACATATACCACTTGGGTTGCAACATCAGCAAATATGAATGGGTCATACTTTCTGTAACGTCTGGTATGATTCATCTCGGGATATGGGGTGAATTTAGGGTAACGTAACCCCCGAGGAACATCCGGGTCAAACCACTCACAATTGAAAAGAACACATTTTTTAATTGGCTCACCCGTGAATTCAACACGAACAATTTCGTGAAGTACACCATAATAATCCCCTGAGACTTCGTCACCTTCCCCAACTCCTTTGACACAGATGCCACAGTTATATGTTGCTTTACCTTCATTTCTGGCCTTGGTATGAAACCGATAACCATTAACTTTATATCCAGATAAACACTCCACCACCGTAAGCGGCCCATGAGATAAGTTCACCAAAAAATCTTGCCTCTCATCATTAAACACCCAATAAGAATTGACCTACGGAGAGAAAAAGAAGGCAACCCTCTTCAGAATTACACAAATGTGTTTTGGATGTTGAAGATTACTTATGACAAATTACTTACATTACACTCGAACCACTGTGCGAAATTTGCCTCGATGAACAAGTCCACTTCCGCATCCCTCGCACTTGGATTATGACTGCGAAACTGATGTTTGAACCAACTGTAATGTTTAACAAATGAAACTAATTACTTATTATTCGGCAATTATTAAGTATTTAAATGAAACTTTCAGTAACTGATGTACTTACTCCAGATATGGTTGCACTTCACCACAGTTCAGTAAAATGTGAAGGCGAGCGACACGGTACTCCGCCTCAGTGAGATATCTTCGGCCTCGATTCCCAAATGGAGTACCCTTACGGTTGAACACCGATAGCGTTGGCATTTGTGATTCAGGCTGTTGCATACCCTCGTTACGCCCTATACTTGGGCTATCCAAGCTTGACTGAAAATAGTACTCAGCGAAATGTTTTATCTCAAACGCCAAGTATGCGTGAACCGTAGATACTTCAACACGGGCTTTATTCTTTGCCGTCGGTTTCAACCAACCAAAGTACCTCTCAAAAGGATACATCCATCGATATTGAACAGGGCCACCCAACAAAGCTTCTTCGGCTAAGTGAATAGGCAAATGTTCCATGACATTCCAAAAACCGGGAGGGAACACAGTCTCCAATTTACACAGAATTACAGCAATGTTCTTGTGCATCTCTTCCAACATGCTTACTTGCAGCTCATTAGAGCATAGGTTTCTGAAAAATTCACTCAATTCGACCAAGGGTCCCAACACATCATCCGGAAGAGCAGCAAAAGCTACCGGAAGAAGATTCTCCAAAAACACATGATGGTCATGGCTTTTCATATTTTGCAACTTTGTGTTAGATGGATGCACCCAGTTGCCCACATTTGAGCAATAACCATCAGGTATATGAACCTCCCGCAACCATTGACATACAGCCCTTTTTTGAGGTAGCGATAGTGCAAACTTGGCTTTTGGCTTACACAATCTATCACTTGACCCTCTTGTAGCCAAGTCCAACTCTTGCCTGCTACACAAAATGGACATATCCATCCTTGCTTTGATGTCATCCTTCTTTTTTCCCGGAATATCCATGACTGTGTTTATAATATTTTCACAGAAATTTTTCTCAATATGCATCATATCAAGGTTATGCCTCAGAAGTTGATGCTTCCAATACGGCAACTCCCAAAAGATACTTTGCTTTGTCCAATTATGTTCATTCTCCTCAAATCCCGAAATTTGAAAATTGATATCTGTAGTCACTTTAGGCAAAGTGGATACAGTATCAGACAACATCTCACCAGGAATCCTTCGGGGAGGGCCAGTGTGTATGCTCTTCCCTTTACGAAAAGCAACTTTGTTAGCTCTAAAACAATGATTCCGAGGCAAGAACCGACGATGGCAATCAAACCAAGATGGCTTTCGGCCATAGTGTAACTAAAATGCACAATTCTGATGCATACAAACCGGACATGCTAGCAGCCCATGAGTACTCCATCCAGATAACATACCATATGCGGGAAAATCATTGATAGTCCACATCAATGCGGCATGCAATCTAAAAGTTGCACCGCTTGATACATCAAATGTTTCAACCCCAACATCCCACAGCAATTTCAACTCATCAATTAAGGGTTGTAAGTACACATCAATCCTGTTCTTCGGATTGGCTGGACCTGGAATAATGCAACTTAAAAACATGTATGGGGTAGTCATACACATTTCGGGAGGTAAGTTGTAAGGTGTTACCACAACCGGCCACACCAAATACGATCTTCCAGATATGGAAAATGGTGTGAAACCATCAGCACAAAGACCTAACCTCACATTCCGAGGTTCTGCAGCGAAGTTTGGATACTTTTGGTCGAAATGCTTCCAAACTAAACCATCTGAGGGATGGCGGAGAACACCCGATTCCTGGCGGTGCTCATCATGCCATCTCATATGGACGGCAGTCTTTTTGGAGGCATACAATCGTTGCAGTCTTGGAATTAAAGACAGGTACTGCATTTTTGCATATGGTACATCCTTACGACCTCGTTGTTTGGAGTTCTTCGGTAATTGTCTTGCATGTCCACAAAATTTGCATGCGGACAAACTCTCATCTTCTTTATAGTAAAGCATGTAACCAGTTGGACAACAATCAATTTCCTGAACATCCATACCCAAGTCTCTCACTTTTTTCATTTGCTGATGATAATTTTTTGGAATGCCACTTTCAGAAGGGCATACATCTCTCATCAGGCCAACAACTTCATTGAAACAACGTTGAGACATATTGTGTCCCGATTTAATGCTCAGTAGCCTCACAGATGTTTCAAGTTCAGTTATATCACACCCTTCATACAAAGGTCTCTGAGCAGATTCAAGCATAGTGTAAAAGGCCTCAGGATTTACGTCATGCGGACTACTCATGTTCATTTCATTAGCTTGGAACGCAGCATGCACCATATTTTCCATATCATTATGATCGTTGTGATCATAATCAAAATTCATAGAATGTGAACTACTTGCACCCCCAACTTCCGAAGTATCTTCTTCTCCATGACTCGTCCAAAACCAATAACTTTTCGCAAATCCCTTTCTATACAAATGGGACTTTACAACGTCAGGTGCAAAATATTGCATATTCTTACACTTGACACATGGACATCTATAAACTCCATTAATTTGATACTCCTCCTGATTTCGTGCAAATTCATCAAACATATTAACTCCCTCCAACCACTCCTCTCTAAGTCCATGTCCATTAGGATTTCTTCTTCTATACATCCATTGACGATGCAACGGCCCATCTATATGTTCCTAATATGAATTCCTTAATTGTTACGTACACTACATTTAATTGTAATTAAATTCTTGCACAAATGAATTCAACCAGTTCAACATACATGTACGAATTACATTAAAATATACTTCACAAAATTAAACATACTTAACATACTTAAACAATTCAACGAAAAATTAAAGACAGTACGTATTATTTGGAAAAATAAATGTCATCGAACATCAAACATGAAACACCAAACCAAAAAAATCACGCAGTTAACATTATTAAACCATTTATGAAAACAAAATACACATAATACACATACTGTTTAATTATTCAAAATAATACACGTCCCATATTCAATCAAAACACATTCAAAACAAAACTATTTAATATATCATAACACACCTAATTAAGCATAACACTTCATATACTTATATAATAAAAATTACACACAAATGCAATTATTACTTCGTACTTCATTGAAATAAATAAATCCCAACCAATTTAATTACATATATTACAATTCACATACTTACAAAACGTAAATATATATATCACAAACCAAAGAAAATATTCATGTACTTATGAAATTTAAAGTATTTCCTAAACCAAAACACATTACACATGTGTAACATACTTCAACATTTCGTAACAATTTAATTACATATGTGAGCAACAAATAAATTTTGTATTAAACCAAAAAAATGATTTTATGATGGAAAATCCGACGGAAAATGACTGTAGGAAAAAGTCCCCTAGACCCGCTGGTTTCGATGGAGTCTCCCGTTCGTCGGACACATTCCGACAGAGAGAGACAACCATCGGGAAGCGGGCCAACGGAGTAGGCGACGGAAGCCGACGGATATCTGGAACGAAACATTCCATGTAGCACCAAGAAACTCACCATCTTTTAATGGCAATTCAATGTTCTCTCCAATAACATTGGGTTCGGTTACTCTTTTCAAAGATGATGATTTTCTTAGTGCTACACCGAATGCAGCGACCAGTTGAGGCTGTGAAGGGGCTAATTTCGAGGGAGGAGCGAAGGATGTCGGACGGCCGCAGAGCGCGGCGATAGTGGCTAGAAGAGGGCGGCACTGGCTAAGGTGTAGACAGAAAAAGGTTTGTGTGTGTGTGTGGAGTGTCCCATTGCTCGAGCAATCGGGTTTTTGAAGACAGTGGACCACTTCACCTTATTGGATATTTTTTTAAAAAAATTCAGGAAAAAGTGTCATCTTACGGAAAATTTCGTCCGGTCACTTATTTCTAAGAAAAACGCCAAAAAAAAATGAAGAAACCGACATTCCAAATAAGTTCAAAATTACACATTTTCAACGTCAATGCGTGTCTGTTGGAAAATCCGCCGTACAATTCCGTCGGAATATTCCTTCCAACAGGCATTTCCTAAAAAAAAACTATCACTTCTATCCGGCAAGGAGAAGTTTCAAAAATCAAGTGAGCCGACGGAATATTCCGCGAAAATCCGACGGAATATGACCAATCCGTCGGAGTTGTACACGGAAATTTGATCCGTCGAACAGTCCGTCAGTGTAATTTTCCTTTGCCATTTTCTGTCGAACAAAGCAAATTTTTTAGCATGTGCACGTCTCAAAAAACGCATATTATTCACATATTCAACAAAATTTAATGCACACAACAATTCAAACAAAACACGCACTTAACATTATTAAACCATTTACCACAACGAAACATATATTAAATTAGGATTATATTAATTTAGAATTATTCCACATGCTGTTTAATTATTCAGAACAATATACGCTAAATATGAAATCAGAAAAATATAGTACTTTTTCCCTATCATAAAAAATTCTCACAACACCTCAAACAAAACACTTAATGTAACTACACATGAATGCTATAAATAATTAATTTCACATAACAATATTATTTTTCTACATAAATCTTATTAAACAACAATAACAAATGACACCATCGATTACCCACCTCATCTAATTAAACAAACCAAACGAAATAATTACTATTCACATACTTACTAAACTTATATTAATATACAGTCAACATACATACATAAATTCAAAAAAGGAACAAAAAATGCAAACATACTTTAAAATTCATACTTCTTTAACGTACTTAACTTTTTTGTGAGATAACTTACATCCATATATATGTTACGAACAAATAAATTTTACACTAAACCAATCAAATCATTTTAAAAATTAACTAACGTTCAAGAAAAAGCATATTATTCGCATAACCACCAAAAAATACATAAATTCACAAAAACAACAACAAAATCAAACATACTTTAAAGTACAAAGAAATGCAAACATACTTTAAAATTCATACATGTTTAAGGCATTTAACCTTTGTGGTGACATGTACATATTTATTATATAATATTTCACCTATTCAAATAAATACACTTCAGAAATGAAATAGAAATTTAACACAATTTACATCCATATGTTACGAACAACTAAATTTCATATCAAACCAACCAAATCATATAAAAAATTAACCACGTCTCAAAAAAGGCATAATATTCGCATATTCACTAAAACATACATACTTTCAGTAAAATAACAACAACATTAAACATACCTTAAAAAACATACCAACAACTAAATTTCATATTAAACCAACCAAAT
>JACYFF010019584.1:106008100-106025576 GCA_017589665.1 Selenicereus undatus | reverse complement strand
CATACCAACAACTAAATTTCATATTAAACCAACCAAATCATGTAAAATATTAACTACGTCTCAAAAAAGGCATAATATTCGCATATTCACCAAAACAGACATACTTTCAGTAAAATAACAACAACATTAAACATATCTTAAAAAACATACATGGTTAACATATTTAACGTTTTATAATAACGGAACTCATTTTATTTAAATTATTTACAAAAACATATTAAACACGCTTAAAATACTTAATTTAAAATAACAAACATGAATATAACTTTAAAATTTTAAAACGAAACAATTTCGACTAACCTTCAAACACGGAATATCAAACGGATTACCGGCGTGAAAAGCCACGGGGGGCGGCGACGGCGACGGCAGTGGGGCGCGGCGGCGACGGCGGCGGGACGGAGGCGGCGGCGCGGCGGCAATGAACAGTAACGGCGGCAACCAGAAATCTGACACGGTCAGAATTGACAAATTTAAAACATGCAAAATATCAAACGACTAAACTAATTTAATTTTAAACAACTTACTAACGAAACAAAAAACTTACCGATTACAAAAATCTTCAACCTTCACTTTCTCTCCCTTCCCTCTCTTCCTCTTTGAGACCTTCTCTCTCTAAATTTTACAAACTACCGAACAAACGCCCCTCTCCCCAAATTTATAAGCGAACGCGAACGCCGGCTCGAGATCTGCGCAAAGTACCCGACGGAATCCGACGGAAAGTGCTTCCGTCGGAAATTCCGTCGGAAGTTCTGATTCCCGTCGGGCCCCGCTTGTTTTTCCGTCGGTCCCCTCTGACATTTCCCGACGTCTGTCCAGCCCGTCGCTTTGTCCGTCGGAGATCGACTACGTTTTTGTAGTGCGTTGCGCCTGCCACTGGCCTCCATCAAGACCCATCTCCTCCCTCAAACTCCTCTTTTATTTGTCTCAATGGTTGATTGGGAAGGTAAAACCCTAAACCCTTATTGCTCACATCCACTATTTTATTGTGATTTTGCTAGTAAATGTCTTGTTTATATTGGATTGATGTTAATTTGTGAGTATCCAAAGTTTTGATGATGAGATTAAGCTTGGAGATGTTTGGGAGTCCACAGAAGGACATGGTGGTTTGGGGTTTGGTGGTTGAATATAGTTCATGCTTAGTTTTATTAACCTCAGGAAATTTTGATGAATTCTAGTAATAATTGAATGAAAAATTATGCATGTAGTGTTTTGGATTATGTTGCCTTGAAAATGGAAGCTTGAGCTCGAGGTTGGTGATGGGAATAAAGGGAAATGCGACTGTGAGATAATTTCTCTTGAAATAAATGGCTTAAGGTAGCGTTGGAAGTAATCTGTAGAATTAAAATGTGTTCCTATGTGGGCATTCAACGGACATGTTATTTGGGGGATTATAAAAGCAAATTAAGTGCAACATGGATATTAGAGGATTAATTTAGGAATGAATGAACTTCAGTGTGTGAATTTGGATGCTATTATCAGTTAAAAGTAATTGTGGAGCTTGACCCTTTGACTTAGTTAAAAAATAGTGAGATTACTGGTCTCGGATTTGTCCAAATGATTAATTATGTATTTTTGTAACTCAAAGAGAGGGATAAGGATTGATTAACATTTGAATGATGAAAAATGATATAGGTTCCTATGATCCAAGCAAATAAATCAAAATCAAAATCCATTTGAGGTTTGGTTGACATCGAAAAATCAATGTGGAACCACAAGAACTGGTGGAAGTCTTTCTTTCCGTAATAATCATAATAATAATAATGATAATAATAGATATGAAATTTATAATGGTAATAAATATGACATCTAATATCAACAATAACAATGATTATAATAACCTCACTGAAAAATCATTAGTATTAATAACCATAAGGATAATGATATTAATTACGATCTATCATTACATAATAACATCGATATCATTAATGATAATAATAACAAGAATAACATAAAGAAAACATATATATATATATATATATATATATATATATATATATATAAATGGGACACCGAAATTTATTTGTGTACTTAAAAAAACAAGTGTGAGCGCATTGATAATTGAGAGAAGTCATCAGGAACACTGTGGATTAGTTACTAAGGTTACAATTATTTTTTTAAAAAAATTATTCAAAACTTCACTACCCATCAAAATATGTATATGTTTGGAGTAGAAACCAGGTCATTCCCTCTGTCGTCAGGTCATGAACTACTTCATAAAAAGGGAGAGGTTTTAGAAATTTCAGGTACGTGCACTACCTGTGTACCTTTCAAAAATTCACGCATTTTCATATATATCAAAATCTCAAGATATAGTTGTTTAATGAATTATTTTTAGGTATTGTTTTATTACATAATCAAATGGACCCATCAATTATTAATTATCAGGACTTATGCATTTCAGTTCACCCGCGCGACCTTACGTCAGACTTCTCGATCGGCGTGACAGGTGTACACCTATTCAAAGATCGCATTGTACTCATGAATCTATCAATTTAGGTTCTACTTACAGATAATAACAGACAAATCAATTTTGCCCTTATTCTTTCTCTCCCTCTCCTGTTTCGAACTAAAGTTGAATTAACATACGAGTGCCCAACAGAATTGTTCTAAAGGTTGTTTTACATTTGAAAATATTTTTGTGGTTTCTATTTTAGCTGAGGAATAAGTGGACAAGCACATCCGTAACAAGCCGAATGAAGTAAGAAGTGGAAGAAAGGCTTTAAGACATCTTTTGTTTGACGCCTTTAGATGCTCACAATGGACTTCGGCATAGCATGAAGACTTGATGGAGTTTGAAGGACAGGTTGGGTTATATCTTGAATAAGCATGCCTATTATTTAGTGTTGGGAGATATTCAATCTTGTTGCATTCCAATTAAGATTAGAGTTAGGTTGTAGCTCGAAGTTGTCCTTCATGCTTTCAGCTTAATAGGACTCTCAATGTGAATTTCTTCTGTTGAGTTGTATAATTGTTACATAGCCTTATCCATCTTAGGACGATAGTAATGCCTCCAGTCATTACAATTTCTGCTGCAACCATGTTGTTAAATAATCAAGTTAAGTTAATCAGGTAAGTAGGGATTGGAGGCGTTACAATTGTGGTATTAGAGCCAGGATTTAAGAGTCACCGTGAGCTATAGTGTGCTCATGAGTTGTGTGGAGTAGTTAAATGAGATGTTGACTATAAGTTCAAATGTATGAGTACGTAATGAGGAGACTTTAGTAAACATTCACTTGACTATCCTTCTTTGGTTTTAAGTCGAACGACATAGCTAGCTAACACCTTTGGACTTCATCGTTAACAAAATAGAGCAGTGAAAACTTCGCTAACCTCTAGAAGACGAAAGCACCTCGAGGAAGTTTTATAGTGATATTTCTGTGGAGTATAGGGTTGTTGTTTGGGGATGATTTTAAATTAGAGGTTTTATTAAGGCACAAAGACGTATTTAATGTTTGGGTAAAGTGATGTTTAAGACACGATACTAGGATGTCATTCGTACTCCTTACGTGATTGATGGAGTGCCAACTTACGTTTAACTTTCTAGATAGGGGAAATGCATTGTGTTAAAAAAAATCTATGTGTTGGAACAATATGCATTGCAATAGTATACATGTCCAAGCGCCTACCACACTATCATTGCTTATTTGCGTGATAATTTACTGTAATGAATCACATGTTGATAGTCCAATAAATTATGCTATATTGCTTGGTAATATAAGGGTTGTATGCGGCAAGATAATATTGTTACGTGAAGGAAGTGTTCTCTTTTTAAATGGGTTTCCAAATCTTGGGAACTCATGCAGGCTACCGTATGTGAGGTGTACGCAAATCATTGTGCCTTGAGGCATGTTTCACAATTATGGAGGTAATGAAAACGTGGTAGACATTTAGATATGGTTGTTTATGATCTGAGGGCCATTGACTGAAGTTATATAACTAAATAGGCCTTAATTTAAGCGAGAATAGGTAAAACTTTGAAAGGTGTAGAAAGAAACTCCATCAAAGGCTCGGGTTTACAAAATGTGGTTCAGTCTATAAAGTTCACACTTATTATGCGGCTAAAACAAACCCTAAAGACAAATGGAAATTACTTAGGGGTGGACCTCAGTGCCACGATATGCATAAGAACTTCTAAAGGGATGGCGCAAATGACTCCTTATCCAATTTTGGTGGATTAGGCGATGGGTGTTATTGGGTCGAGTTATATGCATTAGATATGCAAAATTTAATGAATAGGGAGAATTTTTATTGTGTAGTACAACAGGTGATTCGGTAAGTAGACTCTTTGGGTTAAGAGGGATCAGACAAAGGGGAGGAAAAAAAGAAGTGAAAAGAGAGACTGAAAAGACAAGACACTTAAACGTTGGCTTCATCAAAGAAACAGGACTGGCGGTTAACAACTTTAAGCATACTCATTTTGTGGAAACGATTATCCACACAGATTTAATCATAGGAAAAAAGCTTAAGCATGTGCTATGTACGCGTACAGATTCCTTACTTTTGCATACCAGAAATTCTAGTTGTCCTAATTTATGTTCCAAATAATTCTGGATCAGACAATAAGCATGTGTTGCATACCACAAATCATTTGGTCGCCTCAGTAATACTCCCTTGCATATCTTTTTCGTTATTGAATTACCTCATGATGGTATCCCTTGTGTGAAGTTTCCATCGCTAAGGTGAGATTTGTTCCTCTTGGTTTTGCTAATTATTTTTGTTCAGCTTGCTCCTTGCCATCATCACTTTTATAATAATGATAGACTTTTATTTGACCTGATTTTAGCCCCTAATTGGTCACTTTTTCTCATGGTTTTTATATCAAATCTAAATGAGAAAGGATCAAATTGACTTCCTTTGATTCATATTGTGCTTATAAAGTGGTTTGTCTAACTTTCAGAAGAAATTGTCTGATTTTGATAGAACGGAAGGCTTTGGCAATGAATTTGAAGGAAGGATCAAGGTCCAACAAGCCCCGGGAGCCAAGCGAAGCAGAATGCAAGAGTGCACAACTGTGTTGTAGGACTAGAAGTTGCGCACGGGTTGGTGCACAACCGTGCGTCCTGCCAGCGCATGGGTGCACGACCATGCGTCCTCGAAGCACGACCATGCGTCCTACCTGTGATTGGGATTTAAGCAGTTTTCAACCTTTATAAGGGGCCTTTTTTCTTTCTTTTTGGGGGGAGACCTTTTGCTGGGTTCTTGAGATGGCCAATTATGGTTTATCGTAGCCTCCATAAAGCCCTTTAGGGGGGACTAGATTAGGTTAGTCCTTGTATACATTGTAGAAGATTTTGGATTCGCAATTGAAGACTAAGTTCTTCTCCTTTTCTCTTTAATTCCATGCTTTTTAATTTATTTGCTAGTTCAATAGATTATTGTTTTGCTTTGGTTTCAACGTTTGTTTGTGAATTAAAACTTTGATCTTTGGTTGTGATTTGTTCTTGAGATAGCCAATTGATTCTTATTTTGGCCTTGACCTAACTTGTTTATGCTAGAATTTAGAGATTTTTCTCGCGCTCACCAAATGTTCGATGAAATGCTTGAAAAAGCTTTCATCTGTGTTTTGAGACAGTTGACTGATGCTGAAAGGTGAGGTCAATTGTCTAGTGTGCGTAGAGAGAATGACTAGCTTTGGACATGAAGATAGTCCGGGTCTTAGTTAGATCCAGGGTTGTTACTTTTGTAGTTTAATTGGATTAACCATATGAAAATAGGTAGTTGGAATAATTAAACTAGCATTCGAACTTTGAGAGAGTGCTTAGGTGAGCTTTAATGGTTCAACCGATCAACTTTGAATCCAAACATAACTTGGGAAGGTTAGGGTTTGGCTTGATTTGCAAGTTTATCTCATATTTAATCATAATTGTAGTCTTTGTTCTTATTTTAGTAGTTTAGTTCTATTTTCTATCCCTATTTATTTTGCCTAGCTTAAGATGTTTTATTTAGTTCTGGTACTTGAAAACACAACTACCTGCAGACGACACCCCGAGTACTCAACGATGCACCTTGCACTCGGCGTTTATAAATATTAAAACTTTTCCCTAACAAGCTTTTGGCGCTGTTGTTGGGGAGTTGTTGCTTTTCAATATTAGAGCTTACTTGAACATTCGAGACTGGGCCTTTATTTGGAAAAAAAAAACCAAAAACAAATTTTAAAAATGCCAGTTTTTCACTTTCTTCAATGTGAGCATAAACTGCTTTGGAGATACTTTGACAGATTACATTCTTTTTCTTGCTCATTGTGGTTACTATTTGGATAAGTAGGAAATTTTGAGTATAGTCGATAAGGGTGTGACTTATGAGACCCATGTTCATCTAGAGCATTGGGATTTTTGTTCCCGTAATGTTGATGAAGCTTGGGATTTGCTTGAGTGGTTGGTTCAGGATACTTATGAATTTGAGACTAGTTGTGTTGATTCTTGCATCCCCTCGCATCCCTAACTATGCCAATCCTGTGTGCGATAATTGTAATCATTCTGATCATGACAGTAATTATTGTCCTTATTATGTTTCTGCTGATGGTTTTGTTAGACTTTCCAGCGTGATTGAGACAATGAATGAGCAACAACTCAAGCTTACCAATTTTATGCGGAAGCATGACCTATCACATGAGACTGACCCTATGTTTCGTTCCCCTAAACTTGGTGGTTACTTGCGTGATGATGGTGAATCTTTTCCTACCCTAGAGTTTGAACTAGAGGAAGTATTTGACCTTCCCTCGACTACTTTGCCCCTTGTTGCTTCATTCTCACCTAACACCCTTAGGGACAACACTGCATCTCTCATGACCTTTCCTGATCCACCTTACCCTTTAACTCAGTCGATGGGGTTTAAGATGGGTGAGATTTTTAGTATTGATGTCAGTATTGATGAGGATGATTCCTGTTGTGGGTCAAACGATATAGCTATTGAGGAGCATGCTCCTAATGAGACTCTTGTTGGGAGGCCTGGTATGGATGTTGTGTTCACAGTTTTCCCTAGTCCTGATCATGATGACCATGTGTCCCCCGATCCCCTCGACATTTTTCATGCTTCTCCTTCATGTTCACTACCCTCCTACTCCCCTGAGTGTCACGATTGGCCACTTGTTGATTCTCATGTTGTGCTTGAAGGGAATATGGTTGACTATTCTGAGACTCTCGGTACCTTTAGAGGGTATTACCACTCCCTTGATCCTTACAATCTGTACCTAGAGCAATTGCCTAGAAAAATCGTGTTGATTATTACCTTCGACTATTCTACTGATTCTTCCATGACATTTGATAAGTTTAGGAGAGCAGTCGTTATTGTTTTTGGATGCATGTTTTTGTGCTCTAACTTGGATCTATCTGAATTGCATGCTCAGGTGTTCGATAAACTCCTACGAGCTTTATCAGCATACGAATTGGTAGCCTGGATCTTGAGAAGATGAGGAGTGGTTGATGCTCATCGAGCCTCCTATTGCACCATTTTAGAGGCTTAGTTTGGGTACAATCAGTACCCAACTTGGTATAATCGTTCTAACCCTTCTCCTTTCTTTCTATTTTCTGTCTTTTCTTTTGTTTAGTTGTGGATATTAGGTTGTGTTTTTGTTGGTGATCAACTTTGAGGTGAAATTTGGGATGTTGTTCAGCCAACTTATGCTTTGTTTTCTTTTCTTTTCTTTTTTTTTGTGTTTTGTGTTGTGTGATTTGTGTTTGTGTTTGTGATTTTGTTTTCTTTGTTTTTTTGTGTTTTTGTGGTGGTAGTGACCCCTCAGCTCCCATGAAGAGATTGTGAGATTTAGGTAAGGGGTGGGAAGTCATATACTTTTTTGTGAATATTTTTGTGAAAATTTCTCACTTTTGTATAGTTTTTCTTTTTGACTTTGGGGAAGGTTCGTACTATTTAGATCGGCTTATATCCCATGTGCCTTGACTATTAGCTTGTATGTAAGTATGATGTGCATGATACATCTTCGTCCTCAATGTGTCATTCTAGCCCCTAATTCTAACCCCAATTGTTCGTTATCGATATGTAATCCAATCCTTATCTATACCACCATCATTATTGGCTTAGGGTCTTAGGCTTCCATAATTGGCTCTCCCACTTGTCTTGATTTGTTTGCTTTTCAAAAAAAAATGAAAAAAATGAAAAAAGAAATACAGAAAAAGAAAAGAAAAAAAAAGTGGAATGACAAGTATCCCTTTGAGGCATGCGCTACTAGGCGTTACCCTTTGAGGCAATACTACTACTGGGAAAGCTTGCTTTCTATGTTAGTAAGTCAATAATGCAGTTTGTGTCGGTCAAGTGGGATTGAGTCGATTCTGGTAAGCTTGAGTCCTAAGATGATGATACACTTGCACATCGAGCACTAGGAAGGATTCAAAGTTTTGATGTACAGTAGGGTGAAAAGTTAGTGCTTTGATGTCATCCATGGGGATAGAGTGCCTTGAGGTGTACATTATGTTAATGTGCAAGCTAATATCTTTGTTACAAGGGTGATTTGGTTGGTTAGAACTTGTACAACTTTCTCTCTTGTATATTTTTTGTGTTTTGTTTGTAAACCCAATTTTTTTTTCCCTTCTCTTTTTATTTTTCTCTTTTTTCTTTTTCAAGATTTTGTGGGTATACCTACTGGAAACCCTCACAAGACAACACTCGTCCACTTGGGGGAACCAATGGGGTTTAAAGGGCTTGTTGCATACGCTAAATGCAATCGTGATTCCTACGATAGTGAGTTAGGTTCCTAGATTAGTTTTTATTTTCGTTTTGCTGGAGGATGAGCAAAAGGTAGGTGTGGGGGTATTTGATAGACCTTTATTTGACATGATTTTGGCCCCCAATTGATCATTTTTTCTCATGGTTTTTATATCGAATCTAGATGAGGAAAGGTCAAATTGACTTCCTTTGATTCATATTGTGCTTATAAAGTGGTTTGTCTAACTTTCAGGAGAAATTGTCTAATTTTGATATAAAGGAAGGCTTTGGGAGCGAATTTAGAAAAAGGATAAAGGTTCGACAAGCCCCGGGAGCCAAGCGAAGTAGAACGTAGGAGTGCACAACTGTGTTGCAGGATCAGAAGCGGTTGCGTCCTGCCAGTGCGTGGGTACACGGTCATGCGTCCTCGAAGGACGACCATGCATCCTACCTGTCATCACGATTTAAGCGGTTTTCAGCCTTTATAAATGGCCTTTTTTCTTTCTTTTTGGGGGGAGGCCTTTTGCTGGATTCTTGAGATGGCCAATTAGGGTTTATCCTAGCCTCCACAGACCTCTTTAGGGGGAGATTAGATTAGGTTGGTCCTTATATACATTGTAGAAGATTTCGGATACGCAGTTGAAGACTAAGTACTTCTTCTCCTTTTCTCTTTAATTTCATGCTTTTAATTTCATGTTTGTTTGTGAATTAAAGCTTTGATCTTTGGCTATGATTTGTTCTTGAGATGACCAATTGATTCTTGTTTAGGCCCTGACCTAAATTGTTTATGCTAGAATTTAGAGATTTTCCTCGCGCCCACCAAGTGTTCGATGAAATGCTTGAAAGAGCTTTCATTCGTGTCTTGGGGCAGTTGACTTATGTTAAAAAGTGAGGTCAATTGTCTAGTTTGGGTAGAGAAAATGACTAGCATTTGGACATGAAAATAGTCCGGATCCTAGTTAGATCCAGGGTTGCTACTTTTGTAGTTTAATAGGGTTAACCCTATGAAAATAGGTGATTAGAACAACTAAACTAGCCTTCTACCCTTGAGAGAGCGCTTAGGTGAGCTTTAATGGTGCCACCGATCAACTCTAAATCCTAGCATAACTTGGAAAGGTTAGGGTTTGGCTTGATTTGTTGGTTTATCTCATATTTAATCATAGTCGTAAGTCTTTCTTCTTGTTTTAGTAGTTTAGTTCTATTTTCTATCCCTATTTGTTTTGTCTAACTTGAGACGCTTTACTTAATTCTGATACTTGGAAACACGACTCCCTGCGGACGACACCCTGAATACTCAATAATGCACATTGCACTTGGGGTTTATAAATATTAAAGTTGTTCCCTAACAAATAACGTCCCCTCTTTCTCCCATAGTTGACTTCGATTCTTGTTGCACTTGAATCCATTACATTTGACGGAAATGTTTCCCTTTTTTACAAGTGAGTCCAAGTTGGGTATGTTGATGACCAAAGTCTATCCCTATCCTTGATGTCTTGAATCCATTTCTTAGCCCTCTCTAGGGTTGCTAACTGTATGTTTTTGTGAATAACATATTTTCCATGAATAACACATGTGAATTAATTAAGAATATTAGTGTGAACAACACAATATATTCTTATTGATATATTAATTAACAGCACATGTCAAATATCTAAAAATATTCAACAAAATCAATCAAGGCAATCAACATATATATTTAAGTGTCTAAATAAGGAAAGTATCTTGTTCAAAATCTTTTAAGACACAAATCACATTCTTTCAAATATATATATCAAGATAATTATTCAGAAATATTCAGTTAAAACAACCCACAGAAACAGTCAAGTACAATATCTTTCCCACTGCGAAGTATTGACAGTAAATCATGCGAGATCTATTATAGCATATATCATATAATCAATAAATATCAACCCATATTTAGCATATTCAACATATAGTCAATAAGAGAATCGAATATATCATCAAAATCAATGTTACACTATTTAATTCATATAACCCCCATCAGATTAGGCATACAAAAGCATCATACACCTGGGAATCATACACATAGTTCTCATACACTATTTAACGTAGTTCTCATATGTTAATAGTCCGCTATTGTGTAATAGTGTAGACAAATGAATCGTATACCTGGGTTGATTATATACCTATTGTGTAGATAGTCCACAAAACATAATCATGTATACTTGGGATGATTACATATAATATGTGTAGTTCTCACGTCCACTTGAAACATAATTAAAAAAAATTGTGTATAATTTGTTGACTATCATGCGGTTATTAACTGAGCAATAGGTACGCAACTATTGTGTAACGCCAGAAAATTAAATGTGTCTTCCTTGAGTAATATTGGTACTTGGTAGTCAGTTATGTGTACATGTGTGTTGCATATCTACATGTGTGTGCTACATGTCTGTCTGTGAGGGGGAGAGAAAGGGGGACTGGGGGAGACAGACTGGGGATCTTCCAAAGTTTTTACAATTCTAGTTGCATATCACAATGTGCAATTGGTTAATCATCTTATCATTATTTAGGAAGTATTAGGTATGTGATTAATGGGTATGAACATACCTACACTTCTAATAATGATATTTTTGAAGTGGAAGCAATAATCGTTAATGAAAGAAAATACTTTTAAAATTTTAAAAGTTACAAGAATTTTTTTAATTGTAAGAAAGAATGTAAGGCAACAATAATCTTTTGTAGTAATTATTTTTTTGGTTGGATTAGGAAACAATTCAAGCAAAATAAACAATTTTGAAAAATTAAGTTAAAATGTTAAAAGTTGGAAAAAAAAAGCCTTAAAAAAATGAAATATTAACGCAAGCAAGAGTTGACTTTGTCTTCATGAGTTTTTTTCATTTCACAAAAATCAAATATAAAACCTTATTTAAGGGAGCAAGCTTTCCTACTTCTATACTTTTCAAAAGCAGCAAAACTTTTTCAAAATTAATAAATTTGTTGCAGCCCTTAATTAGCTTATTTATACCGGGAGAGTGTTTGATAAATAGCTTTTTAAAGAGTTTTTTGGCCAAAAAAAACTTTTTTTGCCGAAATTAACTGTTTGACCTAGTGAAAAAGTTAATTTAAGTATTTAGTATACTAGCTTTTTTGGAAGAGTTTTTTGGATCCAAAAAGCTAATTTGATTAGCCTTTTGGAAGCGCTTTTTAGGGAATTAGTTTTTTGTTTCACAACTGTAACGACCCCAACCCTAGGGCTAGGAGTGTTAGAATTTTTATTTTATTTTCTTTTCTTAAATCCTGGGACAAACGGACAGAGCCCTCCTGAAAACGGACCATTTCCTTACAATAATTTCCCTGCAAGGAAAAACAGCAATAAAGGGCTTAACTAACTCAACGACCACCCGCCAGAGTTCACACCCACCTGGAGCACCACAACCAATGTTGTTCAATGTTTAAACAAATGAACAATGAAAAGTACAGCCCTAGATAGCTTAGACGGTGGCTCACATGGCCATACAGAACGACTCTAATGATATGCAATACAGGCACACAAGAATTTAAATAATACACCATTACATCATAATACATTTTGCAACTCACATACAAGCACATTGCTAATTCCTAGACCAGCAATGACTCCATCTCGGCTTACTTAGGCCAACCTTTACCTGCTATTTCAAAAACCTAAGAAGGGAACAAAAATATATAGGAATGAGCAATTATCGCTCAGTAGATAACCCCCTCCTCTAAACATATACTTTCAATGCAATAATAACTTATGACAGTTGTTCGTAATTCCTTTCCTTGAAGGACTCACCTATCGCATAGTGTGCTCCAATTACAATGTAAGATAAATAGCATTTGCACTAACAGCTTAGACTTGAGAATAGCTATACTCAATGAACTTACCATAAGTAATTCATATGAACTCATAAATTCAACGAAAACAAATGGGGTTTAACCCATAAACACTACTTGCTGGGATTTCTGTTACAAAAGGCTCATCCATCGCTAAAACTTTATACGTATTGCTCAGTACATCAGTAAAACTGATTCCAATTCATATAATTTAAGTCATACATAATCATTAAGATTCATTGAAGATGCCGTTAGATAATGGGCTATATAAACTTGGCAATTGTACTAAAACCATCATTGTGCCCAATGCAATGCAATCACTAAACTAGTGATTTATTTCACTACACCATACAGTAACAAGTTATATACCGGAGTAAATTTCCTCACTGAAACACGGAACGATAACCATAAAGTGAAGCATATAAGTATGTCGTTTGATTAGTAATCAACAATATGACCTTTAAACTTTACGTGCTTGTTTATTAAAGTATAACGTTTTACAAGCCATCGTGTGAACTGGGAGTTTCCTTTGACCTTATTTCTATACCAGTTGACGGGGTTTGTAACGTATGACTTTGACTCTAATGCCTATTGGCGAAACTATACAATTTTTGGACTTCAAATCTTCCACCTATGGGTAGAACTATGAAACATTGGATTTGAATCTCCTGCCTACCGGCAGAACTATGAAACATTAAACTTTGAACCATCTGCCAACTGGCTGAGCTATGAACATTAAACTTTGGATTTTCTGCCTGTTGGCAAAACTATGAACTGTGAACTTTGGAACTTCTGCCTACTGGTAGAACTATAAAACACTAAACTCTGAAGCCTCTGCCTACTGGCAGAGCAATAAACATTGAACTTTGAAATATTGAAGTTAAAGTTCTATGTAAACTTTAAAAGGAGGGGTACTGGGTTGGTTACGCTAAGAATCCGATTGATGCAATGTAACCCATGCTTATTACTCAATTTGTTTTCAAAAGGTTGCCTAGACTTATCTACTAGTCACCTGACTCATTCGGTTGATCAATCCCATAACTTAGGGTTATTTCGTTACCAATGACTTGTCAATTAAACAGACGACCGATAAAACATTTAGAAGCACTTAGGAATCAGGTAAATAAGCATTCATAACTGTATCATTTCTATGCAATCACTATAAACGATAAATACATGTAATCGATGAACTATATATAATCGATAAACTTTATATAGTCGATAACTTTATATGATCGATAAACTATATATAATTAATAAACCACGTATAAATCAATAAACTTTAGATAATCAATAAACCACATATAAATCGATAAACTTTATATAATCAATAAACTTTCTATAATCGATAAACGACATATAATCATTAAACTTGATATAATTGATAATTTTTTTATATAATCGATAAGCTGTATATATAATTAATAAACTTCATATAATCGATAGACTATATTTAATCACCAAACTTCATATAATCGATAAATTGCTAAACTTCATATAAATCGATAAACGTTATATAATCGAAACTTCATTTAAACGATAGACTATATTTAATCACTAAACTTCATATAAATCGATAAATCGCTAAACTTCATATAAATCGATAAATCACTAAACTTCATATAAATCGATAAATCACTAAACTTCATATAAATCGATAAATCACTAACCTTCGTATAAATAGGTAAATCACTAAACTTTATATAAATCGATAAACGTTATATAATCGATTAGCCCCCATATAATCAATTATAATTCGATAAACTATATATAATCGAATAAATTTCACATAATCGACAAACTATATATAATCGATGAACTGTTGTTCAGTACGATCAAGATATATATATACTAGGCATCATTCAGTTTACACAACAGTTCCCTCAAGTCACTAATAATCAATTCCAATTCAACCTGAACGAACTATAATCGATAAACCTTCATCGAAATTAACAATAAATAGGAGGAAAAGGAAACCCACTTCGAATCCAAGCTAAATGACCCGTTTTAGGGCTTGGGTTGGGTTGGCTCGGGGTGGGCTCGATTCCTCCCGTTGCTGTTGCCTCTCTCTTCCTCCACCTGCTCCATTCACCGTCGTGTCGCCGGCGTCCGGCGAGGGTGGTGTGCTGGTGGCGGGCACGCAGGCTCCTTCGTTCGTCGTCTGTCTCTCTCTTGCTAGTTCCGATTCGGGGGTCGCGCCCCTCGCCGGCACCTCACCCCCCTCTCTTTCTCTCCACCGGTATGTGTGGTGGCTCACGGGGCTGGGGTCGAGGAGCTCCCCTCTCTTCGCGATGCTCCCCCCCCCCCCCGCGATGCTCCCCGAAAAGAATGGGCTTCGGCCTTTTCTTTTTTTTTGTCCACTGATAAAAACACAACCCGCTGTAACATAAATCCAATTTCCTGACCTCCAATTCTTAAACCGTAACCATTAATATAATCATCGATCGGTTTATTCGCATTTTGATTATATTAAGGTTCAATTCAATAAATTGCAGGATTATTCTCAAGGTTCGACATTCTAGTCGTATTCGGGATTCTCCTCAATGTGGTACCCAATAATAATCCTTAATACCAATAAAACTAATAATAATGATAATAATAATAATATTCTTGTCAATAAAATCAACACCTCAGCAGGCACATCGATTTTATTTCAATTTATAACGATATAAAATGACAAAATTGGCTTAACGAAGAGGATAGAAATCTCGGGTGCTACAACAATTTTGTTAGAAACAACTAATTTCACCAAACAATTTTTCTACAAACAGCTAATTCAAACAGTTAATACAAATAGTTAATTCAAACAACTAACAGTTAATACAAATAGCTAATAGTTGTTTGCTAGACAGGGCCCTAGTCGTTTTCAGCGCAAACTTCACTGCTCCTCCTTATCTAGCTACTGTGCATGGCTTTATATTTGAGTTACGCGTAAGGCGTATCCAGAACAATAGAACAAGGTACAATTAATCCGATTAAATTATTTGAATATGTCCGATCTGAAATCAGCACAGTTTCAAAATTTTTGTCCACGTTTAAAATTCGAATAATCGGTTATGTTCAAATTTAAATTTGGGTCCCATTTAGCTTTGGGCACTCAAGTTCGGGTTGTCCGAATTTTTAAACTATTTCGAGTTCGGATAATCGAACAACCGGATTCGAACATCGGATAACTAGGTTTATGTATAATTTTAGTATAAATTCTCTATAAAATTTTATAAAAAATAATTTCGGACAATCGGGATCGGACATTGAAAAATCTGATTCAGATTGGGTTACACAAAATTTCGATAAGAGTTTCCAAAAATCATATCACAAATTCGAATTTCGGACAACTAAGTCCAGACATCGGCAATCCAAATCTGTATTTAGAACTGAATTTAGTTAAAGTTTCTAATTTATAATCTGAACAAGTCTATATATAAAACTTTTGTTCAAATATTCAATTCATCCGAACCTGCAACAATCCAAACCCATATTTTTACCACCCTTGACCTTCGACTATAAATTTCGATTCCCTTCGTATTCACTCCCCTTGTGTCCATGGATAAGATATTAAACCCGAGATAAATGTCTTCCTCGACACATCTTGTCAGCTGAAATCATCATAAAAAGTACCACGTCAACAAAATGTCAATATCTATGCAATACCTCGAAGTACTAAGGAAAATGATTCATTTTCTGATCTAATCTACGACAATATTGCTATTAGGCACAAGTCAAAAATTAAGGGTTAAAATTATGTTAAGAATAGCACATATGAGTAATAAAGTTCTATATTGAAAGTTTGAAAAGAAGGGTCATGATATATAAGTTAAGTGGATTATTCCTCTTATTGTCAATTGGTTTTAGGATAGAACTTCACTTGGACTTGTTACCATGGACCTTGGTTGAACTGGGCTTCTTCCTTGTATCTCCCCAACAAGTGGTATCACAGCCGATGGTGTGTTCGGCTAGGTGATAAAAAGGTGTGGCATGGTGGACCCCATGGACGAGCTTGGTGAAGTGACACACTGGTGTTGATCGAGCAGTAATACGTGTGCTGCAACGTGGTTCGATGGCATGGATAAGCTCATGATGGTGGCTTGTGACACATTGGTAAAGGCTTCTGCTGAAGGGGGAGCTTGTGCGTTGATGTGGTGTGGAAGAGACTCATGTGTGAGGGGGAGATTGTTAATTAGGAATATCAAACATGAGTAATAAAGTCCCACATCGGGAGTTTGAAAAGAAGAGTTATAGTATATAAGTCAAGTGGGCTACTCCGCCTATTGCCAATTGGTTTTAGGATGGAACCTCACTTGATCTTATTGCCATGAACCTTGGTTGTAGTGGGCTCCCTCCTTCTATCTCTCCAACAAATTATAATTAAAAGTGACTATTACTAATAATATAGCAATCTCGATCGTATATTAAAGTAGTTGATAATTTAATTCAAGAAATTTAGATACAAGAAACTGTTGTTAATAGCCAAATAGCTAGAGAGAGATGATATTTCCAAATCCTACAATACACATGCATAAATTATATTTCCAATTCTTAGGGCTTGTTCTTTTCGTGGATAAATTGGGGTGAGTAAAAGGGTTAAGTGGGTTGAGATAGGTTGAAGTAGTTTGAAAAGGTTTGAATTTTTTTATGTGTTATATTGAACTTGGCTAAAATAGTGAAAATGGGTTGAATTACGTTAAAGTGGATTGAAGTGAGTTAAAATAGTTTGAAATGAGTTGAAGTGAATTGAAGTTAGTATTTTAAAATTGACCCACAAAAAGAACAGACCCTTAGATGTAGTTATTAGAACATCCAGAGTTCTTCATTCCCTTGCATAGTTGCATGTATACATAATGTATAACGCGGAATTAGTCATCATAGATGCATATCTATTGTATTACCAGGAAGAGAAAGTCATTTGATTATATAAAATCGCTCATAATTATCTGAATTTCAATTCTATATTGATTTGGGAAAAAAACACCTATCATCTTTTGGGCCTGGCCCAGAA
>JACYFF010019584.1:105977808-105998100 GCA_017589665.1 Selenicereus undatus | reverse complement strand
TATATATATATATATATACATACATATATTAGTTACGACCAATGGCCATTTTGAAGATCCTATTATGTGGCAGAGGAAATCATCAGGGGTAGGACCACTGACAGCTAAAAGAGATTTAATTTGATGATCATTTTTTCTAATCTCCCGGGTCGTGTCCCCTTGAAAAGGGCATTACAGCCATTCTGAGGTCGTCCCCTTTTGCGTTTTTCCTCTTCCTAAACAAACTCCACGCGTCCCTTTTCTTCTTCTTCATCTTTCTTCGTTTCATGACTTCATTCTTGTTAGCTTGCTTCCTTCACCAGAATTTATTCCTCCAGTGTTCAACTCGCTCCCCAGTCTACACATTCATATTCCTTTCTCTCATGTAGAGAGGGGATGCTTTTAGCTTTAAACCTGTAATTTGTAATTATTTTAAATTCTCTTAGCTTTTTACCGTTTTAATTTTTACAGTTTTACTTTAAATTTGAAGAGAACAGATCTATAGTTGTATTAGCATCACTTTTTACAAATATAAAAAAACTAGCCTTAATTAAGAAAGCATTTGGTTCAACTTTATTCAAATGGAATGAAATATTCGAGAATAAAGTCTAGAGGTTAGCGGTATGAGACTTTTTTTTTTAAACTCCACTTATTTGGTTTTATTTAGGCTTGAATTCAATGTAACTTAAAAAAATGACATTAAAGGCATAGGTTAATGTAAAACCAAGTGTTGAAAGAGGTTTAGTAAATTTCATCTTATGGGCTAGTCATTTCAGGCCTGACAGTAAGTGCTGATCATTGCTGATTTGTTGTTGACGATTGTTTAATTATCAATCCCGAACGTTGAAGTAAATACTTATAATATGCTGAGAAGAACATGCGAACCCTCGTTTGGTTCAACGCTTTTTGACTTTAAGGATGAGAATGGTACCATACACCCGTACATTATGTTTGGCTATGATGTTCTTTTACTCCAAATCACATTTCAAATGGAGGGCTTGTTCTTTTAACTTATTATAAAATACTTATCATCAACATTCAACACTGATCAATGCCCATCAACACCAATCAGGACTGGTCGATTCAACACTCTTAAATGCTCACTAACATCAATCAGCAGTTCAGCCCTCACTTTTCAACATGTAATCTACATTAAGTTACTTATGAAAAAGTTAAAAGAAATAGGCCCGAAATGACTAACCCATAAAATATGGATCTTACTAAACCTCTTTCAGCCCTTGGATATACATTAACCTCTACCTTTAATGTAATTTTTTTTAAGTTACGCTGAATTCAAGCCTAAATTGAACCAAATAAGTAGAGTCAAAAATAAATAAATAAAAGTACCATATAGCTAGCCTCTAGGCTTTGTTCTCGAATATTTCATTCCATTTCAATAAAGTTGAACCAAATGCTTTCTTAATTAAGATTTTTTGTATTTGATTAACAATAAATTGTTTTTTTTTTTCAGAACTTCATCCGTTGTCGGTACTTGTTCTTTTAACTTATTATAAAATACTTATCATCAACATTCAACATTGATCAACGCCTATCAGCACCAATTAGGACTGATCAGTTAAACACTTTTCAATACTCATTAACATCAATCAACAGTTCAGCCCTCACTTATCAACATGTAATTTGCAATAAGCTACTTATGAAAAGTTGACAAGAATCGGCCCGAAATGACTAACCCATAAGATATGGATTTTACTAAACCTCTTTCACCCTTGGGTATACATTAACCTCTACCTTTAATGTCATTTTTTTTTAAAGTTACATTGAATTCAAGCCTAAATTGAACCAAATAAGTGTAGGAAAAAAAAAAAAAGAAACAGTACCATACAGCTAGCCTCTAGGCTTCTTTCTCAAATATTTCATTCCATTTCAATAAAGTTGAACCAAATGCTTTCTTAATTATGATTTTTTTTTGTATTTGATTAACAATAAGTTGCTTTTTTTCCACAATTTCAACCATAATCAGTACTCATAAGTCATCATGTGCTGTAACATTGATTCAACTTTCTTTTTAATCTATATTCGCTTAACGCACATCATTTATTGAATCTGAGTAACTAACAACCCAAAAAATTGGAAAGATTAACATACTCACATTGATTTATATAAGGTATATAACCTTAAAAATACATTTGGCGTGCCAAGTAATTTTTATTTTCCTAGTTGAAATAATTTAGATATTAGTAGATGAGTTCTCTAACATTGAATTCCTGAGCTTATTAATTTAAAATATTAACAAAACAATATAGAAGTCTCATGAGTCATGATTGTATTTTTTCAATGTTATGTATGCATAAGAAGCAAAGATTGATTTAGAGTATCCAAATCCAAGTTAAAATAATAATAATAATAATAATAATAATAATAATAATAATAATAATAATAATAATAATAAGCACCCAAAAAAGAAATTCTATTCTTGATGATTATGTTATTTTGATATGAATCTTGGAGGCCCTGGTTTAATTAAAAGACAGAGACAATGATGCGTACTTTTATTTTTATATATAAGGGGGTCAAGAAAACACAAAAGCAGAAACGAAAAGAAGAAGACATGTGTCATGAGCGCAGGCTGATAAAATTCTAAGATTAATAATCACTCCACAACCTAAAAATTCTGATTCAATGTGAGGAACTCTGATGCGGTGTTTCTACGCCTACTGTTAGATCTTACTTTCGGATGTACAATTCCGACAAATATTAATTTGTACCAAAATTTGATTCCAGCAAAACTTTCGGCTTCTAGATTGAAAATTTAAATGAAAAATTGTGATTATGTACGACCTTTACAAATTGGACAACTCAAGGCCTGTTCTTTTTGTTAATAAATAAGGGTTAAAAAATCAACGAAGCTAATTAAAGTAGGTATTTTTTTATTAAAGTTGGTCAAAGTTAGAATATTTTTTATATGATAAATATAAGTTGGTTAAAATTAATTGAAATGGATTAAAATTGGTTGAAATGAATTGAAGCCTATGAAATAGGTTGAACTGAATTAAAGTTGATAAATTGATATTTACCAACAAAAACAACATGCCTTATAATAATAACTTAATAAGATCGAATAAAATTTTAAGTGGGTTACATATACTCTTGAAATTATAATAAACTAGGCAATTATTGTTTCATATAATACTATTAAACTCTTAAAATTGGTCTTAGGGTATGTTTTTTTCGTTGAGAAATATAGGTTGGGAAATGGGTGAAGGTTGAGATTAGTATAAATAGGTTGAAATGGATTGAAGTAGGTATTTTTTATTAGAAGTAAGTTAAAGTGGATTGAAGTGGGTTGAATTTTTTTTATATGATTGGTGGAAGTTGGTTAAAATAATAAAAAATTGACTAAATTTGTTTGAACTGGATTAAAATGGGTTGAAATGGATATTTTTTATTAAATTTTATAAAGTGGATTAAGACCTAGTTCTTTTCGTGGTTTTAATGGACTCATTCAACTCATTTTCACTTCCACCCTTTCCTACATTTTTCTATCCTTTAAAAAAAATACTACCCCTTCCTACTCTCACTCACTCCAACCCACTCCTTTTCACTCCTACATATAACTATTATTTTTCATATTTTGAAAACTTTATAATTTATGTAATTGTGTGTACGAATAGTTTGATAACAATTATGAAAAGTTTTATTTATTTTTCGGATGTTATGTAAATATTTGTTAATCATGACGGAAATTATACAGGATGTAATTTTTGTTATATATATTGAAGAAATAATAAAAAAAAAATTGCGTTGTTAAGCAAATGTTAGTTATTTTTTTATTAAAGTTCATGGAGTGGATTGAAATGTGTTGAAGTTAGTTGAAGTTTTGAAGTGGTTTAATTTTTTTTATAAGATGCGTAGAAGTTGGTTAAAATAGTGGGAATTGAGTTGAAGTTTGTTGAAGTGGGTTGAACTAAGTTGAAGTGGCCAAAGTTGGCTGAAATTAGTTGAAATGGGTTAAAAAAAACTATCTAATGGGTAGAAGCTAGTTAAAATAGTGGGAAGTAGGTTGAAATCGATTGAAGTTGATTTTTTTTATTGAAGTTCGTAGTGAGTTGAAGTCGATTGAAGTGGGTTGAAATTAGTTGAAATGAGTTGAATTCGGCTAAAGTTGGCAATTTTTATTGAACTTCGTAAAGCGAATTGAAATTTATTGAGGTTGGCAAATTTGGATTTAACAACGAAAAGAACAGAGCCTGAACATATGTGTATTTTTTTAATTGTTCGTATTTGGTTAATATATGCAAAAAAAATACATTCGCAATTTGTTTTATGAATGACGAAAATTACAATTTTTTTGGGTAACAACAACCACAAAATAATATTTTGTACCGAGTCAACACATAAAAATATTTTTCCAATCTAAATTGTTTTTTATCATCGGTAATTACCATCATAAATAAAAAATTACATTAAAAAACAAAATACGTAACTTACATCAACCCTCCAAGTTCACTCAACTTCTTTCCACTCATACATATAACAAATAATTCCTTCTCCCTTTCCACACTTGCAATTTCCCAACGAAAAGAACAGGGGCTAAAATTGGTTGATTTTAATAAAATGAGATTTATTAATGTAAAGAACAAGGCCTTAGGCCATGTTCTTTTCGTGGGTAAATTAGGGTGAGTGAAAAGGTAAAGTGGGTTGAAGTAGATTGAGGTGGGTTTAAGTAAGACGAAGTAGGTTGAATTTTTTATATGATAAATTGAACTTGATTAAAACAGTGAAAGTGGATTGAAAGTGAATTAAAGTGAATTAAGGTGAATCAAGGTTGATATTTTAGGGCCTGGTCGTTTTCAGCGTTTTGAAAGAGTTGTTAGCTAGTTGGAGCAAGTAGGAGCAGCTTGGAGCAGTTTGGAGCAGGTTTGACTAGCAGTTAGCAGGTTGGAGCAAGTAAAAGCAAGTTGGAGCTGGTTGAGAGCAGGTTGGAGCATTTTGGAACGTTTTTGTTGTGATTCTTCTAATGTTATGGTTATTGATGATAATTTATGTTGAATATATCACATTTATGTAACAATTACTTTATAATAGATTCACGAAAATAATGTAACAAAAAAATTAAATGTCATCGTGATACATTACCAAACGTTAGTCTACCATAACCATATGCCTTTTTTTATAACTAAAATTAGCATATATTGTAATTTTTTTTTCTCGATGTTGAAATCATATACCACGTGTAATATATACCAATGGCTTACCATCATAAAAAAAACCTTAGGCGTTCTGATATATTGCATAAAACCTCATTCCTTGTATGGAGCATTTGGAAACAGAGGAATGCATAGGGCTAGCAAAAAAACTCATACCCGCCTAAAACCCGCAAAATCCGTCCCAATGAATATGGGTATGGGCGGCGAACATTGAAAAAAAAATGGGTATGGGGAGAGTATTGCTAAAATGGGTATGGGTATGGGTATAGCTCATACCCGCGCCATACCCGTTTTATTAACACTCGCCTCGTAGCCATCTCATACTTGCCCCATATAAAACCCATACTCGTTTGTTTAAAGTTCTAATTTGTTACTTGTGATTGAATATTTTGCCTGTTGCTTTGAGTTGTATGATATGCCAAATTTCGGCAGAATATTTTGTTTCAAATTGTAATTGTCAAGCGCTAATTTATTGTTTTGATCAATAAATTTTTAGTTGTATTTGATGTGATATGATATGTTGTCGAAACTTAGTGTTAATATGACATATTGAGTATTTGATATCGAATATGGGTACAAAGTGAGTTTAATTCTTTTTTGTCTATATGTACCCGAATAAAACCCTCATACCTAGTATACCCAGTGGGTATAGGTATGAATATGGGTATAACTTTACAATACCCGATGGATATGGGTATGGATATGGGTATTGATTTTTAAAATAGGTATGGGTGAGGGTACGGTTAAACCCGCCCCTTGTCCGTCCCATTGCCACCCCTAGGAATGCAACAGTTTTCAGAAATGATATTTTCAATCCACTTATGGCTCTTATTCGAGCAAAAAAGGCTTATGGGTATTGATTTTTAAAATAGGTATAGGTGAGGGTACGGCTAAACCCGCTTCGTACCGTCCCATTGCCACCCCTAGGAATGCAACAATTTTCAGAAATGATATTTTCAATCCACTTATGGTTCTTATTCGAACAAAAAAGGCTTATGCCGAACGGAGAATTTGAGCTCGCATGTCGGCTGATAATGATTTTAGAGGCCCCCCTTCACCCCCTCTCCCCACCTCCCATCATTTTTTGAGGTGGTTTCCTCCGCCTACAAATCTCATTAAATTCAACTTCGACAGGTCACTTATCAACAAATCCGCAGCAGACGGGTTTATCAGCCGGGACTGGACGGGGAAACTCATTCAAGTAGATGCTGCACACTTTGGGAAGACATTCATCATTGGAGCAGAAGCTCATGCGCTCAAAAATGGCGTAATTGCAACTATTCAGGTAGGTTTTCGGAATATTATTATAGAAGGAGATAATGACATTGTCATTCAAGCTCTCAAAGGCACATTTTATACAACATGGCAAATAGCTATGATCATTGAAGATGTTAGATTATGGCTGGAGAAGGCAGATTGTACGTTAATCAACCATATCTTCTAAGAAGCAAATCAAGTGGCGGACTGGCTAGCAAAAGCTGGTCATACAATGACATACTCCACCACAAGTCCTCATTTCGATGGCACTTCCTCATCCCAATTTAGAACTATTCTAGCTGATAATGTAGTTGAGCGTACTCTTGTGAGAAGGAACACCTAATTTCTATCCTTCTTTTATTTACCTTCGTTTAAAAAAAATCTCTACATTAATTCATTATTTGCTTGTTTTACGCATCATACATCCCAATATTGGGAATGGTTGTAATGTTTGCCATCCTCGGTAAAATTAGTATCCTCTTTTTCATTCATTCAGATGAAGTTGTATAACGCGCAACATGATATAATTATATTAATTTGTCGTTCTCTACTCACTTGAGGCATTTTGTCTTTTAAGATTTTTAAAGTGTTCTTTAATACTCAAAACATTCTTTTAATGAGGTTTGAGCAGGTAGGAGCGGGTTAGAATGGGTTTGAGCAGTTTGAAACAGATTGAACCAGGTTTCACTAGCAATTGGCAAACTTGAGCAAATTAGAATAGCTTCAGATGGATTGAAGTAGATAGTAGATAGAAAAAACTGAAAATAAACATACCTTTAAAATTGACCACAAAAAAAACAGACCCTTGATAATCATGTATTTCACTGCTAGCTAAGGATGGCAACGGGGCGGATTGGGGACGGGGAGTATATTCCCCGTCCCCGTCCCCGCTGTGATCCCCGCTCCCCGCCCCCGCCCCGTTCCTTGCTTCGGGGAAAAAATTCTCTCCGTCCCCATTCCTGGCGGGGATTTAATCCCCGTTAGGGCCCCAACGGGGATTTTTATCCGTTGTTTTTCCCCACCTTCTAAATTCTGCACGGCTATGAGTACTAAATCCGATATATATCTAGGTTTTTACAAAGAAAATTACATATATAACCTTAGTTGCTTCATTTAAAAATTTTAAAAATAAAATTCTTTTGTAATTTTAATTAAAATTGCAAACGGGTGCAGCGATTTTTCTCCAATCAAGGAATCGGGGACGGGGATAAGAACGGGGAAAAATCCACAGTAGGAAAATGGGAATGGGAATGGGTTGAACTATGTTTCCATCCCGGTCCCCATCCCTGAGTATGGATTAATTTTTCTTCCTGTCCCGTTCCCATACCCATTGAAAATAGAGATTTTTTTCCACTTTAGGATAGGGCCCCAATGAAAACGGATATTCACTAACTTTTTACCATCCCTACTGCTAGCGTTTCTATTTTTGTCGAATTACATGGAGCTCACAGTAAACGCACATAATAAATTAAATCTTTCATGATGGGAAATGTCAATTATGGCCCTCGTTGATTGTAGTACAAAATTTTCAGCTTCTTTTCTGTCGTGTCTCTTCTTTTGTGGTGCTCAGTTCCCTAAACAAACACGGCGCTTTCAGTCCAGATTCAGGCCTGGCCTGGCCTGGCATTTCAATACTACGTGGCGGTATCAAAATATGTCAGCTTACAATCGTCCTCTCCTGTCTCTCCAGTGTTGCGTTGTCCAAATCCAACCCCCCCCCCCTACACCCCCCTACCCAACCCAAGTTAACCCTACCCAAGTTAGCCCAACCCAACTTATTCTTTTTTTTTTTCAAAAATTATAAATAAAATTGGAAGTTTATATTTATAATTATAATCGACCGAGTGAATAAAGTCAAAACCATTTTCAATTTTGTACCAAAAGTGATTGCTTATTTGCTATTTGTCACTACCCTTTACCTACCTTATTTTCCCAATATTAACAATACTTGAAATCTATTTATATAATAAAGAAAAAGAGGTTGGCTCAGTTGCTTCCCATTTATTTTGGAGGAGAAATAAAATAGAGGCTCTTTACTGGACTAGAATAAGTTCAAGTGAATGCTTTTAGGCATCTTATAGCTAATTTCATATCCGAATTAGTTGATACTCTATATTTTATACACACGAATTCTGGATATTTTTTTGTTAAATTTTTAATATCTATGTTGCAGAATAATTAGGTAATATAAAAGCTCAAGTTTCATTTTAATAGGGTTTAAGAACCATATGACTAAATTGATTCTTGAGCCATTTAACTTCTTTCTTATAACTACTGGTAATCTTACATAGGTCAACTGATAAAATTATATAATTAGACTTGTTATTAGATAGTTAGATTTAAAATTTATCTATATTGACTTTTGTGCTTTCATTTGTGTTATTTGTTTTTCAAAAATGAAAAACATTCTTTTTAACTCCCTATTTTTTCAACCTTTTTTTCTTTGGTTTACTAAATTTATTCAAACTGATTTGAACTAATTGTGACTAAATTGAAATGACTTCTGCTACACTGAGCTCATTTATGTTGAATTTGGAACAAAAACAAACTATTGAAGTTGCATTGCCTCTTCGCTGTTTGCATTTTTTTAAAACCGATTATTGTATTTTTTGGTGTTGATTTTCTGATTCCATTAGTGTATTATATCAAGCTTATTGGTTCCTTTACGAAGCACCTTTATGAACATTTGATATTTATACTTTGGATTATTAAGTCCCCTTCTAATTATTAACTTTACAAAATAGTTTCCTATAAACAGCTGATTGAAATAATTAATTGAAATAGCTAATAGTTAATACAAAGAATTAACAACTGTTTATCAAATAAAATTAGTACTTATAATAAAATATTTATCATTTTATTTTCCGTAAAAATACCTTTAAACTTTACATTCTCTAACTAAGCCTGGCTAAAATTATTGAAATCTTCCTACAAATGTACTTATATACAATTTATTCCAACCAACCTCCAGCTTTGCCTGTAACTACTCACCTACTTTAGTCCTTCATAACTATCCACAATTACTTGCAATCCTTTACACTTTTTTCTTGCAATTAGTTTACCTTATATATATTTTTTTGTGTTTTTTCGGAAAGACCTAACTATCAAATCAGCAGAAATAGATTTGTTTTTGATTCATACCTTTTACTTGTCTTCCGGATTGGAGGAGCCCTGGGACCCGTATGCATGGTATAACATTCAATTCATTCATGAAGAAAATAACTAAGGGCGGGCCTCTTTTTTTTTAGATAAATTAAGAATAAAATAGATTGAGATTAATTAAGGTAGATTGAGATAGATTGAAGTTGATATTTTTTTTTGTTGAGGTGGGTTGAAGTGAGTTGAAGTATATTGAAGTAGGTTAAAATTGATATATTTTTTTGTAGTAGGTTAAAGTGGGTTAAAATAATAAAAATGCAGGTTTACTAAAGTGGGATGGGGTAGGTTGAAATAGATTAATGTTAGTATTTTTTTTAGATCGATTAAAATTAATTAAAATAAGTTAAAATACATTAAAATAAATTAATATTGATAAATTTAAAAGGACCTATAAAAAACCAGGGCCTAAGTACGTAATGTCAGCAAAATTCATTTATTTTCCGATGACCAGAATTCATTTCGATAATCGAATCTGAATTAAATTCAAAATCATGAAACTCGAAAATTTCAGCTGGCAAAATTCGAATCTAACGTACTGTGCTCACATTAAGAATTTAAAAGAGCGACAGTAAAATAAAGATCCCCACTGACAGAGGTAACGTGGCGGAAACTTACCGTAATCGTGAATCCATCTATTACAAGTCTACCCTACTTTGTTTCCCTTTGCATTTGCATATTTCCAAGAGAGAGAAAGCTGGGTGCCAGCAAGCTCAAATACAATACACGTGGAGGCATAGACAGACAATTTCTGGAACCTATATTTTTTGGTGGTCCCACCCTCCTAACCCGCCATCGTACTTCTTTTCTTTCCAGTTTCCACGTACCCCCCACCCTCCCCCGGTTTCGCCCCGGTAGGTTTTCTACATGAAGGCGCTCCTCATTTGTGTTTTTTTTTCCCCAGGGGGCCTTACCATAAGCAGTATGTACTTCTGTACTTGGCTACTTATTTTGTATGTATTCTTTGGCATCGCATTCTTTTAAAAATTTAAAAAATAACTAATTGCTGCTGATTCCATGATTGTTCTCCGCTCAAGTAAATATTAGAATTTAAATTGCGTTATTTGATAGAAGTTAAGTTCCGTAGATGATCAACATCGTAATTCACTTGATTTTTTTACATATTTTGTCAATCCTATCAGTTATTCTAATTTGATAAAAAAGCAATAAATTTTTGGTACGAGATTCTGAAAATATTTGTGAATCACACTATTTTTTTCAACCTAATATTAAATTGGCTGCGGTGAATTGGTTTAAATAAAGTACTCAGTCCTACAATATTATAAATTTATGACTATAAATTTTAATGTTAAATTATTTATAATCCAAGCCAAGTCAAGTAAAGGAGCATATAACTTGAATTTGAGTTTTTGGGGTGATTAGCACCTAATGTTCAAGAACAATCTAAACCAAAAGTTTAAGTTAACGGTTGAAGGCTTACAAATATATTTATACACTAATATGTCCCCGAATACAAATGCCCTTTAAACTTGATCGGTGGTGACTACATAAAAAGATACTTATAATTTGATAAAAACATAATAAGTTGATTCAAGAATGTAAAAATATATTACAAAACCACACTATTTTTCAACCTAAAACTAAATTATTTGTCGTGGGTTGGTTAAAACAAACTACTTAAGTCTACAATATTATAAATTCAGTCTGAATGTGATTTTTAGGATGATCAACATTACCCAACATCAATATGGCTTAAATATTGTAGAATTGTCAGAACCTTAGAGCAAAAATCAAACTGGTGACAAGTCAAAAACAAAAAATGCAAATAGTCAAAAGAGGGGAACCATCAAGAAATTCGACGTACTGCAGAAATTCAATGTATATGCTTTCCATACGCAGAAAGATATTGTAAGAATTAAGTAATGTTTACTGTAGAGAAACAAATCATTGTCACAGTAAGCGATGGGATGAGGAGACAACTTAGCCGCAGTTTTGTGATGAGATTATAGTGGTAAATGTGCAAACAACCATTGTTTATTTCCCAAATCGAATTGTTGGTCCATCTGTTGTTTGGGTTCAAATCTCAATTGATGGCACGTCTTTGTCACTGTGAAGCTATTAAGGAAAAATCCGCCCTTTTTAAGATGAATCCACATGTACGTTAATCTGTAAGAGAGCGAATGGTAAACACTAGCTAGCTAGGCCCGGCATTCAAATCGCCTCCATCAATTTTGTCTTTGCATTGTGAGTTTGATACATTGATGTGATTACTTTTAATTTTTTTCTGTTTTTGGAAAAATCAAATGCACAAGTGCATGAACACAAGCTGTGATACTCGTCAAAGGCCATGGAGATTTTAAAGTTACGTAAGGTTTCACAATTGTACCCTAATCTGACCTTAATATAAATAAATTTTTTTTATTGAGACATGTTTTGAATAATGAGAAGTTGTAAATTTTAAGTAACTCCAATATAACATTTCAAATAAAATTTTTTGAACTAGAGTTTAGTTAATGTTCTGATTAACATCTACATATATCAGTTTATGCGGCATTGATTGAATTATTTTATTTTCAAAATTTACACACGTTAGTATGCCTTTGTTATCATTACAATAAAAAATTTACACGTAGCACTGTACTATTATCATTGCAAGAGGTTTCATTCGGAAGCGTATCCTGAAATATCTAAAAGCTTAAGTTGAACTCCCCAAGAGACGATTTAAACCCTGAAATTTCCGACTCTTAGACATATGATGACTTATCTAGCACGAGTAGCTGCTGTTTTGTTGCAATCAATGCTGAATTAAAGGTGGGAGTGAAGATGGAAGGACGACCATCCACTTGGAAAGTGATTTTGGGAAAAAAAATCCATGGGGATTTAGGCAAACCAGAACCGAACAATTAGGGAGAGGGGAGAGAGAAAGGGAGACAGTCCATCAAAAAAAAAACAAGGGTTGGGCAATAGACCCGACTCCAACCCCAGATCCTAAGCCGGGCAACAAGGGGCACTGTGTTCTCTTTCTACACTGATTCAACCACGTGGCGTAGAGCCAAGCACACCCACCCCAACAGATATTCTATGAGGCGTCAACCGATGTAGACCTCCCTCCCTCCCTCTCCGATCCGGGCCCACCCCCCTGTCAACATCAGTACTCTCTCTCTCTCCTCATGCTACGTCTACCCCCTTCATTGGACCACATTACCCTCCCTTGCACAGAAAAGGAAAAAAGAAAAAGGTAGTCATCCTTAATTTCAAAAATCTTCCGGGTCTTGTTTCTGTGGACACGTGTTCCTTTTCCTCCTCCAAACATGGCCAAAATTTTTGAAACTCTCCTCCTAATTTGCCTTCTTATTTCTTTCTTTCCTTCATTCATTCATCGGCAACGCAATGTGTTTCTCACTCTTTCTTCACTGACCGCACAATCGTGTCGGACAAGGAAGGTCCCCTACGCTTGCGCTGTTGTAATCTGATTGGTCCACGCACTTTTGTTTTTACCAGAAAGGCCCCCCTTCCTACAACACGTGGTCTTGCTATCCTCAGATATGTCATACATCCAACGGCTCACATTTCGGCCCTCCCTTTAAGCTCTAGGCCACGTTACGTCATCAATTTACTCACCAATTTACGGGCTGCCCTAACTGCCCTAGGGCAGCCTCTTACTGCCCGCCTTCCTTCTCTTTTACCACCCCGTCTCTCACACACAACCCCCTCCTTCTCCCCCATTTTCTACTCAAACGTAAAAATTTCTGGGGCGGTGCACCCTTCTTCAGGAGACACAGACACAACCCATAACTAGAAGAACAAACAGAACTACAACAAAATGAGCTAAAAATTCGAAGAATTAAGCTGAGAGAGAGGGAGAGAGAGTTCTCGAGGAATTAAGCGAGCTTACTTGGTATTGGACAAGTTTTAATGGCGGAAATTTGTTGCGGAGTAGTGAGCGACGGAGAATCGGCGGCGGCAGCAGGAGGATGCGAGACTAATTCTTCCCGCGCTGCCAGGAGACGAAGAGTGGAGATTCGAGGGTTCAAATTCGTCACGGCGGCGATGGCTTCTGGTTCGTCGGAAAGTGCTGAAACGAAGCGTCAGAGGATGGAGATTTCTTCGTTATCCAGGGAATGCGATAAGGCCGTCGAGAGGCTGGTGATTTCTGATTGTGTGAGAGAGAATAGTAGTGGTGTTGAAAACGACAAAGACAAGGAGATTACGCTCTATCAGTCGCCGATTCTTTCCGTCAACTCTCTTGGATTATCGTCTACTACCTCACTGCTTAACATCCCGGCCTTCAACGTCGTTCCGAAATTCGGCGTTGCTTCAGTTTGCGGAAGGCGACGAGACATGGAGGACGCCGTCGCTGTTCATCCTTCGTTTATTCGGCCCGAAAATGACGCCGATCCGGAATTTCATTACTTCGCTGTTTACGATGGCCATGGCTGCTCTCATGTATGCTCGCTGAGCCCCCCCCCCTCTCTCTCTCTCTGAGGATTCTAACGTTTATTGTTGAGAAAACAAACGAAACTAACCGATCTTCGGTTTGAATTTGAGCAGGTAGCGATGCGATGCAGGGACAGGTTACACGAGCTAGTTAAAGAAGAGGTGCTAAGCAAGGAGGCTTCCCTGGAATGGAAGCTAGCAATGGAGAGAAGCTTTGATAGAATGGACAAAGAAGTAATCGCTTGGAACGAAGGCGTCGTCGGAAACTGCCGGTGCGAGTTGCAGACACCGGAGTGTGACGCCGTCGGATCCACAGCCGTCGTCGCCATTGTTACTCCTCAGAAGATCATCGTCGCCAATTGCGGCGATTCTCGCGCTGTCCTCTGCCGCAATGGCAAGGCTCTCCCCCTCTCATCCGATCACAAGGTAATTACTTAATTTTTGTCCAAAAATTCAAACTTCCGTAATTTTTTCCAATAAAAACAAAATGACTGACAGTAAGTTCTGTTAAATGAAAAGCCGGACCGGCCGGACGAGCTGAACCGGATCCAAGAAGCCGGCGGGCGGGTCATATACTGGGACGGTCCACGAGTCCTCGGAGTTCTCGCCATGTCAAGAGCCATCGGTAAGTAGTATACAAAGCATCTTAGCATGAGGTGTTTCTAATACGCTGCTGGGGTGTATGAGTACTAAATTATATGTTGTGGTTGTGAGCAGGGGATAACTACCTGAAGCCGTACGTGAGCTGTGAGCCGGAGGTGACGATAACAGATCGGACGGCGGAGGACGACTGCCTGATCCTAGCGAGCGACGGACTGTGGGACGTAGTGTCAAACGACACTGCATGCGGGGTGGCCAGGATGTGCCTAAGAGGGAAGATGCGGGTGGCGCCACCCACGACTGCACCGGTGGAGGTCGACGGAGTTGCCGATGGCGCGGCGGATAAGGCGTGTTCGGATGCGTCGATGTTGCTGACGAAGTTGGCTCTCGCCAGGCACAGCACTGATAATGTCAGTGTCGTCGTCATCGACCTCAGAAGGAAAAAAACGTAAATTAAATAAACAACGGATGGAGGGACAAGAAAATGCGAGAAGATAAGGGGAAAGGGGAAAAAAAGAGGAAAACGTTTCTCTGGTTCTCTCGTTTTCTTTATTTTTTCTTTTGAGCTTTTAGGATTTAGGATTTTGGTTAAGTTGTAGACTTCTTGTTAGTGCTCTCTCTCTCTCTCTCTCTCTCTCTCTCTCTCTCGTTTTTTCTCTTACAGCGTAGGAGCTGTTTTTCTGTTCTAGGGGAAGAGGCCATGACTCTTTGCTTAGAATTGTGACGTGGGGTTTACTAATTGAGAGAGAGGGGTGGAAAGAGGTCCTCCATGAATGCTTCATGGATGAAATCAGTAGGAAGAAGGTGAGGCAGAAGGATGATCTCGAATTGTAAGGGGAAAATCAATACCCAAATGGAAATCAAAATACTTGCTCTAAAAAAATTGAAAATTTTTAATGAAAATGCTCAATATGCATAAATTGTTGTTGGGCATCCGACTCCTTTTTCAAATCAAACTCCGTTGTTCTTTAGTTGCCCATGAATGGTGTTTAAGTTATTGCATTACGTAGTCATGTTACAGTTGGTGCCCCATGGTATCTATGTTAGAAATTTGATGTGTAATAGCCGACAAACTTGAAAAAATTGGTTTTTGAGGTGCGTTGTTAGTGTTAGCCACTTCAATGTATGAGTTCACAAGTTCTTTAACATTAGAGGTTCAACGTATGAGTTAACTAGTTGCAATATTAGATGTTCATCGATGTCGCAACCCAGAAACGACGAAATTAAAAGCCGCCATAGATGTATGACAAGAAGAATAATTTATTGAGTTCATAGCGGTGCGAAGCATAAAACATATAGCTTGGCATCTCAACAAAGAATTGTATCTTTTGATTCAAGTTATTCACGAGTACTTCGTTCACAAGTTCACTTCCACCAGTTTCATACCTAATCATGTGATCTCGAGCCAAAACTAAGATATTATAAATATAGAATGATTGAAAAACTCAAAGGCTATTGAATTACTTGTGAGTGAATAGAATGTTGATTAGGGTTATAAAATAATCAAAATAAAATGAGGAAAAGATACGAGTATTTTTTAATGAAGTTAGTATCGACTAGGCTTAGTATCCGTTTAGAGTTACCTAAATTTAGAATTGACTCAATTTTAGGAGGAGTGATTATAGAATTCTAGAGTACATATCTACCCCAAGCCCAAGCCACAAATGGACATTTCAATAAGGCTATAGCAAAGTTGAATCTTCAACTCTAACTATCCCAACCAATTACAACTTGAACAATACAATTCTATGAGTTATGTGAACAAGTGAATGATATTTGCAAGTGTGGCTTTTAGTTCTTGTTCTTTACTTGTGTATCTCTAAGTTTCAAATACTTCAATATTTATAGTCAACATAATATAGTCGTTGGTGTTCTTCCAAGTAAGTAGCCATTAAATGAGGAAAACATCATCTTTAGCAGATTTCAAGTCTTTGAGCAATATTTCGAGTCCTTGAAGATTTAGCAGTTTACTTTTCCAACCTTGTTAACTTTCATACAACAACTACTTTCTAATTTTAAAGCTGATTAGTAGGATCAAGAATTTTCAACAATTTTCTAAAAAAACAAATTACAATCACACAATTTTAGCTAAATCAATGCATAAGCTCTAAAATATGCACATATAATCTTTCCAAGATAATAAACATTATTACAAGATAATATCACCTCAAATCATATCAAGAATATCACAAATTCAAATTTAATTCACAAATCATCACAAATTTTCAAAGTAATTTTAGCATGCCAATTAATATCCACTTAAAAACATGGCACAATTAAACAATAATAATTCCAAGGTCGGTCCAATTATAATATAATAAACATAACAATGGACTAACTCCTTTTCATCTTTTATCAAAACATATTAATAAAACCTATTATAAGCTTAACGGAAGCTAATAACAACCTTTATCATTTTACATATACCCGAAGAGATCATACCGGGGTGAATAACATAAAGAGTACAATTCATGTTCATGGTTCCACAGTTCATGAAATTTCCATTTCTATAAGAGCCAATAATCTTTTTGCTGATTTTTTTTAATATTATTCAAAAATACGTTTTGACACTACATATACAATGGACATGGCCATCATTTCTATAAGATACTCTTTTTGCTGATTAGTTTCGTATGCTTTCATAGGAGAAAGTAGCTGATATCGTGGACGGCGGCGTCCGTTGTCATCGTCATAATAAGGACAAATTACTGAACGATGAAATATCCCTGTGGAGCGGCTACATGGTACATATACAATGGACGTGGATGGCTATTATTCATAAATAAAGCATTCGAAATTAATTTACGTAACATGTTTTGAAAGTAAGAAGACAAATAATAGCTGTCGTCGTAGAAATGTATAGCAGTTTGCAGGGAGAATCCCTTCGCGTTGAAAATTAGTTGGTCATCCGCAGACTACGCACCAAGATTTTAGGGTTAGGTTTGCCCATGCGAAATGAAGGCTGCGATGTGGGTGAATGCATGCATGAGACCATAAATGAATGCAATGAGGATACGTAAGAATGTACCATTAAGCTATTTGAGTCCCTATACAAGATAATCGCACAATTTAACCGTGTGGCCTTCGTTTATTAAATTTTTGTTCCCATTGTAAATTTATATATAAAGTTATAAAACTTTCAAGACTATAATGAATTATCGATTATTATAAGTAAGATTCAGTATTAATTAGTTAGATACATTGAGAATATAAAAGATAGTTGAATAGGATCAATTCGGCTTTTCAATTCCATAATTATTTTTACAAATAGTTTTCACAAATAATGTTGAAAGGCGTTGAACGGCTAGTAAAATATAATTAAATATTTTCAAATAGTAGTATAAGTACTCAATGGTATCAACATTGTTGAATGATTTTGAACGGTTAATGTATGTCTTCTACACAGAATTATCATCCAAGAAGGGATGATAATTTGTGCTTGTCACGAACATGATGTGTTATTTTTATTTGGGCTCTTTTTGGTAGGTAGAGAATCAGGATTTGGACTAGGATACATATGAGATGCATCCAGCTGGTTCACGGAAACTCTACATCTACTTTGAATGTCCACGCGTCAGAGGATGGCAGTTACGGAAGTTAACAGTGTCTTAATCACCTTGGATTATTTTCAACTTTAGCTTATAATCATAGGACTAACAACATTACTTTGCAAATATTATTATCATTGTTTAATAAACAGCTACCATAAAGTATAAGATTTCATTATTTTAAAAATTATGGTCACATCATTAACGTCCTATCTGCTAAAGTCTAATCCTTATAAAGTAAACAAAAGAAAAAATAATCCCACTTTAAATTCTTAATTAATTTGCTTAATCAATATCGTGATGTTGTTGCCAACCACAAAGGATAGCAGTAATAATAATCATGTGAATTTTATTTATTTATTTATTTATTCATTTATCTTCTTAATTTGCTATGAAATGAATCAAGTTCAATAAAACAAGAAAAAGAGATAGAAATGGATCAAGTTAATTGGCTTACTTTATTTGAACTTATTTATTGAACTTATTTTGAACTGAACTTATTCTTAAAAAAAAAATAAGTCGAAGAGAACACAGCTTAAGACCGTGTTTGAGAATGGTCGTAAGTTGGTTGGAGTAGGTGTTCGAATAAGGGAAATATAATGTTTTATTATAGGGGGCATGCAAGTATTAGTGGGTTCTTCCCAAACAGTGTCCTACTCTTGTTCTTCCTTGAGTGAAGATGGGTGAGTCTTTGGCCCAAAAAGGACTGAGAAAAACAGAAAACAAGACTTTATGTGATTCATGCATGTTACGTGATTTAGGTAGTGCTTGATTGGGAAAAAGTAATTTTTTTGAAAAATATTTTTGTATAATAAAGGACGATTTTTTTTTTCAAGGAAAATTAGTTATGATCGTCAATGGATAAAACTGATTTTCAGTTGGTAAAAACAGAAAATTGATTTTCTTCTTTTAACTTTTTTTATGATATGTCGGCCGAAATTTAGGTGTAGAATCCGACCCCAACAATTTGGATTGAGACCTGAATGCTTGAAGGAAAAGATTAAAAATAAGCTCAAATTCAGATTTTGAGCCCAATTTTCTTTTATCTGGCAAACATTTATCTCCGCCACGATAATTAAATTAACATTTTTCACCACTTAAGTAATTGCTGACTTTTTTTGCCACTAAAACAATTTCGATGGTTTATATCGAAACGTGATTATTGGACTAAAAAAATTTAAAATAAGCTCAAATCCATATTTTGAGCTCAACATTCCTTTATTTGGCTAACATTTTTCTCCACAACGATAATTTAATCGACATTTTTTACGACGCAAACAATTAATTCGATATTTTTCGTCATTAATACAGTTTCAATAGTTTGGATTGGGACTTGATCATCGAATAGAAATGACTAAAATAATCTCACACCCAGATTTGAACTCAACATTTCTTTTTTTGATCAAAACTTGATCATTGGATAGAAAATATTACAATAAGCTCAAATCCAGATTTTGAGCTTGACAATCGTTCATCTAACCCTCATTTTTCTCTGCCACAATAATTTAGTCAATGTTTTTCGTCACTTAAACAATTTAATCAAATTTTTTTTCCACTAAAATAAATTTGAGTTTGGATCAAATTTTGATTATCTATTATGAAATGTTAAAAGAAGCTCAAATTTGAATTTTAAGCTCAGCATTCTTTTATTTGATCAACAATTATATATGTTCGCCAGCTACGATAACTCAACCAACATTGTTCATGGCTTAAACAATTGAGTTGACATATTCTTTTTTCAATAGAAAAAGATCGACCTTGTACCAACCGACAGAAAATACGATATGACAAGCTTGCTCAATTCATTACAACCCTACGTCCAACGCGTACAATCACTACTAATCAAATTAAAAAGGGAGACGGAAGGATCTTAGCGACCTAAGTGATGGGGCAAGTGAAAGATTTGAGTTAGCTCCATCAATCTTTTTACCAAACTTTAAAAAGTTGAGATAGTGTTAACTCCCGTAATAACCAAAGAAGTTTTGATGAAACACAAAATTAATCGACACCTAGCAAGAGATTAAAACATACGCAAGCTTAGTCGAATTAATGGAAAAAGGCCGACACTCATAACATGGATCATACATGTTTATGCGTATGAGACACTATTTAATGTTACTTGAGTGCATTAAGAAGTTTTATCATATGCTCCTTAGTATCTCTTGGGAATGAAATACAATAAT
>JACYFF010019584.1:105918724-105967808 GCA_017589665.1 Selenicereus undatus | reverse complement strand
ACTGACTCAGCAAGGAAGCACAGCAAAAGCGTGAGAAATATTATACAACATTGAATTTCTTGAGTTGTGAGCATAGAGAAAAGCCTTGCATATTTGCTGCAAATTATTGTACTCAATACTTGGTGACTAAGAGTTGAGTGTATTTTGAGGAAAGTCATTAAGGAGTGAACATAAGGAGTTGAAGTGAGGTTTTTCAACTCTTCCTATACTTTAATCAAATTGATTGATTTAAAGTATTTAGGATCTTTAGAGTGTGGTGCTTTGAAAGATTGTGAATTGTTTATCTTAATAAAAAGAGTAGTGTGTTGAATCCTAGAGTTGGATAACTCTAGGCAGGGACTTAAGCCTGGTTGAGGCCCAACCTCGTTAAAACATCGCTGTGTACTTTGTGCCTTTATACTTTCAGTTTATTTCTAGCTTTAAAGTTTTGATTAAAAATTTTATAAAATCTGCCTATTCACCCTCTCTAGGGCGATTTGACTCTTCAGATAGTTCCTCAAGAAATCTGTTAAGTAAAAGAAGGAGAAGTTTCAAGGCAAAATCAGGTTTTTCTATTCAGCAGTAAGTTAGTGACCGAGTTCAAACTCAAAGCATAAAGGCAAAGCACTACTGTTGAGTAAGTAACAAGAATCCATACATAGGGGGCTAGAAACGAATCTATAATATGGATTATGTTGGAAAAAGAAGCTTAAAAAATATAATTAAAATTGAAATTTTCGAATGGTATAAATGGCATAAGTAATGTTCTTTTCAACTTATTCTTTAAAATAAGTTTAGTTCGGTTAAACTAAATTTTAGTTTAGTTAACTAATTCAGTTCAGTTCATCGCAAACCCCCCCCCCCCACCAAAAACAGAAGTTCAATGTAGCAAAACATAAACTTCGTTCAATTCGATTTAATTAAGTTCAGTTTAACTCAACACAAATCAGTTAAAAGCACGTTGCCTACGTTCATTTGTAAGGTGAGATTGCGGATGTCAAATCAAAAATCTAAAATGGGGGTCCATATAGATTGGAATAACAAAAGATCATAATCCATAGAGGACCAAAATTGGAATGGCCTTTGATAGTCTTTATTTCGTAAGCCATACTTGGAAAGGAACACCCATTGAGCCACTGTTGGCCGTCCCACATGTCATTGCTCATCCAAACTTCTGGAAAAATAATACTTTGGTGACACACACATTTGGCATTTCGTGCACAATTCATCTTCATCTCCTCAATTTCAACATAAAACATCTGTGGCTCTCTTTCTAGCTTCTTCTTTTAGCTCTTGTCATCTATTCATCTTCATCTCCTCAATTTCAACAGAAATCATATATTGTTATCTATTTGTCACTACCATGGTTGTAATGATGACAGTATTTATCGTCTATTGATTATTTTGAATTTTTATACGGTTTGATCCAGTTAACTAATCATATATTTTTTTTTAAAACTGGAATTTTATGTGGACCAATTTTGGTGTAAAATGAGGTTTGTCAGAGAGAGATCGGTAGATTGGTGATTAAGGTTCTATTTTCTTCAACTTATTTTGTCTGAACTTATTCTGAAGTAGACTTAATTATTTGAACTTGTTCTGAACCTATTTGTTGAACTTATTTACTAAACTTATTTGGAACTTATTAAGAACAAATTTTTGAACATATTTGTTAAATTTATTTCGAACTTATTTGCTGAACTTATTCTAAACTTATTTACGGAACTTAATTTCTGAACGGAACTTATCTGATCTTATTCTTCAAAAAGAAGTTGAAGACCAAGATAATCATATTGGATGTGGTAGTTGAAGGAGCAAAATCGTAATGATGGATTTTTCCTTGCTTTGTTCAATTGATGCAAGCAAATGATGCCTTAACAGTAAATTTTGGTTCAATGTCTCACTGCTTTGAGTGGGGAAAAAAAAAAAAAAAGCCTAGAGAGGCAAAGATTAGAGAGCCAAAAGACATCGAAATCTGTACCGCAACCATTTTTTTGTGATTAGGTCCCACTAATTCCACCAACACTATTATTAGGGTAAATAAAATTGAAATTCCTGGTTAATTACTAATGGTTTTCAAACTATTTTGCAAATTGGGATTTTTTGTCTTTTTTTTTTTTTGTTTTTGAACGAGGGATATTTTGTCTTTGACACTTGGGATAATGAATTTTCGACCAGAAACATAAAAGATGGCAAATTTGAAAGTTCTACACATGAAAAAGGCTGTCATTATTGCAAAAAACAATTTGATTGATCTCAAATATTATCCCCGTGAATAGTTATTCTAAAGCCAAATTGGTTTGAAATATCATGAATTTTTTTTTTAAAGTGTAGAATAATTCTTTTTATCATTAGAGTTTTATTGCATCTCCTAAAAATGTCAACTAATATAATCAATAATGTTTACACTATTTTTTTTCCGGATAATTAGTAATTTGTAAATCCAAATAGAAATGGTTCTAAAGGTACAAATTGTCGCACTCCTAAAACACCTATGATTCTTATAACAAAATTACAATCTAACTTAAATATCCAATACCAAGATAGGCTGAATCTCTCAACCAATATAATGCCAATTAATAATTCCAACAAACAACACCAATCAAGTCGTAAAGAAAGTCACTTGAGCTTTCGACTTTACTCCGAAGATTTCTATTTTTAACCTTCACAAATAGGCTGACTCTAAAAGTCACATTTCATCTAGTTCAAAATTCCAACCTAAAGCCCACAAAAAGATGGGAACACTAGGTGGTATTGATATTGATTATTGAATATCCAAATCACTTTTTCTTTTGAAATTGGAAATGGAAGGGGTGATTGTATTGCTCTGACTGCAAATAGAAACATACTTTCACTACCATACCAAGGATACAATCTAAACCGTCTTCTTGCCAAATTCTAATACCGGAGTCATGAAGTTGAATGTGAGCTGAAAGTGAGCTATCTTATTTCTTCCCAGAGCTACGAAATAGGTCGGATCGAATTGATCTATATAATAAACGGGTCAATTTCATGTCGATTTTGAAAATAATTTAGAACTGCTCAAAATTAAAAAATAACATATTTTCATGTAATACAGTCAATCTGTGTTGACTTTGGGTCAAGTTCGGTTCGATTTGTGTTTCTATCGGTAACTTTGGATCAGATTTGTATTGTGTTATCGTATCGAGGCAGATGTTCTCATCTCCATTTCCTACCATCTCTCTCCTTGCGAAAGGAAGTGCAGAATCTAAATTTCAACCAAAAAAGACGTGATTGATGGGTTGGGTATTGTCTAATATGGACCCAACAAACAAGAAATTCAAAAATCTTGTTGGGCCTCGGGGTACACACCAGGCTTACTGAAAAGAAATCTGGATTACATAAGTCAACTGAGTACAATGTGTGGTTTGATGATTCTGAATGCCGGGTGAGTAAAGCCGAAGGCTTAATATTTTGGCGTACGGGTTCGGATTCTGTTCGATGACACCCCTAAATTCAATATAGAACCTACCATGCTATTGAGAAAACTGACCTCAAAAGTCAAAACCACTATTCTTCAACACGCTCCCCTAGAAAAGGGGGTTGGGGAGCCCTCCAAGGGTACTCGATTCCCACCTGGTGACCTAGGCAAGGTCCACTGTGTACAGTGTTAACCGATCCCCACATAGTGACCTAGGCAAGGTCCATGGTATACAGTGTTAACGTAATAGCTTTATCCATGATTTAATGTTTGGTTATATATAATTAATCCTATAATACACTCAAGTTTGAATTGTGTTTTCATTACTTTATTTGGTTGTATGAAATGTTGCAATAAAAGAACTATTTTGTAATTGTGATTACCACAAACTAAGTAATCATGATTACATTGCAAAGTTGATTGTATTACATTGTCATTACATTACATCCAACCAAATGTTATATAAATGCGAAATCATAGACAAGGTAGCTTAATTAATTAACCCAAATCCAAATCGCCTACCTATTTGTAATATTTTGGACTGCATTTTGCGAGCCAACCCCCAATTTTGTGGGGATCTGATGTTTTCCATTGTTTTGTTTCTCATCGTGGGCATCTAATCCTGGTTTTCGAGCACGTCCTGAAATCAATTTAAAATACTAAAGGCTTACTCATTTACGAAACATTCGGAAATTCATACTATAAATTTAATCTTCACAGAACATGAGTCTCTAAGAAAACTTTCTTGAACTCACTCTCCATAATATCAAACGCACCCCAAGTTCAAATAGATGCTCAAGCTGGAAATTGCAGAACTTCGTTGATTGAAGGAAAAGAAGAAACCCAAGCAGCTGAACCACATGCATACTACACACCCAAAAAGGGGGGACGGTACCAAAATGAGGGCTGCGGTAACAACATAGATCAAATGGAATGACATTCTAAAAAACATCAAAGTACATTCATCACTGATCCATTACCCTACGAAAACAAGAGTACCTACCCAAAAAATATGATTTCTCTTGAATTTTGTTACATTTTCTTGCCATCGGCTTCGGCTTCAGCTTCAGCTGTCTTCAGTGCCTTCAGTTTTCTGTAACCTACGTCAGTGCCAAAAATTCTGCAACAGCGGAATGCATATACTGTCACAAGCAGCTCCAGCTCTTCACTTACGCTAATATTACATGCCAAAAGTTTTTTTTTATAGAAACCAAGACAAAGTATCTGTTGACCTAAATGTAATAGCAAAGGCTGTTGTTGATCAGTCTTCTGTCTTCTTCTTCCTCCTTTTGTTTGGGGGGGGGGGGGGGGCAATCACTCTTGTGTACGTAACACCAACTCTTAAGACAGATCTATCAAATACACCTTCCATGTTAATAAACCACTCATTCTCTGGATTAAAATCTTATCAAGTCTGTCTTTGGTGACATTGGCTCACCCAAAATAGCAGTGGGACAAACATTGGGCCACATGCTGTGGAGTAAAAAGAAGCTGGTCATACAGACAGGCATGAGCAAATCGTGAGTGCACTTAAGTCTCCAAATCTCTAACATAATCCTAGCAGCAGGAAAGGTGGTAAAGGTCTACCATTGACATACTCATTAACATCTAAATGAACATCATCACAAGTGAATCGGCTAACAAGGAACTGCTCTAGAGGAGGGAACGCATTGGGGTCTAAACGAAAGACATAAGAGAACAGATATTTCCACCAAACACCATAAAAATGTGATCTATTAAGTGACAGTTTTACTGGGTCATTTATGTTCCTCAGCTCTTCATTTAATCTCACTCCTTGTGGCACATGCTCAACACAACAACAACAAACTGAAGGAAATTCAGTGTTTTATTGCTATAAATCGTGATCTTCAAAACCATAGTAAACTTGGGGCTTACCTGTCCATGTAGACAAATGTTGATGAGTAGTTCCCGGACTTTGTGTATAGCAACCGATGGTGATAGTCATGAAAGTCAGAGCTGCATAAAAAATGAATTCACATGAGCCATTCTTCATTATGTCGCCGTGCTGACTAAACACGAATCCAGCATTTGCATAAGCTCACCCTCCATATAATGGTATGAAATTTGATGGACTCCAAGGAAAGTGATAGCCACAGTGTGCCTCAACAGTCTCAAGAACTCTAAGAACCATCCATAACCAGAGAGTGAACAAATGGGGACCTGTGATGGCTGGTCCAAGAATTGTTGCAAAGCCCAGGAATAGTATCTCAGCTGGATGAGCATATTCAGATGTCAGTCCAAATGGAGTTGCATACCTGCATATCAAAGTGTAACACTCTAAATCAACAAGAATAGAAATCACGTGCCTCAATGATCACATAAGCATTTGAGTCTCTCACTCACTCATGGTGGACACTGTGAATATGTTGGTACAACCACTTTGTATGCAATATCCTGTGTCCCCAGTAGAATACAAAATCTTCTAGTATGAAATAGAATATAATCTGAGGCACCACTTCCTTCCTACAAAACAAAAACAGAAAGTCACTCTTAAAAGGATCTTTTAGAACATCCCTCACTAAGTATAAGAATGTGTGAAAGCAAAGAAAGCTTGAAGGTACTATGGCAATTAGACTCAGAGTTTGGGACCACAAAAGTGAAAATAAAACAAGACACAACACATAAAGAACCTGAGAATACCAGGATGGCAGGGGGAGAGTGCTTCGCATCCCCATAGCTCTGAATACAGGGTAGGATAGGAGCATCACCGGCAAATTGACGCAGAAGTGGTACAATAAGAGGTGCATTATACATTTTTCCTGAGATGTAGGTGTGTTACTCTTCGCCTGCAAACAATCATAATTCACAATAAGAAAGTGAGTTATATATTTAATAAGATAAATGAGGACAAGTGTGAGTTACATTGTTGGATCTAAATACATACATCCCTTCTCCAATGTGTTAAGCAACTCAACTATATAAGCTACGTATTTTTTCCTCGACACAAAGACAATAGTGTAAACGCTGGTAGAAGTACGTCTCTTTCATTAAGAAAACAAGGAAAACACAAAAGTAACATCCTCCATGTGATGCCCTCATGTCATCATTAGCACTGTCACCATGGAATTGATGTGGTAAGCTATATACAAACCAACTACACCTTGACACAGTGGTCTTGATGGTGCCTCGAGGGACATTTGGGGGTTGCAGGAATAAAGTTTGCCACCACTGCCCAGGATCAAATCCAGCGAAATCCCAATCTCCCATTCTTTACAACAACAACAACAAACTCCCAATGTGGGTCCCGCTTTCGCGGGGTCTGGGGAGATCCAGCTGTAGGCAACCTTACCTCTACCGGTATTCCTACACATAGAGAGGTGCAAATGGGCTCCTTCTGGGCCAGTTATCTACAAGGCTGATTAGGTTCGTATGTTCCCCCCTCCCCAGCCAGCGACAACCCCTACCTACCAGGTTAGTCAACCTGGTACTGGGCCCAAGTATAGGGCCCTGCTTACCCCCCAAAATAGAGAGAAAAATGGTTAAGATGTATAGTTTCATTTTCCCACTTTTTTGAGTTGTTTGGAATCGGTCTCTTTGATCACAGGGAGGTAAAACGGCACACATACGAATATCCCTATACATGACTAAAGTGGGACCACGGTAGGAGGTGGATTGTAAGTTGTACATTACTTCAGTAATCTATGATATCACTACGAATGAGTCAATTGAAAATCACATGTGGGAGGCAATTACTTCTGTGTCCTTAAATAATCTCTCTTGCCAGGATCTTGAAAGCCAACTACTTAAGAACCTCACATAAGAACCAAACAGCATCCATGCCAATGCCTTCATTAACTAAGGCAATCAATGGAATCAAAGCCTGTTACTAGTCTTCATGTATTTTAATAGGCTATTAGAAAAGACATCTTAGTGTTCCACCTTTTAATCTCTAAAGAAAACGAACGCTCTTGCATGTTCATAACAAGTAAAAGAAAAGAAACGATAAGAAGACAGTAATCAAAGGTGCCTTACCAAGGCAAATCCGCAGACCATTCTGCCCATTCATTGCACTATTTGGGAAAAAAGGGGTGAAGAGGGGGGGGGGGGATTAGGGACAATACAAAACAACCAAATACGTCGGGAGCGATTGGAATTGACATAAATCCAAATTTCTGACAAGAGGGCAACTAAACTAGCCAAGGCCAGGAAAATCTCAAAACCACAAAGAAAGCACCCAATCATGAGGCAAGAAAAAGCTTAGCAATGCAATATTATGAATTCTAAGCAGACCCATTAGTCCCCCTGAGGTCATGAAAAAGTTCCCACCTCAAAGTCCATGTCAAAACTTGCAGGTGAGGAAAAGCCGGAATGAGAATATAATCTATAGCAAACTGACCCAATTAAATGAAGAATATTTACATAGAAATATATTTTTATGCAGCACCACTATCCGACTGTAGCAATAAAGGGAAGGATTTGAACCTGAATCTTGTACTTGGTAAGGTATCCCCTTCTCTCAAGAAAAATGAATGGCAGTCCAGATAAGAAAAAGACACTCTCATGAAGGATGAAACTTCCAATACATGCCAATTGGAAATCACTGTAATTAGTGATCAAGTACTGCAACATTACATACATAAGTTAACGAATAAATTTAATCCAACAAGCAGTAAAAGGGAATGCTAAGCAGACATAAATCAGATCTAATGATCAAATAACAACCCACTGGAACACTCATGCAATCTCATAACAATATGCCCAACCTTCGTCATAGGATAAATGATTAGCATCTAATCCTTTCTCGTCATTATTGTATTTATATATCCTCCATCCTCATTCAAATAGGAGACAATACGTCATATGTTATATTAGATACTATGATTGTCACCAAAGATTGACAAAGCTTATCATAATGGCAAGATAAATGTTATTCTTCATTTTGCATCCAGAACCTAATTCTTATTCTCTGTCAACCTCCTTTAAACTGAAAAAGAGACCTTCATGACATATATGGTAGAGGGATCCATAAAGGAAACTTCTCCTTATCTGGTAGACCTAATTTTCCTGGAAAAAGAAATGTCCAGAGATCAAGATAAGAATGAGAAATTGCCGATAACCCTCCTAGTGTTTCTTGTTCCAAACATACCCAATCCAACATATTTCCCTTTCACCCAATAGGCTATGTATTTACTACTAAACTAACATGACAGCTTCTAGCTCCTGCATACACAAAGTTCACCGTCAACCTAGAGAATGAAACCTACACCTGATCGTCTTATCACTTTATAACCATCAGAAATAAGTTTACTGTCATGAGCACAAGCCTAGGGAGATATCGTTAAGTTTAACCATATCTGAGAATCTTTCAAATTCCATCACTTAAGCATAATATTCCAGATAGCTTCTGATGATAACAACCAATGTTCAGCTTTCTTGTAACAAATTTCCCATCACCTATTTGTCAAAATCAAATTCATCATAAATTTGTACTGCATTGAGCAAGGAGAAGCTCATTTTGCATGCGCTATGATGCTTATCTAAGACATGTTCATCTTGCGCTTGAATTCACACGTATTAATACACAAGGTTCCACAATTAATCTTTCGATGATCAATAAATAAAACAAAATCAAAATCACGGACACGCATAATTTAGACAATGCGGAAACCTGGAAGCATAAGCTGAAATCCCGATGAGTGTAGGTCAAAACAGATCCTATCAAATCCAATTTACGAGTGAAAGAAACAAACACATTGCAATGGCAGAGAGAGAGAGAGAGATGTGACCTTCCAAGCAGATTCGAGGGGGGAAGCCATGGGAGGCAAACTCCGATCTCCTAGATGCTTCCGACGAGAGAGAGAGAGAGAGAGAAAGAAAGGCGTGATGTCCAGATGTGCGAGCCCCTAAGAGAGAACTGAGACAGACTGTGAGGTGTCAAGGGAGAGAGAAGGGAAATTGGTGACTTTGCTGGAGGATTTTTATTTAAATTGATGGATTTTGTTTTGAGTTTGGAGAGTCCTGATTTATACTGAATTTAATTTAGATTTAGATTTAAGATGAATATGAAAAATGAAAATGAAAATGAAAATGAAATTATGAATATCTATGGTGATGAATTGACCAAGGAGGCATAGAAGTGTTAGTGAATGAGGTGGGTCATGAAACTTGATGTTTTTTTCTAAGAAAGGAAAATTCAAATAGTACCACAAATCAGTATACGCGGAGTAACGACATTCTCAATTCATATTCTAAATTTTGAAACTCCACCATGTCACATTAGCAAAAAATTTATTTTTTTGAAACTCGCATTTCTTCACTACTCTAACCCATAGAACTCTAATTTGAATTACTATATAAAATATTTACAATGGACTCATTTTATAACACATAATTTTTTTTGAGTCCTAAAAAAAGAAAAAGCTAATTTTCAAGCAAAAGAAATAATAAAATAAAGAAAAAATTAGAATACAAAGAGGAACTCTACCATACCTTTTCATGAATGTCATTTCATGAAATAAGCTAACTGTAACAATTAAAAAACTCGCGTGTGGAACTTAAAAAAGTCCCATTAAAACTCATTCTAGTCGCTTCGAATGGATTAAATATATCAACTTTAAAAAAATTTAGAAATATTGTAAGTGGTCACATGCAGCCGATAATCTGCCCAGATCTGTTTCAGTTGAGGGATCTTTTTCCATTTTCATTTGCGTGAATTAGTACCATTCGCAACCTATATGAATTTGTAAAACAAAAAAAAAGGAAATAGAAAGAAAATTCTAAACAGGCTTCTAGCCTATCATGATTATGACCTGTAAATAATGTAGAATAATTATTTCTTCGGTTTGGACTATGCACAGTAATTGATTTTCGCATGCCTGATAGACAGCTTATGAGAAAACCGTGTGAAAAATCATTTTTTTTTTTGAAAGAAAAGCGAAAATTATATTACTTCACTAATTCATATACAAAGCCCCAGGATGGAAGACGACCTCTACAGCCCAAAATTAGGACGTCTCGCACAGTCGCACCCCTAGAGCCACCATCCAAGGTAATCAAAAAGATCAAAAGAAGTGGATGCAGTACAAACCAGCCAAGATTCAGACGCTGCTGACGTATGGTCTTCAACACCGGTAAGTTGTCAAGGTTAGTTGTCATAATGATGGTTAGAACCAGCAAAAAGGACCCTCTGGGCTCAATAGACATTAAATTTGTACCATTGAACCTAACTTTCGTAATAAGATAAACTTTCAACATTGCACTATCCAACACGGAACATCCAAATAATAAATATTGTTCCCAGTCACCCGGCAATCGAGATGGTAGTGGGGCGGGTACAGGATGGGTTGAACCGTACTCATACCTATATCTATTTTCGAAACCCGTGCCTATTATTAAAGAATAAAACTCATATCCATGGGTTTTGCGAATTTGTGGATTTTATTCGAGTTCACATAGAAAATGAAAATTAATATCCATATATACCTCGTATTCAAGTGCAATATATATTTGTGTCATTATATAAAGTTATATTTTGGGAATATATTGTTTAAAAATGTAAAATCACGTAAATTATTGACTAATTTTTTGTTAAAAAAGCTTGGATTGAACTTAAATCAAAAAAGCGTTAAACCAAAATAATTTTTTATCTTATTATAAAATGAGTACATGTGGAGTAAGTGTATAGGGCAAGCGAGGGCTACATTCATACCATTACCTGTTTTTCAATACCCACCCATACCCATTTAAAACTCATTTTCACATTCCATTCAGATTTTAAATGGAATAAATTTTACTTTAAATGAAATAGATTTTACGAATTTTAAATAGGTATGAATTCACCCAAGAACTTGAGGCCTTAGACTAAACCCCTACTTTCAATTACCAACCACGTTTCCACGACGCATTTGCACTATGCAAAAGTAACAAAACCAGATAATTGGGTTACGATCATTTACCTAAGCCCTCAACAACGCGGTGCCCTTCCCCCTAATTTGAACTTGAAAGTCATAACTGTACTCTCAGGATTATTGGCGGCCTTGTTAGCATCTAGCTCACCTGTTCTCCACGAATATTACAAGCTACGACCACACCAGAATCAACAGAGACGAAGCAGAGGTTTTAGAGTCGTGGAAGACAGCCGACTGTTAACCTTCTGGTGCATTTTGGTGGAAGACAGCCTCAGAGGTACTCCACAGGAAAAAAATGACAACAATGGATGTCTACTCAAACCAAACGAATACCCAGGACTCCACAAAAATGAATCTAGAACAAAATCACAGACACATTGTCTTTGTCATACATAATTAAAAAAAAAAGTTTCATAATCCATGAAAACAGTATTTAGTAACTTCAACAATCTAGCTCGACCGTGGAGTAGCCCATTCAACCCTGAGGATGAGATTATCATAACCATAACCATTGAGTTTGTTGATGGCTCTCTCAGCATCTTCCCTGTTTGCAAAGTTGACAAACCCAAAACCTCTGCTAAGGCCGGTCTTCTGGTCAATCGCAACATAAACACGGGTGATCTGACCAAAAGGCCTGAAGAGCTCATGCAAATCAGCCTCCCTAGTGTCTTCGGAGAGGTTGGTGACACGAACGGAGTTCTCTTCATTTCTGCGCCTCATGTCCGTTCCAGTTCTCTCGGCACCAGCCCTCAAGCTAGGAGGAACATATGTTGTTCCCTTGGTGGCAGTGGCGGGAGCAGCTGGGCCATCAGTGGGTGGCTTATCAATGAAGCCTTCAGAAGGTTGTGCAAGATCCTTGTAGGGACACCGAGAAGTCCAGTGATCACCCTTCTTACCACAGGTCCTACAAACCATGAGAACTGCACCTCCTTTCCCAAATGGGTTGTCTGCTGCAGCCTTAGTTTCTTCTTGTTTGCTCCCTGTCAAATCAGTGTCACATCAGCTCATCATGAAATAAATGAGTCCAACACCTGAATAATGGAAATTACAATGATGCCACACAAAATTATAGTGACTCATGCTTAATATTGAAACAATGTGGAATCGTGGATGAAGGTGACCCTAAAGTGTCCCGTGCAAGCATAAGTTAAGCCCAAATGCACAATGAAGAATAAATTCAGTGACCTTGCACTGTTGCTTTGCAATCCATCTTTGTCAGGATTTGGATGTCATTAACATTCAATTGATGTCACAACGACTTAAATGTAGGTGACCCTCAGCTCCTCCTCACAAGCATGGCCAATAGAAAATCAGCAAAATGCTTGATAACCAACAAATGATTTGGCTCAAGACTATAGTGTCAATATAGATTCATACATATATCAATACCAATAGAGCAGCCAAGGACAAAAAGGAAATGAGGAAGATGGGAAATTTTCAAAAACAAAAGCAGTTTCTCGCTGAAAACCCAAATATCACATTTGAGGTACATCCTAAACTACAGCTTCCGAGTTCCCAATCAGGGGAAACATGATGTATATTTCCAAGGGTATCATTTTCATTATTTCAATTCAACTTCATGGGAGGTAAGCTCCATACAAATTCATGCATGGCAAGGACCTTCTTCGGTTCCACTTTTCGAATTTCATGACAAAAGACACTTTATGTAGTTTTATTTGAACTTCAAAGTGCCTTATCCAAAGGGGTTTTTGATGGGGACCATTTTCATAACCCTTCCAACCTTTCCCCCTCCATCCCACAAGAGCCCAGCATCATCAAGGAAGTCCAAGAAGTGCAAGCAATGGTGTAAAACATCATGAACAAAACAAATAACATGCCCAGTTTGGCCAGAAATTGGCCGGTTTTGCAAGCCTGATTACCCAAACTTCAGGTGGACTTAAAAGGCTACAAATTTACTTTTTGAAACCCTTAATATGTCAGCTTCAAGAACATATAAAAAGTTCTATGCTAGGTCTCTAGGAAATAAGTCAATTTGAGCCTTTTTTTCAGATGCTGCAGAAACTGTCACAGTTTACATATGTTGTACCTTTTGCTCCATATCTCCCAAACAGTAGCTCCAAATGGTCTAAACCTTGAGGCATGTGAAAGCTGACTTCCAGAGCTTTACAACAAGGTCTATTTCAGCCAATTTGAGTAAGAAACCTTGCAGATATAGCTATTTGAAGTTGACCTATGTAAACTGAAAAGTTGCTGACAAAGGCAAAAGGCACTTTTTATATTTTGTTTTTGCTTTTTGGTCTCCTCTTACTTTTGGACATGTAAGAACTCTTGTTCCCCCTTTCTTGGAGCTTGTTAAATGTTCTCCACTATATAAGGGATGCCTTGGGTTAAAGAAACAACTTGATGAATGAATTTGAAATTTGAATTGTAAAAACCCTCTCCATTATCTCTCAAAATTCCTAGTGTTATATATTGGGTGTTTGGCAATCTCAAGTGAGTCTCTAGATCTTCTTAACTCAACTAAGAAGGTGATTTATTTTTGTAACTTAGTTGAAGAAAGGCGATTGTCCAAGTGTGCAAACCAAGGTGGGTCTTCAACCACCCTTCTAGTCCACTTGTTTCTATCTTGGTTACTTTGATTCTATCTTATTCCCTTCTACCCATTGTATATATTTTTGTGAGTTTGGACTCCAAAAAAATATACATCAAAACACTAGCCTCCAAAATTCTGAAATAGAATTGTAGACCCATCTTGCACTAAAAGTTGCAAGCCTCCGTTCAATGGCTCCTCAGACTTCTGGAGGCTAGGTGATACATGTGATGATGTGAATCATATTTTGTCAACAAAAGAAACATAACCCAATGTCCACTCTCTGTCTCTCCCGGGCTTTTTCTTCTGAAAATTTCTTGGCCACCATCTACTGTTAGAGCAGTCCCTTAACTTTGCCTCTTAGTTACCATGGTTGGGGATCCCCCCAATCAAGGAACAAATTCCGGATTGCAATAGGCAATCTTGCTGAGATCCTAGAATGCACGGTTAGGTACATTGAGGAATTTAATAAAATCATAATTCGCCACAAAACTTTATTTGTTAATATTAGTACCAAGGGTCCAAAATATGCTTCATTTACTTAAAAAAAAATTAATTACCTAAAATTTAATTTCATTCGGCCCAAAAAAATTTACATAGGCCTTTATCGTTTGGGTGTTATCCAAACACAAGCAAAATCTCAGCCAGCACTTAAAGATTGCACTATAATAGATTTAAACTACTGGGCCAAGACTTAAAGCCCAAGTTCAATCAAAGCTAAAGCACTGTGCAGATCTTGGTGCCTACTGTTTAGTGATATTAGTGAAACCCTAGACAGACTCTATTACTCCTAACTACTGCAATAGTGCAATAGAGAGGGGAAGGGGGAGAGAGAGGGAACAAGAGAAAAAAAAAATGCAGGGTAATGAAGTTAGTGACAGAGAGGAAGGAGAAAGGAACCAGAGAGCGAAATGAAAATTCTTTCTTTGTCTATCCACTTTGTGCTTCGTAATTGATCAAGTGAGTCTCTTCCCCAGAAGAAATGAAAGGTAAACAATAACCCCCTTCCCCTCCACCTCTTCATCCTCTCTTCCTTCTACAAAATTGGGAGAAAGGCAATGGTTGGTTGCGGACTTGCCTTATCCGAAAGATGCTCTGATTACCTTTTTGGATTTGCTGAATCTCTTCATATTTGGGACCAACAAATTCGCTAATTTCTGCATTCTGGATCGCTGAAAAACTGCAATCTCGAGACAAGGATTACAGATCACAGGGGCTGCCCAAAATTCGGTAAGTAAGCTTTGCCCTGTTAACCCCTATTTAAGGTTTGTGTAGATTTAGGACTAGTATGCCTCCTGATAGGATCAGTATATCTCCTTGATTGAGAGTTTTGAGAGATTGGAACAATTACACATATTGGATAAAGTTATGTCTTCTGATCACTTTAGCATGGGTTGTGCAACAGCATCAACAAAGATACAGTCAACATAGGTTATTCATGCATTAAACATATTTGGATGAAGTTATCTTCCATTGGAACATCATCAGAGTTTTCACTCCAATATCCTTAAGTCTCCATAATAAGTTCTCAATCCCATACACTGACAACCCAATCAAAAAAAGTAATTTCAATTCTCGTTTCAGCCATGCAAAACTTTATCACTGGAGTAGAATAGAGTAACTAACAGCAACTTTTCAGCCACGAATTATAGAGGATTTAAACAAGATGGTTTGATGAATAATTGCAAGCTTTTGCTTGGTTTGAAATGGTACTGTGCACACTTAATGCATTTCCAAGCAATGTTCTAAAGGATATGGACTCTTTCTGATTTCTAGAGTTAGGGTCCACAATTTTGATTCCTCCCCACCTTAACCCAGGCAGGAGCCACCGACAGGGTAAAGAGGAGACATGACAACCACGCAGTCATCATGCCACTTTGCAACCATTCATACTGGATAGCCTATTCCATCAACTTACTTTCAACAAGTAACATACATAAAAGATAACCAACACTAAATACAAAGAAGAACAGGTTGATATTGAAATTCCAAATCTTAATCCCTAAGCATCCCTTATGTTTCAGCAAGTTCGACAGTCTCCCAAATTAACCACAAGTCAACTAACTATTCATCTCAGCTTACCCACGAGTAGATCCCAAAAACAAGTAGAAAAACTTGCCAGTCTCTGCCAACATTTCAAGAAGTACCTTTAACAACCCCCCCCCCCCCCCCCCCCAACCCAAACTCATTTCCAACCAGTTCCAAAAGAGACAGCCCTCAAAATTCAACCATCAACATCCTTAAACCATTGAAGCATTCGCATATTCAGCCATTAAAATCTCACTGTATTAATTTAATCAAAGCGTCAGACGCACCATCTGTGGTACAAATCCAGAACTCCTCCAGCCAGACTAAAAAAAAGCCCAAATTCACAACCCCAACCCCCCCGCCCCCCAAAATCTAATCAACCCGCTACGAATAACATCAGCACCACTACTTCCTAATTCAAACAACACAAACACAACAACGAAACCAAAATCATTAAACCATAAACAATCCCAAACTATAGATGAAACCCCAAAGAGCAAACTTCCACCAGGCAATCACATAAACTTAGTCACAAACAACCAAGAACCCATCTCCTCAATCCCAATGGCCACCCAAACCCAATCAACAACTACAAAGAAAACATCTTCAACACCCCAATGAAACAATTACAAATCCAAATCCCAAACTACGGATGAAACCCCAAAACACAAACTTCATCAGGCAGTAACGTAAACTTAGTCATAACTGATAAATAACCAAAAACCCATCTCCTCAATCCCAATTGCCACCCAAACCCAATCAACAACTACAAAGAAAACATCTTCAATACCCCAATCAAACAATCAAAAATCCAAATCCCAAACTACAGATGAAACCCAAAAAACGCAAACTTCCATCAGGCGATAACATAAACTTAGTCATAAACAACCAAAACCCCATCTCCTTAATCCCAATTGCCACCCAAACCCAATCCACAACTACAACGAAAACATCTTTAATACCCAAATCAAACAATCACAAATCCAAACCAACGGCCACCAAAAAGAACCGAATTTGATCGAGAGGAGAGAGAGATAGAGAACAAACCTGGAGCCCGGGGACGTTCGAGAAGGATCTCCTCAGTGGAGACCATGGTGAGACGAGCACCCACATCCTCGTGAACCGCATCGCCGAACTTAAGCCAAGAGCGACGCTCAACGGCCTTCTTGCTTAGCTGGGCCTTAGCGAGTTTTCGAACCCGGGTGGTTGTGGTGATCTTGACCTTGTTTCCTTCGTCGTTGAACTTGTACTCTATCACCTTCTTGACGCCGTTTTCATCGGGACCAATCACCTGTTTTGGGGGCAGTAGAAAGTCCAAATCCTCCGCATCGTCCTCCTCTAACTCCCCCCATCGCACCTTGTTCTGGATTCCGTTCTGCATCTTCGCCACTAGACAGAGAGAGAGAGAGCGACAGAGAGAAAACCAGAGACCGAGAGAGTTAGGGTTTAGGCTGATGTCAAATATTCTACAACCAAACCACCCAACGCTCTCTTTCTTTTCTTTTCTTTTTTTTTTTTGGCGGTGGAGGGGGGTGTTTGGCCCGTTTGGGTACAAACCAGAAATAAAAAGGCCCAATGGCCCGTTATTCCCTAAGCTTCCGAACTTGCATCAAATTGAAACCCCATCTGCTCCGGTGCTTCCTCTCTCCGTTTATAAATATCCATAGGTCTATCAAAATTCCAAGCTCTCCAGTTCCCTGCAAAAATCTAGGGCCAAATCCCCCCCCCCCCCCCTTCAGCCTGAAAACCAAGGATGTTTTTCCACATAATACTGGAGAGAAACATGCAGCTCCACCCTCGCCACTTCGGCGCTCGCCTTCGTGAAAAACTCGTCTCCAAGCTGATCAAGGACGTTGAGGGTACTTGCAGGTTCCCCCTAATTGAGCCCTTTTGTTTTCTAGTCCTAATTTTGCAATTTAATTGTTATTATGTCTGTAATACCCATTTGGGAAGGCAATAATCAAAGTGGGTTTTTGTGGGTTTGTTTTGTTTGGTTATGAATTGGGGTTTTGTTGTTGGTGATTCTTAGTGGGCGTCATGGATTTGTGGTGGCAATTATGGGAATTGAGCATGTGGGCAAAGGGTTGATTAGGGATGGAACTGGGTTTGTCACGTTCCCTGTCAAGTACAAGTGTGTCGTCTTTAGGCCTTTCAAGGGGGAGATTCTTGAAGCTGTTGTTACAATGGTGAATAAGGTACTTGTTATTCCTCTTCTGAACCTTCAGATTTTGCAATCTTCGATGGTTGATGTCTAATTTGAGCTTGTATTCTGACTAATGTTGGAATTGGGCAGATGGGTTTCTTTGCTGAGGCTGGGCCTGTTCAGATTTTTGTGTCTAATCATGTGAGTTCTCTTTGATTTATGTTAATTTCACGTTTGTGTATATTCATCCAACTCGGTTTGGGTTTGGATTGTTCATGTTTGTGCCGGAGTTGGCATCCTGGTGAAAACCCTTCATTGTTTTGGGTTTGCTCTGATTTGAGTACCTCTTACTGTTTTGTAGCTGATACCTGATGATATGGAATTCCAATCTGCTGACACACCGAATTATACAACTTCTGATGGATCAGTACGTATTCAGCCATTCTGTGATGTTCGTTTTTTTGACAGGAAGTTTCACTCTTTTGGGTGATTGGAATATGATCCGTGTTGGATTTACCTGCATTGATTCACAGGTTAAGATTCAGAAAGATACCGAAGTGCGACTGAAGATTATTGGAACTCGAGTGGATGCGACAGAAATTGTATGCCTTGTGGTCTTCCTTAAGCTTGAATTATGCATATATTTTCTTGTCTTCTTTTCTTCTTCATTTTGTTGTAGAGATTTCCTTGAGCTCAACTTGATAGTCTATATTGTGGCATATATCTGAAGGTCCTATCATATGTTACTCAGACTCAAGTGTGATTATCCTTATCTAGTATAATGAGGTGTCTGGAGGGCAGTGCTTGGTCACTTCTGGGGATGTCTATAAGTTTTTTCCATAATTTGGAGTCTCTAAAATTTGTTTCTACCAACATTCCAAGGTTCACATTTGTTGTAGAATGAACTGTCCCAGTAACATAGATCCCACGTTGTGCTTAGTGATCTGGAGATGGAGTAAAGTGATTCTAATAGTCATAGGTGAGAATGTAGGCAAATGCATTTTGTTAGGTTGGTGCAGAATTCCGTGGATAGTGTATGTACTTCTCTTCTAGCTATTCCGCCTATTTGTATAGTCTGTAGTATCTCATCTTGTTTTTTATGCCACCAAAAAAAATATATGCAATCTGGCAGTTTTAATTTATTGAAACTGTAGGCCCTGGAATGATTGTGAATAAATGCAGGATATCAGACCTCAAGAAGAGCTCGCTGCTTAAGGTTTCGTTTTGAGGTTTTAATTGCATGAATCATTGTGTTTACTGGAATGATTGTGATTGATCTTAATGGATGAGAAATCATTTGCTTTTGCAACTCTATGTCTTCCATTGTTCTTGTCTCAAAGCTGTTATCTTATATAGTAGTTGTAATATGGTCATTGCTGGCATGGTGCATGTCACCTGTGACAGAGTGACTTCATATGATTTGTTGTTGCTGTAATTCATTCAGGGTCTTATTCTGCCCTTTTTACAGTTCTGCATTGGGACCATTAAAGATGACTTTTTGGGCGTGATCAGCGACCCCAGTGCAGCCGTATAGGGGATGGATGTCTGCCGCGTCTGTATAATTACGACACTTAACCCAATCCTACTACTAAGACAAAAGTCATTGTGTATCGAGTCCACTTCATTGTATTTTTAGGGATGGAGCTTCTTAACGTGTATTATGTATGATAAACTGATACCTCAACTTTGTTGTTTATGGTGTTCTACCCTCCCTGAACTCGTAGTTGGTTCTTATGCTCAACATTGCAATGGTGGTCATATTCGAAATTGCCTGTTGTTTGCCTGGCTATCCCTTGCCCTCCTTAGTCATACGAAGGGTTGTTGATTGTACGTCTTCCTAGTGATATTTTGGCAAGTATTACTCTGAATGAATGGGAGAAAAGATATTTGTTTTGTGCCCCAAAGGTAGCTTCCTATGATCTCGTTTGTGATGGTGGATTTCTCAATTGATATGTAATCTTATTTTGAAAATTTTATGAAGGAAAGATTAGGCGAAGGTTTCAAAGCTGTTAGTCTCCCTCTTCGTTTAGATTTTGACAGTGCACTGAAGCTCATTTAATGGACTAGTCTTGTAGTCTGGGGGGGGGGGGTTACAGAGACTGGAGACTCGTCGGACTCAATTTCGTTCGGGAACTTGAGCTGTGCAGAACGGCCTAGGGCCCATACTTCCCCCCCCCCCCCCCCTTCCTCATCTAGGCACCAATGCAACCCTGCCGCTTATGGCCTAAGGTGAGGTGACCCAATTATCCATGTGAAATTGAAAATAGATGGCTGAACCTTTATCAGACAAATATTCCCATACAAAGAGTTCTGTTTGACGACTTTTTTAAGTTTGTAATATGAATAGGTGGACGTATGAGAATTGAGGTTATAATATGCATTTCCACCCGCAGGAACAAATCCATGATGGCTTATTAGGGATTGTATTGAGTTGAGTCCAGTGTTCAGCCGTTCAACATTGCTACGACCTTGTGGGAATGTGGGAGTTTGTAATATTCCCATTTGTTTTTGAGTCTAGGTTAAAATCTGCTACCCCCGACTCTTTTTTCTTTTCGTTCGGAAATGTTTGACAGACGCAGAATACAAATGAGTATTTGTCAGTTTTCCAAACATGTTGCAGAGACTGTACGATAGGGTAATATTTAAGAAGAGGAAGCATGAAAAGTTATGAACCATTTTACTCTCATCCAAGTGCATGTGGATATTCAATTCATGATACTAGGGCTGTTCAAAACAATATGTAACCAATAATCCAAACCAAAAAGAATGCGACCCAACCTGAAATTTTGGGTACCCAATCTGAAATTTGTTTTCTGAGTATTTGGTTTGGATGCGACTTGAAGATTTTGTCGATGCGGGTATCTGAAAACTCGAAAACTTGGTTTTTTTTTTAAAAAATTCCTTTGTTGCGTGAAAGAGAGTGGGAGAGAGACATATGCAAGATTCGATGGAAGCTATGTAATCTTATGTTTTATATTATGCTTCTACCCAAATGCCTAGAATTTTTTTTTTTCAAAACTACGTATGCTCCATTATATTGCCAAATGCTGAGAAGCCACTAAACTTGTGAAGTTGGTTGCACACTTCCACTAATTAAGGAAGTTACAATTGTTGTAATTGGGTAACTATAGTGTTCGGCTTAATGACACACTTGGCAAAACGACAAAAAAAAATGAAAACAAAAAAAGGGAAAACATAATTCAAGGTATTGGATAACAGAAAACCCAAATCGAAACTTTCTGGTACTCGAGAATTTTGGTTCGGTTTCAATTCGAAGGATGGCTGACCTGAAATTTATCATTTTAGTTCGGGTACCCGATCCATGAATACCTTTACATGATACCTATTGAGCAAGCGACTAATATGACATCCTCTAACGCTAATTCCGTGAGTGTAATCTTAAATTTTTACTATGATTTTTCTCTGAAATAAAAAGAGAATTAACTTTTCAATTATGAGCTTCTCGACAACTCTTTATCGTATTAATGACTTTTTTTTGTTTCAGTCATTATTTTTAATAGTCGGCAATAAAAAGTTGTAAAGAGTTGTCTAAAGAAACTACAAAAAGTAACAAGGAATGTTAAAATTTATTGGTTTCTAAACATTGAAATGAACAAAATTTAGGTCCCCTGTTAAGAACTCGTTCCTGAAAACGATATGCTGGGAGACTGTCGCTTGAAGACGAAGCAATAGAATCCTTTCTTCTGTGAAACAGTTCCCCCATCTTCATAGCCCCGGCGAAGGAAAGCAGCATTCAACATTTGCATTCGGTTCGAGCTATCCGGTAAACGAAAATCCTCCCACTGTGATGTGGGCACTTCTCTCTCCCCAAATTAGCCCACAACTAATCCGTCCTCTACCCATCAAACACACAGTTTCTATCACTGCCAAGCATCCGAACTATGTCTCTCTCCACCCTTCAACAAGCACCAATGACAACAACAAGAACCCGTTAATTCAGTCGCTATGCAATAATGGCAATCTCAAACAAGCCCTTCAAGTTCTCCCTTCAGAACCCAACCCTACCCAGCATACTTACGAGCTTTTAATCCTCTGTTGCGCCCTCCAAAACTCTCTCTCTGATGCTCTCGCTGTTCATCGACATCTTGTCGATAATGGGTTTGGCCACGATTCTTTCCTTGCTACTAAATTGATTGATATGTACTCTGAATTGCAGTGCATTGAGTATGCACGCCAAGTGTTCGATAAAATTCCCAGGAGAAGTATATATGTTTGGAATGCTATTCTGCGTGCTCTTGCACTGGCGGGGTATGGGGTTGAGGCTTTGGGTCTTTATAGGGATATGAATAGGATTGGGATGCCCTGTGATAGGTTTACTCATACCTTTGCCCTTAAGGCTTGTGTGGTGTCAGAGTCAGTGACGTCGTTGCTAAAGAAGGGCAAGGAGATTCATGGGCATATTTTGCGTGATGGCTATGAATCCCATGTTCATATTATGACAACCTTGCTGGATGTCTATGCAAAGTTTGGGAATGTAATTTATGCTGGGCATGTTTTTAATGGGATGCTAGTTAAGAATGTTGTTTCATGGAGTGCTATGATTGCCTGTTATGCTAAAAATGGGAGACCTTTTCAGGCATTACAGCTTTTTCATGAGATGGTGCTTGGAACTCATGATTTCTCCCCTAACTCGGTGACTATGGTTAATGTCCTTCAAGCCTGTGCTGCCCTAGCTGCTTTGGGACAAGGCAAGATGATTCACTGTTATATTCTCAGAAGGGATCTCAATTCCATATTGCCTGTTACCAGTGCCCTCCTATCAATGTATGCAAGATGTGGCAATCTCAAGATGGCACAGCAGATTTTCAACCAGACGGATAAGAGGGATGTTGTGTCATGGAATTCGTTGATCGCAAGTTATGGAATTCATGGCTTTGGGTTAACAGCTGTTAGGATCTTCGGGGAAATGATTGATCAGGGAATTAAACCAACGAGCATCTCTTTTGTAAGTGTTCTGGGAGCTTGCAGCCATGCAGGGCTTGTTAATATGGGAAACAGGTTGTTTCAGTCTATGGTTGAGCAGCATGGGATTTCTCCAAGTGTAGAGCACTATGCATGCATGGTGGATCTTCTAGGTCGTGCCAATCGATTAAAGGAAGCAGCTGAAATCATAGATAACATGACCATGGATCCAGGACCAAATGTTTGGGGTTCTCTTCTTGGCTCATGTAGGATTCATTGTAATGTTGAGCTTGCAGAGAGAGCAAGCACTCATCTTTTTGAGCTCGAGCCCACCAATGCTGGAAACTATGTTCTTTTGGCTGATATTTACGCAGAAGCGCAGATGTGGAATGAGGTGAAACGAGTGAAGAAGCTTCTAGAAGCTCGTGGACTGCAGAAGGTATCTGGCCAAAGTTGGATTGAAGTTAGTCGGAAGATCTACTCATTCATGTCAGTTGATGAGCTCAACCCCCAAATCAAGCAAATCCATGCTTTGTTGGTTGAGCTTTCTGGGGAGATGAAGCAACAGGGTTATATCCCACAGACTAAGCTCGTTCTTCATGACCTTGATGAGAAGAAGGAGAGAATTCTCTTGGGACACAGTGAAAAGCTTGCTGTCGCCTTCGGACTGATAAACACTGGCAAAGGTGAGACCATCAGAGTCTGCAAGAACTTGAGGTTGTGTGAAGATTGTCACAATATGACCAAATTCATCTCCAGATTTACTGGCAGAGACATTATGGTTCGAGATGTTAATCGCTTTCATCATTTTCATGATGGGGCTTGCTCTTGTGGCGATTACTGGTAGTATCATGTAAAATTGTCCCTTTTTTCAATACCTTAACAGCATAAAGGTCTCTCAACTGAACCTAGAGAAATTTTATATGTTGTACAGTGGCCCCGCTAAATTATTATTAAAAAAAAAAAACCTTTTTTAGGATTTGCCAAATGGTATTCCGCTCGATGAACTTCTGAACTTTGGGAGCAGTTGCTGGTAGTTGAAGGCTTCCATGTGTTCATCCTTTTTCAGGTATAATAATAGACTACACAAGAGGACTTCCTAGTTGAGAGGGGCAAAAGAGAGGGAAAATAGTACATTTCCCTAGTAGGTCTCAAATTTAATCTGTTTACATAAGTTGGCTTTCACCCAGTTTAATATGCCTCTTTTGATTAATTGAATCATACCATTCTTATGACTTAAAATGGCGGATTCGAGTTAAAAATTTGAGGACTTTATATCCTCCACATAAAATTGACAAACAATTATGGTTCCTTTCGGTCCTTAGAAAATTTGGTGGGGAAAAAAAAAAGTTGAAGGAAAAAAGTATGGAGAAATTGAATTTTTTCTCTTATTCGGGTTGAGGAAAAAATATAAGAATTTAGATGAAAAATTGGAATGTTGATGAATAACTTGAATCATGTTGATATCATATGAGCAGTGCAAGGTTGGAGGAGGTGAGGAATTTTTTTGGGAACTTTTTCCAAACTTTCCTTACAGTTTTATCAGGAAATTTTATCACTTATGTCTAACAATTTTTTCACCTAATTTTTATCCATATTTTTTTTTCTTTGTGATTTTTTCTAAACCAAACATAAGAAAAAAAGTTACTTTTTTAAAAAAAAATTCTTTCCATCAAATTTTCCAAGGTTCAAACGAAATCCAAAGGATGATGACATGAGAAATTTTCAAATTACTTTTGAGAGTTCAATTTTCTAAGACTCACATTTATAAGTTATTGAATTCAGTTACTTTTTCTAATATACTCCTTTTTATATCAAATTTTGTAAATAGAAACTTAAAATAAGTAGAAGACGTGACGGTTTTAACAGAATTTTGAAAATCTTTTAGCTTAGGTCATGTTCATTTCAACACTAAAATTGACTACATAAACTAGTTTTCAAACCCATGCTATGCACGGACTTCGTTAGAATTATATATATTAAAAGCATTTTAAATTTTCACCAATTGGGTTTTTCTTACTGTAAAATTAGATTCCACAAACGTAAAACTTCATCAAAACACTAATAGTTCGATCCATTTGAATCAAATTACATTACGTTATCATACACAACTAAACTGTTTATCATTAGCATAAATCAACAAATTGAGCAAACCAAAGTTTAACTAACTTTAGAACGTCTAACCAATGAGCTCAACATTATCTGCTGAAGTCCAATAATTTGACATGACATCGAAAAAAATTTAACTCAAAACATATATGTATCAAAGAGTCAAAGACCTATAAAAAAAAAAACAATAATAAAGGAGAACATCGCTATCATGATTCATGCATGATTATCGAAGATAAAAAAGATAAAAAGAAGGATTAATGTCAGATGACAAGAGAAAACCATCAAGCTGGTGCAAGAACTCCAAAGTCTCACTTACCCTTGAGAGAAACAAATGAAGAGAAATTGACAGGAAACAGTATCTTTAGATTCATATGTGGATTGAGATCAACCCAATGATGGGAACAAACCTCCTTCAATTCAAGTAGTCTAAAGAACCAGAAACCCAACGATAAAAACATTAGGGACTAATGAAGTAGTTGCAATTCCTATGATCTTTAGATCTTTATAACAGTAAAGCATCTTGTGAAAATAGAAGTCTCATTCTTCATTTTTAGCCCAACTTGGGTGAAATGTCAGTAGGTGTTCATTAAGGTAACTGCTGATCCAATTGAGATTTCAATACCGCACTCTGCTAGAATAAGTTTCTAATACAAACCCCAACTAGAATGCCAACCTCAGCTACATTCACTTTTATTCCTTCTTAGGTAAAAAGGAGGCACAAAAGTCAATATATTTATTCGCTCATAATCTAAAACGGGGACAACTGAATCAAATGAGACACTTATACCGGCTGAATAACAGAGACTGAACCTGAACCCCAGATGAAAACAGCAACCAGGCACATGAATTTGACCAAGAGAGGGAAAGCCGCACGTAGATTGGTATCAGCAATGTAGAGAGTGAATGGCCATTTACAAGACCAAGTGTATATACACCACCACCATGACTTGTGCTGATGATTTTTCCCAAAAATAAAGAAATACAGAGTAATAATAAGGAATTTGGGTCATTCATAATTGCCCGTTACTCTATTCGCCTTGCCCTGATACTCCATTTTTAATTAGGTATTTCCAATGAGAATGTCTCTCCTTGATTAATCAGTATGGCACCAGTTCCCTCAGCTTTGAAGACAAGAACTGCATGCCCGAAAAACTTGAAGGGTGATCCACAACAATAAACCATGGATCTGTGACAGCAAATGGAGCAAAATTTGAGGCTGGCAGAAATTAGACAGACACCAAGAATAATCTACTTTGTAAGAAGTCATTAGCCATTTCAGAGACAATTTCGTACTACATAGTGATCACATTTATGGGTAATATCATCTGCTTGTGAAGTAAACAGAAAGACAGACAGGTAATGAAATATGAAGGAATAAGGTTACAACACAGCATATGACTCCTACAGGATACAGTTTCACTGGAAGCAATTAAGCTAGAACATTTCATCCATGCACAAGACACAGAGCACAGCTGGGAATTGTGAAAACTATGCTGAATGCAACATTTGCAGAATCTGATATAATGGATCTTGAATTATGTTTTAAGGGCACATGGACTTAAAATACGTGCAATGTAAAGCATGAAACCATGTTCAGAGATCTCACCGCAGGCCTGTCAGAGTTCAGGCTTCCACCAAGGATTCCACTTCTATGCCAGTTCCTGACTTTAATTGATATGGCAGACACAACGCATGGATTGTTCAAAAGTCACACAAACTTGACCTCCCCCCCCCCCCCAAGAAAAAAAACAACAGAAAAAGGCCCTTCGGGGGCATTTAGGACACAATTATGAACCTAGTAGATCATAACATAGGGATTCTGATGCCCTGGCATTAATATGTGGGAAACCAGCAACCATTATACATACATTACACCATCTTGCAAACGCCTTTCTTAAATGCAATGACACAGACTGGAACAGCAGCTCCCTTAGCCTTGCCTAATGTTCCAAGATAAGTCATAAAGTTCTTCCCCAATGATGAGAAGTTAACATGATGGCTCTTGCAGCCGCCAACTTGCAACCCAAAGGAACGTTTTGACAATATCAATATTGACCCAACAAAAACGTGAAAGGGCAAGGGGCCAAATCCAAGCCCAAACCCCGAGAGTCCAGCCTATGCCAAGTGATTTTCTTTTTTGGCGGGGAGGGGTTGAGGGAGGGAAGAGAGGTAGATGTAACAACCTTACTTTTAATTGCAGAGAGGTTGGTTCCTTTAGACCGTAAATTAAAAACCATCAACTGCCAACTACTCTATAGAAAGAAAGCAAAAAAAGTTCAGAAAGGCATTTTGTTTCAATTCACTATGATATGACGTGAAAAAGCTACAGAAAATTGGTTTCTTCAGCTGTTCAAAAAGTGCAGACTTGAAGGGCCAAGCAGTGCAAAGACAGTCGACCACAATGAATTCATGAATCTGGAGCCTGATGAGTTTTGGTTCATTTAAATACTCAGCCTGATAAAACAGTTCCAACAAGCAGAGCACCCACCATTCAATAAGAAAGATCGTCTTCAACTGCCACAACATGCTTGAGGGCAATGCTAGTCAAATTCGACTGCAGGCTTTGGGTGGTCAGTACCAGTAAAGACTCCATCTACATCATCTCAAGGATAATACAACCACCACCCAACATGAATGCACTAAGGCAGGATCCAGGCAGATCTATATGGATCACAGCTTCATCACCAAGCACCAAGGCCATTTCCAATCAAGTTAATCCTTGGATGTCTCCCTTAAAATCAGAGCACAGAAGTCTCTGTTGACAATAGTGCATATATACTATCAGACATAAGCAGCTGAATTTCACATGGATTCAGACTGTCATTGCATGTCAGCTGATTTACTGGCATATAAAAGCAGGACAACCAGTTCAAGACTTGTCTCCAAAAAACCAAATCATGGAGCTAACATAGAAAATAATCATAAAGCTGTCTTCTATACCATATATATGAAGCTCATTAATGTGTTCATTTGTATCCTTTGACTTCAACATCAGAAAACCAGCTTCCTCCTTCGAGTAAATCCCATAACAATCTTGGATCCCTCCTGCCACCTTGCATTCATCAGCGCACCCAGAAATCATGTCTCATATTTTGTCCTTAAAATCAGCAACTTTCTACAACTGTTCCTATACTCGAAACTACAATAAAAAACTCCAGATATACGCCCTTGGTCAACATCCATGCCAACCACGTATGCACTTTTCTATTTCTTTTCTTTCTTTCTTTTTTCCTTTTTTTCTTTTTTGCGGGTTAGGTGGGGAGATGAAGTGGGAGAACATAATTTTCAAGGTAGAATATAGGCCAATAAAAATGATCAGATGGCACACTGGCATTTGGGAGAGTCATAAAGTCATTTAATTTCTTTTTTTCTTTTGGGGGGGGGGGGGTGTAGGACCTGAAAAGTGGAGATTCAAGTCCCCCAGCCCTAGTCCACATACTCATCCACTGCCCCAACTAGAAGCAAGAGGACATTCGCCAGAATCCCTTACTTTATACAGGCAATTTGGTCTTGTCAGGAACCCAATGACCTTATGCTCTTTATTGAACAATTATTCAGAAAATAGAATCAACACAGCTGTAACCAAATTACAGCTTGACTTCAAAATATTCCATTCCCTGAGCCCATTGTAATTTCTCAGTGAGATTTGTGATTTTGAGCCAAAGAAGATCGAGAAGACAGAAAATTAAAGGCCTCAATCGTGACTCAAAACTATGGGGAAAAATAGCTTCAGTGTTCAATCCTGCACTAGAAACTATATAGCACATAATCCAGCTTGAAAACAACTGCCATTATATGCCATAACCATATTAATCACCAGCAGCAGCCCCAACCCTTATGTCCAGCTCGTCATTCTGATTCCTGTCATCCTGTGCTACCATCCCACCATTTCTTAGCACCACTAGCAAACTGACATAGCCTTCCATCTTAGCCTCCACCATCACATTAGCAAACCAACATATTCATCAATCATAGTTGATCAGCTGACTACTGCTCTTAGACTACCGAAATGTCTACTTCACCAAAGTTTCTTCATTGTCTATTTAAAATTACAGTGAGCTGAATGACATAAATACTTGAGGGCAACCAAACAAAAGTTTCATAGAATTCAAATGTGAACCTAAGCATCTTGAACACCACGATATTTCACTTGGATCTAATATCCCAGAGTACAGATCGAGAGGGTGGAGGGAATTGGTAACTGTAGTGTGGCCTACATTTACGACTGAGGACACTAATTGAAATCCCCCTGCTCCATTTGGCGAAGGTCAAAAGTCCAAACTAAGAATACCCTACACACTATAGAGCAAAATAATTTTGCTTTCCAGAAAGCAGTTTGAGCCTAAGCATTCTAGGACACGTGGTTGTTTGTGTACCAAAGTGTTGCAAGAGTCTACTCTACAAAACACCACAGTTTCTCCCATAAGGCCTAGCAATGAGATGCTTTTTACGCAAGATAGAGCAATCACAGTTTTTCATCATGGAACACCTTGGCATAACTGAGAACCTACTACGGCAGCTTCCAATAGGGCACACATCTTCAAAAATGATAGACCTTGGACTAATAATAATTCTATCTGCACTTATAAGAAAAGGAAGCAGCCTCTCGTGTAGCAGAAAAAGAAATTTCATATATTGTTTGAGTATTTCACTACATCGACAGGAGATACAGGGTTAAGAAGCAGATTAATCTCCCACCAACTACGCTGTTGTTGCAATCCAATAAAGGGTATGCATTACAGCCAACAAAAGCACAAACAGATCAAGGAAATGAAGCATCCAACAGAAGACCTAAAACTATCAATATTCACATAAGAATATTAGGGTCAGATGCAGAGAGTGAAAATGAAGAGCCCACCAACCTGAACAAAGAATGATGGCAGCAGTAATACTTTGATCAAAGAAATCTTCTTCTCTCGGATGGTTTCAGAATTTGAAATGAACACATCAAGCTCTCATCGACACTCATCATGGCACCAGCATTATCAAATTCACCACAGTAGTTTGGAGCAGAGAAAATGGTGACAAGCTGCCTATCAGCAAAAAATTCATACCCATCCTCCACAACCTGAGACATCACATTCGTGGTAAGCTAAAAAAGTTGAGAAGTTGGGCTATAATAAAGAAGACGCAAGCATAGATGACCTGATGTGCACGACAAATTAGGTCCATGTCATTCTTCATTAAGAATTCTGCTACTTTGTCAGCACCAAAAGTATAAGAGACTCCCCTATCATTCATTCCCCAACCTTTAACCTCTCTAGAAGGATCTGACCACAGCAAGTCACAAAGCAATCCAGACTCTGGAACATCAGTTGGACGGGCTATGCTCTTGATTTGATCCACATTAGTCAAATCAGGAGAGAGACCGCCATGCATGCACAATATTTTATCATCTATAACAGCAGCAACAGGAAGACAATTAAAGCAATCCGTAAAAGTCTTCCAAAGCCTGACATTAAAACGACGTTTACATTCGTCATAAAACCCATAAATCCTGTTAATGGAAGCACATTCATGATTTCCTCGCAAAAGGAAGAAGTTTTCGGGATATTTTATCTTGTAGGCAAGTAAAAGGCAGATTGTTTCTAAACTCTGCTTGCCCCGATCCACATAGTCTCCTAGAAATAAGTAATTAGCTTCAGGAGGAAAGCCCCCATATTCAAAAAGTCTCAAGAGGTCACCATATTGCCCATGAATATCACCTGGTAATTAAAGAATTACAGACAAATTAGTCAAATCCCAACATCAGAGCAGCTAGTCAGAATCAAATAATCACTGATCTCAACTAAACAAAGCAGTTCCAAGAAACAGAAACGAAAGCAGATTAACATTATCTACAGTAACAACAAACAAATAAATATTTGCAGATAAGCCATGCAATAAACTACTACAAGTTGTTAAAAGCACGTTACTCTTATGGAGGAATTAATAAAACAACAGTCATATACCACAATAAAAAAAAATCCCTAAAATAACAAAAGCAAGCTTAGAACAATGAAGTTCGTATGCATAAACATAATAGAAAATAGAACTTTTCTAGCAAACTCTTTGCTCAACCCAACGTTCTATCATCAACATTCCTCTCTTTAACCAACTTCCATACAGAAAAAGTAAAACTACAAGTATGACAAATTTGACAAAGGACCTACCAAACAATCTGCCCAATCCAGGCATGATGAACATGCTAATATTCCGCATTATTAAAGTTGAAACTATCATAACCTCTAACGTATGCAAATCCAGGCCACTAAACCTCCCAACTCATTATGGATTAAGCACATTAATCCTTCAGTTGGAGTACCCATATTAGAAAAGAAAGAGCACGATTGCCACTTATTAAGCTCATAAGGCTCCAGTACCAAAACAGAAGAATTGCCAACTTGGCAGAACATTGTTGACATATGTTCCAATGTACTTTTGAATGTAGAGCCAAAGTATCGAAAGCCCTTTGCTTCATAGATTACTGAACTATCAACCAACTAATAAGTAATAAGAATTGTTCCTGGTAGCCAAAGTGTACAAATGTTCTCCAACTTGACAACCGAGAAAAGGTTTAATTTTTCAAAAGCCCATACTCTCCAGTCTCCTCTTGCCTTCTCCCCCAGTAAAACAAAATGTTAGGTCTCACACTAAACCAGTTCAGCCATGAATCCCTTGAATCATTAACCCAATAATCATTCACAACCAGCTCAAAATCAATCTAACACAACAAACCTTAAAAACACCGATCAACCATTCACTCCAAGACATCAGAAACCCAAAATAACCCACCTTAAAACAGTCCATTTAACCAAACGGGCAACCATCAAAAGGGGCAAAAAACACAAATAGAAGAGGGGGGGGGGGGAAATACCGCAGATCTTGATGGGGGCTTCAAGCTCCAATAGATTAGGCTGTTGAAGGAAAATATCCTTCGCAACAGTACATAACTGACGGATCTCCGACTCTGAGAGCTGCACCTGCCTAGCAGCTCCAGTAGGCCTGGCGTTTCGAAACTCCAACAACCTGCTTATGATATCATCCAATACTCCAGGGTCCATCGATCTTCCGACTCTCACTTCAACAAAAACCGCCCCCCACCCCCAAATTCAAAACCAAATTATACCCAAATCAAAAATTGCAAATTTTCACGTGCCCAGAAGAGCAAAGAAAAAAAAAATCCCTAATGGGCAAGTAAAGTTGCGCGTTGAAGGCGTTGGCAATGGATTCCACCCAATTTTGTTACGGCAATCAATTCAATTGCGCTTTATTGGAGCGGCGGGGTGGGATTTGTGAGCTCATATATTCATTAAAAACATGAAAATTGCGGAAGTGGATACTGGAAAATAATACAGTATTTATTGAGGGTTTTTTATTATTATTATTATTATTTCGCTGTTTTGGGGGGAGGAAATAAATAGGATTGTAGCACGGAAGAAGAGAGGACAAGAAAGGAGTTTTCGGCTGCCTGCAACTGCAAGATCCACTTTGCCGGAGATTTTTAATTATTCGTCCCTGTTTTTACTTGAATTCTCGAATTGACCCTTGCAGTAGAGGTATATTACCAGAAATGCCATTTTTATATAATAAAAGATTAATATTAACAGTAAGCTCATGAAGGTTTCTTATACGTCGAAACTATGTTGGCCTGTGTGGCCAGCACAAAACCTCTCATCCCCACCTTTCAAGTTCGATCCTAGGGGGTGTAGTTCTGCTTTGTGCATAATTGTGTGCAGGTGAGATGGTGTTCCTGGACTCTCATTTAGGCTTTGACATCTCCTTCCTGACTCGTAAAGGCCCATTAAGTACTTTTAGTTATGGGCCTATTGGATTGGGCCCATTTACCTTTACCAAAATAATAAAGATTTCTCAGACGTTAACAATTTTAACTATGGGATATTGGACCATAAGTTGTAATAGTATTATGAATTTCAAGGGTAATTTTAATTAATCATACTAAATGCTAGGTTAATTATCACATGTGGATAATAGGGCTAGAACAAGTGAAAACGAATCATATACAACGTGCAATAAGAAAGTTATAGTGTGTATGATTTTGGTTGTTACAAATAAAATGAAATAATTTAAAGTTAAGAAGAGATGATGTTGCAATTTACTTATCAAGATAGTTGATGGTGTTGCAAAGTAAAGAAAAAGACATCATTCACACATGATGATAAGCTATCATTCATTAAATTGGCAAGTCCAAGAGTCTTTAGGTCAGTGATGAAACAATCAAAATAAACGCCACATAGTACAGGACATTGGGTACTAAATTTAAGATTTGAGATTATTTTCGTCAAATGTTTTCAAAGTAGGGATTATTGGTGTCCGAAACCTTAATTTATCCATGCATTTGAATGATATTTATACCATGCTTCTAGAAGCATGTACTCTTAGCTACATAGGTTAATGTATAATAAAAGAATGCATGAGAATTTTTATCGTCGTGCATGAATAAGATTTTTGGATTTATTTCTCTATCATGTTTGAAAAACTTATAATACATCTGTCCATTTTAGAAATTAAAACTAGTTGTTAACGGTATTTAGGAGCAGTTAGTACTTAGTAGTAACAATTAACTATTAGATGCAATTCGACCTTAAAATTATATATACAAGTAGCAATAAGAAACATTTAAGAGTAGTTAGAAATAATTTGAGCTAACAATTAACGATAATAAAATGCTGAACCAGCAAGCCTTTAGGCACCTAAATCACGGAGAGCGAAAGGACAAGCTCGTAAGAACCCGTTTGGTCAAAAATCTTCTACTGACAAAGCGCCTCAAAAAGGCCCTGAACAGGAAATGCCAGGTCGGCAAGCACATTGAAGAATCAAAACTTAGTGTTGTTGCATGTTGAAAGGCAATTATCCACTTGAACAACCAGCAAATTAAAACAATCAAGCTCACTGTCATTGACAGGAATTTTGATCAAAACTCCTTCAGAAACAAGAGACAAAAACTGACATCTAATATTAGCCTAGGCCATGAGCGGGAGGATCAAAGGGAAAGAGGAAGGCTCACAACAAAATGACTGGGAAAACCTTCTGACCTAGTAACAATTATCTGTAATTCTTGTCCTCACTTTAACAAGCTCCTGATCACAAACCAATTCAGTTTAAATATTCTACAGACTTTCACCCCCCAAAGATATATAAAGACTAAGATAAGGGAAAAAATTAGAAGAAGAAAACAGAAGAAAAAAGAGAAGCCCTGATGATGCTAGCTATCCTCTTTTCTATTTTGATTTTTCTTCAGGTAGAACAGCACATTCTCCTCTGATTTGCAGATGCATCAGCGACATTGATGGTAGTGCCTTGACCAGGAATGTTGCCAGCAGCTTCCTGAGCTGCCAAGGCTTTCTTGCTTACTATATGATAAATCTCTGACAATATCGTGTGGAAAGCCTTCTCTACGTTGGATGCTTCTAGGGCCGATGTCTCAAGAAACGAAAGACCTTCCTTCTCAGCCAAGGCTTGCCCATCTTCTTCTGAGACTGCTCTGAGGTGTTTTAGATCCGATTTGTTTCCAGACATCATAATGACAATGTTAGAATCTGCATGGTCCCTCAATTCACGGAGCCACCTCTGCACATTGTCAAATGTTTGTCCCTTGGTAATATCGTAGACAAGGAGAGCACCAACAGCTCCTCTGTAATAAGCACTTGTAATAGCACGGTAACGCTCTTGACCAGCAGTGTCCCATATTTGTGCCTTCACAGTCTTTCCTTCTACCTGTTGGCAAAATACAAGGGGTTCCAAATTAGTACCAGTGAGGTAACAGACCAATGATAGGGTCCAGTTGCCATCCACACATATTGAGACCAGCATGATTGAGCGCATATGCAATTTTATTACACAGCTCAATCGAATCGAAATAAAACTACAACATCAACTCAAGATCCCATCTCATCCACACTAGGATGAACAAAGGTGAGACCACTGTTTTGAGGTATGTACTCATGTACTTATCACAATCCATATCCAGAAGCTTATATACACCAAAGACTATGTAGAAGTTTAAAGGCCAATTCACCACGAACTGAGCACTGAAACATTTGAAGCCAAAGGCTGAACATGCGTACCACATAGGAAGACTAGTAATTAGCACATGTATTCCTCAGTCAGCCTCATCAAAAAAGAGAAGCATGACAGCTATTAGCTAATAGAAGGCAATTACAGCATGAGGAATTTAAAAATAAAAATAGTTGGTAGAATCTCAAACACCGCCTTGACCAATGTATTGCATAATCCAAAACTTGGCAAGCAATTGACAATCAATTCACAAATGCCTCCAACCTCACAAACTAATCTTATCCACTCACACAGCAGCAGTTATATAAGAGACGCAGACATCTTGCATACTTTGAAATATCCAAGCATTCTGTGGATCTCCTAAAATCTTTCTTATAGTGCAATGTTGACACTTGGGAGATGAAAGTTCGCTTATTCTCCATGTCCATGCTGGACATCAACTATTGACAGCTAGCAGCAGAAATTTTAAATCGAGTGTTAACAACCGAATCAAGCATCACATGAATACTTCATTGCTTCTCCATTTGAAAAGACAAATCAGCAACAGCAGCAAGCATAGACATAGGTGAAGGAGGGTTCGCAACACGGACAAACAAAAGAACTAAGAGAAAGGAACCAAAAAGAAAGCACGAAAACTTCAAACTAAATGTGCTCCTAAACTAGCTCAATTGAATGGTGCATGATAGTCATCCCTCATTTCAATCGCTAACAAAACCACAAACACTTCGCAGCCAAAACAGATGTCTTTACAACATCAACAAAGCGAGTAACTCAATACCTTCGCAATGGAATCATTGTTCACATGCCTCAATCAAATATCAATCACAAAACCAGTACAACAGAATCAAATCCATCATCCCTAAGAAAGGAACTGCTCATTTGCATGCCAGGAAAATCAGTAACAAAGCCTTAACATTCAATGGCTAGATACCCCCCAAAAAAAACCATGAAGTCAGAGGACAAGGTCCCTGTAGATAATACAAAGCTGATCGCCATCAAACTAGAATGAAGTAAAATGGATACTCAATCAACTAGTTCCAGACCAGGTGCACATCTCATAGCATAATTTCAAACTCCCAAAATTACACATTAAAATAAACAAAATTGATTAATTAACAAGTAATATAGAGAATTTGGGAAATGAACCTGGAGAGTACGAGTGGCAAACTCGACGCCAATAGTAGATTTAGATTCCAAACAGAACTCATTTCTGGTAAACCTAGAGAGTATATTTGATTTGCCGACGCCAGAGTCTCCGATGAGCACGATCTTAAAAAGGTAATCGTATTCGTGATCCACTCTATTCGCCATTGAAGAAAGAGAAACAGAAACCCTAGCGCGGGATCTGAACCCTGCTTCAGATCCAAATCCCAGAAATCTAATCACACAAAAATGGCGGTCAGAAAGTGACACAAAACAAAACAGATCGATCGGTTCAAGCTTGATTCAGCAATCGCAAATACCAAAAAAACAAGGGAAACAAAATCCCTAAAAATTTGAAGTTACCTAGTTGGAGAGAGAGAGCTGCTTGGAAAGAGAGAGAGAGAGAGTGGTTTTGCAGTTGCAGAGGATTCTTCTTCTCGAAATACAAGACACTTGAGCGAGGAGAGAGAGGGAGAGAGGGGAAGAAACGATGATGATGAAATGAGGGATTTTATGTTAAACGGCTGGTTTTGGGTGTTTATTAGGAAACTAATAATGACAGTTAAATTTATTTTAGTTTCCTAAAATATGATTATTTAGATTTAAAAATAAAAGAAAGAAAACACAGACGCAAATGAATGGCAGTATGTGACAGACGCAGATGCTCTGTTAACAAAGATAGTCAACATCCATTTTAAGGTTATCATATTAGACCAACCTACAATGTAACTTTTACGTATCTATACTGTCACTTATACGTTATTTTTTACCTACATATGTATACAGATTATATCGTAGTTTCAAATGTATAGATTTGGATATTTTTTTCTTTTGCTAAAATACATACAAATGTTGTGATTTAGTTATTCGAGTCATGGGCTCGAATATGCAACATGTTGATATTTTTATTTTCAAATTTTTTTGTATTTTATTTGTTTTTTTGCTTCTTTAATTATGAAAGTTGAGCATTTTGTTTTATATACTTGAAAAATTTATTGTATTAAGTTGAACATTTTGTTTTATTCACTCAAACATTTCTCAAGTCTATAGACCTAAGAGTATAATATAAGTGTTGCTATATGTATTTATATATAGATAAATTTGAATATATATTTATTTATGTGACTTACGGGAATACATACTCATAAGATTATAACTTATGAATTGATTATATTAGTATTAGTACCTACTCAGATTTTGACACAAAAAAAAATACATTTTTAACTCGTTTAATAATTACATTATGATGATATATTGAACTCAAAAGATTGATTTATATTACTTGATAATCATATTTTAGTCAAAATATTAAGGGAGTTAAGCAGATAATTGTATAATCTGAACTTGATCCGTTTACATTAAAATATTTAATAAGCAAATTTCATATCAATATATTTAAAAATAGATAGATATAGATCAAAATTTTTAACTCATTTAATAAATAAATTAAATTCAGGTTAAAAATTTCTCAACTATTTTAAATTTGACACTAATAAAAACACAACTAGACTTGACATATTTGACAACCCTGTCATTTTTTACTCGCCTCGAGAAAACCAAAAAAAAAAAACCAAAAGAACAATTCTAGTCCTCAAAAATGAAATAATGGAAAAACAAAAGGGTTGGCAGCGCTGGCAGTGAGGTGGCATTTGGCAGGCGCACACTGGCACGACAGGAAAGAGGAGAGAGAAAAAGGTGAAGGTAGCCAGGTAGGGTGGTAGGGATGTTTTGTTCTTTCCACGCCATTATCTTATACCGTAGAAATGGAATCTGGCCATTTTTTAAATAGGTTAATGAATGACCATTGGATTATCAGCTCTACTAATGACTAATAATGCTGCCAAGTTTAATATTTATTTCGTATGATTATTACAGAAAGATTAGACCCACCATAATTTTTTTTTATGGTGTAGAAGAGGGGACTCATCTCAAAAATATCCTTTATTAATTCATAATAAATTTGAAAAATTTAACTCTAACTTAATCTGCATACAATTAGATAAATACTTCTCTCGATAATTCATTAAAATAAACGAAAGTTTCCACAACACAAAGAAGTAAAAATCCTCTTACATACCCCTTGCCACAAATGGTAAACTCCTCTCATAATTATATTTCTTCCCAAAAAGCTTCCATACTGGTGTGATCATGATTAGACACAATGTTCATGTGAAGTTGAAAACATTGAATAATTATTTTGATAAATATCTACCGACCTCAAACAGAAAGATTGGAGTGAGTTTTTTTAATAAAAACATGGAAAATGTCACTAGTTTTCCTTAGGAAAATGGAACAACCCACATATTTTCTTGAGGTAGTATAAGGGGAGGGGGACATTAAAAGTACCTCCCACAATTTGTTTATCTTCACACGTGTTACGCCAACGGGGTATTGGTTAGTGGTAAAGTGAAGCTCTTGGTACATTAGATTTCAAGTTTGATCCTCCATATTTCTTCCATTGTATTACAATTGCATTGTACTACTCTTTATAACTCATTGGGAAAAAAAAAATCCATATGTGCTAGAAAACACCATAATTGACTTATAACAATTAATAAGTTCTCCTAAACATTGGAAAAAATTATCCAAAACATCATTAAGATTTGATAGGCATATGTAATAGTTCTACAAAAGTGCAAGATATCATCTGTAAGCAACAAACATAAGATTTTTCAACGGGAGGTTAACACTAATCCCGGACTCATGGTTAGGGGTGAGCAAAATAAACTAAAACCGAAAAATCGAAAAACCGGTTAACTGGATCGAATTTTGTAAAATATTCGGTTCGGTTAACCAAACTGATTTTTTTTTAAGGTAGCAATTAGCAAAGCCATAATATTTAAACGGTTAAACCTCCTAAATTCATTTCATTCGCTCACCAGTCACCCCTACTGCTAATCTCTCTCTCACCCACCTCTGGCTCCTCTCGGCCTCTGCTCTCGCTGACCGTCGTTCACTCTCCTTAGGCCAGTCACCGGTTGCTACTTGGTGGTCGCTCCCTGCCCATTGACTCTCCTTCCACCGTCAACGGTTTGCGCCCTAAGTCTCCAACTTGGTGTTTGCTTGCTGCTTGTCAACTCTCATTTTTGCCGCCTTTGGTTCTGGCGTGTCTCAAGCAGGTCTTCGGTCGGTTGTGACGGTGAGTAAAGTAGTTTCCCATCTTGATTGGTGTGATTTAATTACAAATCTATGGAAATTATTATTCATGACATGCTTCGAAGAACTTGATTTATGTGATGATTGTGACGATTCTTTATGTATTTTGGTTCGCCACTTGGTTTTACAATTGTCAGTTTGTCATGGCATGCTTCGAAGTCCCATTGTTGTTCTAAAATTGAAACTACTAGCCTACCATGGTTTTTTCACAAATAGTTTGCCTTCTCTTGGGGTTGAAGGTTGGGATCACAACTATGAATTAATTTCAGTTCATTACAACAAAACATACTCGAATTTAGAATTTGTGAGAGAAAAGTATGAAACTCTGGGACTATGAAACAAGTTTGATGTTGAATTGTTTGAAAGAAAATGGCATGTACCAGGTCCTATAAGCACAACTGTGGCAATTTATTATAGTTTTAAGTGTAGATTAGAACTCAATTCTTTATATTTTAACCAATTTGATTTAGGCTCTTCATGTATAATGACTACCCTAGTGTCTATGGTTTTGTTGTGTCTAAGTATGTGACAGTTGTAGAATGTTTAAAAAGTGCTAAATAAATCTCTTGTTAGTTTTAGGTTTTGTCTTTCTTGTGTTATTTGAGTGAAACTTTTAGAATGTTGAGATGAGCGAATGGAAAATGGTGGTAACAAGAATGGGGGTCTAAAGTAGAGTGTTAATTTTACAAATTATTGCTACTTTGCAAGACGTTTTTTAAAGTAGAGCATTTAGCTATGTTTTTTTAGAGTTATGATGAGGTTTTTCAAGTGTTCTATTAGGTTTTCTATTCAATGATTTCAATACCTTACTCATTTTTTTGTAGAATACAATGTTTTCAAGTTCGAGCAATGATACGGATGATGTAAATGTTCCCATGAACAAAATCATTGATGATGATGGTGCTGACAATATAGAGGAAGTGGCACCATCGAAGACCAAAAAAAGTTCATCAAAGGAGGCAAATTCTAGTGGAAGTAAGGCAAGCAAGCCACCTATACCCAATGTAAGTATTTCATCCGCTTTTGGAAAAAAGAAAAAGTCTATATATTGGAAGCATTATGATGAAACTAATATTGAAGGAGAGATTGAATGCAAATATTGTGAACAGCTACTTCGTGTATGTTCTAAAAATGGGACAAGTCTTATGAAAAATCATCTTCAAATATGCAAGAAATATCCTACTAGTGTGGATCAAAAATAAAAGTTGCATAGTTTTCAAACAAACAGAGTTGTTAAAGAAGAGGGGTCTATTGAGCATGTAAATGTTCCTTTTTGTTGGAAATTTGATCCAGAATTCAGTAGGAAAGAGTTTACTAAGATGATTATCATAGATGAATTGCCTTTCATCTTTGTTGAAAGTGAGGGATTTCGTGGGTTTTTGCATGAGTCTGCATCCGAATTTTGTTCTCCCTTCAAGACACACAATAGTTAGGGACTGTTATGCTCTCTTTATTGATGAAAGAAGGAAATTAAAGGGTTTCCTTGAAAAGTTAGCTTCAAGAGTATGTTTCGCCATTAATAATTGACCTTCTGGATAAAATTTGATTTATATGTGTTTCACTGTACATTTTATTGATGATGGTTGGAATTTGATGATTGGAATTTGCATAAAAGAATAATCAATTTTTGTCCTATTTTTGGCCAGTCTAGGGAGCTTATTGGGAGAGCAATTGAGAAGTATTTAATTGAATGGACTTTGAAAAATATTTTGACTCTGAAAGTTAACAATGCAAGTTCAAATGATGTTGCTATTTAATATTTGAAAAGAAGACTTAAATCATTGGGGAGCTAATGTCATGGATGGCAATTATTCGCATACGAGATGTGTGGCGCATATTTTGGATCTTGTTGTGAAAGATGGATTAAAGAATCTTGATCCATCCATTGTCAAAATTCATTTTGATATAAGATTTGTGAGGTCTTCACCTGCAAGGTTAGAAAAGTTTAAGGCTTGTATAGAAGAGGAAGGCATCAAATAAAAAAGTCTTGTTTGTTTAGATGTTGATATAAGGCGGAACTCTACTTTTTTTATGCTTGAATGTGCTTTGAAATTTAGAAAGACATTTAATAATTTGGAATCAAAAGGTAGTCTTTACATTAAAGAAATGAGAAAGCATGGTGGTCCACGTAATAACGATGATTGGAATAAAGTTGCTGCATTGTTGCCCTTTTGAGAATCTTTTATGAAACTACTTTGAAATCGTCTGAGTCTCTTTATGTGAGGGGTAATTCTTATGTATCCCAAATATATAGAGTTGGCTACTTGATATCGGGTTATTCTAATACTGTGGATGAGAGCATCAAGAATATGGCATATCAAATGAAAACCAAATATAACAAGTATTGGCCAAATATTGATAATATGAATGCCTTGTTGTTCATTCCTTTAGTCCTTGACCCAAGATACAAATTGGTTTGCACTGAATGGGTGATAAGGACTAATTATATTGGTGAAAGTGCCAATATATTTTTTTCTTAAAATTAAGTGCACTTTAAGATCTTTGTTTGATCATTACTCATCTAGTGTTCATCCACCAAGGCGAAAAATGGAAGCATCAAGTAATGTCACTCATTCTAGTGCTCCTTGTGATGTGGGCTCAAATGATGAACAAATGATGGATGTCAACCAAGTTATGAGTATGAAATATAAGAAAGAGAAGGGGAATTTAGAAACTGAAAAGAAAAGTGAGTTAGACAAGTTTTTAAGTGATGATTGTGAAGAGGGAAATAATGATGCATTTGAAATTTTGCAATTTTGGAAGGATCACCAAAGAGATACCCTACTCTCACCAAAATGGATCAGGGTGTGCTTATTATGCCGGTTTCTGCTATGGCTTATGAGTCCGGTTTTATCACAGGGGTTCGCGTTCTTGATTCTTCCCGCACTTCCTTGACCCTTAGAATGGTGAAAGCTCTCATTTGTTGTCAAGATTGGTTAAGAAGGCCACATGGTCCTCTTATAATAGGAGATACCTTTCTTGAGATGGAGGAATTGGAGAAAAGTGAGTTTTCTAACACTTGTTTATTATTTATTCATTTTTGTTATTATTTTGATAACTCTTAATAGTATATGTATGATCAAAATTTTGTTTTACATGAACTTCCTTGTTAGGTATTATGGACTTGTTTTTGGAGTAACCCACAATTATTATCAACGAGCCTATTGATGCTTCAGGTGATCTATGAAGTGGAGCACTAGAGCCCTCAACTCTCTTGCGATCCAAACTCTAGTTTGTAGTTTTCATTGGATATGTTGATACTTTATGTTTTATCCCCATCTTTGGTTTGTAATATTTGTCAGAACTTTTAATTGCTTATCCATGGTTTGTAATGCTAAGTAATACCCCAATCCCTTCCCCCACCCCTTAAGTTTTAGAATTTTATATTTGAAGGTAATTGCTAGTTGTCTACTTGGCTAGCCATGGGGGAAAATGGTAGTGGACGTGAAAAGCACATATTTTGGGTTATGGAGTATGGAGTATGGGAAATGTTGCTTCTTTGTTGTATTGTATTTTTGATGAGTTTGTTCTGGTTCAAGGAAAACAAAAAATAAGCAAAAAGTTGCTACTAGTAAGAAACACAGGCCATGAACAATACAATAACAAAGAATAGGGGATTCATAGAAAAAAAATACAAAAAAAAGGGGTAAACTTAGGTGTTTAGGATTCGGTTAACCATAAACTGAACCGAATTTCCGGTTAATCAGATATTGTGGTTCGATTTACGATTTGGGTTTTTGTTGAATCGGACTTTTCGGTTAATCGGTAATTTTGGTTCAGTTTACGCTTTGCATTTTTCCCGAACCGAAAAAGCAATTAACCAATTTTCAATTAACTGAAAATCCAAGCACCCCTACTTATGGTTAAGTGTTTGATGATGCAAACGCTAAGCAAAAACATCCGTACCAACAATGAAGACATACGAAGATAGTGGGTCACCTTGACGGGGCTCCCCAGTTGATTTGAAAAGCCCACAAGTTTCATTATTAACAATTACTAAATAAGCGATCATGGTAGCACATTCCTTCATTCAACTAACATATCTATTATGGGAGCACATATTTGCTTGACAACTAAAAAGAAAAACTAATTCAACCTTATTTAATCCAACTTGCCACAAATCAAGTAGCCATGAATTCTTTTTTTTTTTAAGTAAAAGTGAGATCAAGGACAGGAAAGGATTAATATTTTGCATTTATTGTATTTAAACACAAAGGTAATATAAAGCGAGTGGGTTACAGAATTGAGCTCCCCTTTGTTCGAGTAATCTTCAAGTTCATTAGAGCATGTGCAATGGTGAGCCTTTTGTTGGCTCACAAGTGCGAGCCTATTTCCTCCACATTAGCTTTTGAGTCAACTTTTTGACTTACAGACATTCCTCTCTCCCATGTAAGACTCACCACTTTAGCTCACCAAATAAAATAATATCTATGCACCCCATACCTAAACATATTTGATTAGTTTAGCATTTGTGTTTTGTTTTTTTATTTGATTTTATTATTTTTGTGAAAAATAATTTGCACATAATAATTTGGTACACAGCTAATTAAAGGATCTTATTTTTTTCAAAAAAAAAACCATACAAGAGGTTGATTTTTTTTTTTAAATTTACGCATGCTTGAATAAAAAATTAGAAGAGTTTGATAAAAAAAAAATTGAACAAAAGATATATTGAGTAACATTCGACTTAAAAAGCAACATAGATGGTGGATATGAAAAAAGAAAAAAAAATTACTAAAGTTCGGTAAAAAAAATACATTGATTAGGACATTCAACTAAAAAAAATACAATGGTTCAACATTAAAAAAAAATACAAAATGAGGATCATTCAACTATCATCTCTATCGCAAGGCCAAATTCTACTTCTGTATTTCTTTAATCAAGTCTGCTTGGAGAGCTGCTTGTGTGTCAGAGTCGCAAACTTCTTTTGATATTTGAAAGTACGTCATACAGCATAGATGGTGCTTATAGTTAATAATCGGCTTCGGGGCAGCACCCCCCACAATGGAGTATCACATATGTTGTCATTATAACATTGATGTATTTTTCCTTCATAAGACGAGCGAGATCATGTACAATGGCAAATCAAGCTTGTAATGCACCAAAAGTTCGCTCAATGTCCTTCCTAACCGACTCGTGACGTTCAATGAAGAGGTTTTTTCAGCCCTTGCAGAAGTGTGATAGTTTTAATAAATGTCGTCCATTTCAGATAAATTTCATCCGAAAAAATATCCTATCTTGTACTTATGGTCATTGACGACATACACACATATGAGAGTCCGATGCCCCGATCTTCATACAACTCTTGAAAAATCAGTGAGTGGTGAAGGATGTTTATGTTATGAAGACTTCAAGGCAAACAAAAGAGCGTATGCTATATCCAAAAGTCATATGATGCAACGGTTTCAAGGATTATAGTTGACACCTTATAAAGTTCCTTTTGAAATGATGTCTTCCAATCCGTTGGATAATTATTCCACCCTTAGTGCGTGTAATCAATACTTCCCAACATATTGGGAAAATAACGGCTTTAGCAACTTGCAATAGGCGATTAACATTGGCTTGATTTGGTTTTCTCATGTACTCCTCCCCACATACCTCAATGACGCATAAGGTGAACTTCTTCATGCATTCTAGTGCAGTGCTTGCACTAATAATTAAGTACTTATCAACGTAATTGGTTGCTATGCCATAGGCAAGCATTCGCATGATTACGATACAGTTGGCTAATGACGTCAACCCACACTTTTTGGTTGCATCATACCTCACCTGAAAGTACTCGAAATGATTGTCAACCGCCTCCACAATGTGGGGAAATGAGTGTCTCCGCATTTTAAATCTACGATGAAAATAATGTTCGTTATAGATTGAATCTTTTGTGAAGTAGTATTTGTATAAGCAATCATGGGCAGTGTTTCTATCTCTATTAATACATATTTTGTTTACCTGAGGCCTAGATCCTAAAAGTGTCAACTTTTTTGCTGCTTGCCTAAGTTGTAGAAGGAACACCATATGTTTTTGCCCTTGTTGTTGATGATGGAGTAAAGCCCTGACAACGGGCAAAATGATATCACCATCTGAATCATTGATTACAAAACTCAAACCATCTGATGAAGATGAGGAGGATGAGGAGGGGGATTCTTCCATAAGGGGCAGCTTCCTAACATTGAAATTATCTATTCCAAACAGCATTTGTAACATAATAATGATTAAACATTAACTTATGGAAGAGTAATAATTTGATTAAGCAAGAGACATGCTCATTTTCATAAATTCATATCAAAACATGATTACACCAATTAATATATAAGACAACACATGGTAAATAAAAGTTACACAATAAGATATTACAACATAAAATGAGCTATGTAGTTCTTGTAGTCTATTTAATGAGGGAGAGAGGAGACATATTACTGAGGTGATGATGAATGCCCGATCTCCTTTATCTGATTTCTGCTTTCCTTGTCTCATAATAAATGTCATCTTCAAGAGTCATCAGTAAGGTGTCCAATTCAATGAATTTTCCTTTCTTTACTCTAGTTCAACGGTCAAATTAATAAAAAAAGCTGCCAAAAGCAAGGAAAACGACGTTGTTTCTTAGTGAGCACATTCCCTAGCGCGTCATCCCTTGCAAGCGACTCTCGAGCCAACTTGCGTGTCGCTCCCGGTGCATGTTCTCGCTCCAGATTTGCTTCACTCGCTGTTGCTTTTTGGCTCACGAGGAGACCGCTAAACATGGCCTTAAAGGCGCCAATGAGGAACCATAGATTATCAATGATAGCATTGAGCTCAAAGAGAATAGCTAAAAAAAACATCTTTTTCATGAATTTGGACAGACAAATAGATACCTGAAATAATTAAGAGTTTTTGAATAGAGGTGTTAAAAACTATCTTGTGTAGCAATGATATTTGTTATGCTCTGCATAAACTCTACCAACATGATGGATAGGTAACACATAATCAAAGCAATCAGAACCAAGTGTAGAAATTATGCTTTCAAGACCCACTCTTTTTGTTGGCAAATGCGCATTTACCAACTTTTATAAATTTTTATCAACTCTTACCAATTTTTACTATTTTTTTGAATCTTTCTACAAAAATTTCAATCCCTTCCCCCCTACCTATATTTCCCTAACTCTTACCAACCCTTATCAACTCCTATCAATCTTTTGCAACTCTTACCAATCTTCTTCAAAGTTTTCACAATTTGTAAATTATCATGTAGAAATTAATTACTTTTTCAATTATTTTTTGGGTTTGCTGTGTTGAATGAGGGTATAGTTGAAATTATGTAATTTGTTTGAATAAAATAATTATGATTTGTTCATAAGTAAAATATGGTGAAGATGTTTTTGTATTATTCATAAATACAAATTTAATAACATCCTTCGCTCATAAATACACACATGCTCGCCCAAGCACACACACGCACATATATATTATATACTAAAGATATTTTTGTTTTATTTATAAATGTGAATCTAATAACATCGTTCGCTTGTAAACAAAGATAATTTCATACATACATACATACATACATATATACATATATACAAACATAAACACACACACACACACGTATAAAAAGTCCTCCAATCCTTGCATTAAAAAAAAGCTATAAATATATTGAAAGTTGTAAACATATAAACATTTAGAACAACAGTTATCATAGATCTACCATATTCTAGTTAGTTTTTTAGTTTTGAAATATCAATAAAAACTAAACTTTGAAAAAAAAAATCTCTAATCTATTACATTTCTTACCAACATCATTGTACTCTTATCAACTCTAAACTTTTTTCAATTTTTCCGAACCTTAACTAATTCTTACTAATCATTCCCAAAGAATGACAACTTTTCTCAACTCTTAGCAACTTCTATCAATTTTTATCAACTCCACCTATTCACCAACATATATTTATCAACGAAAAAAACAAACCCTTATGTGGCGTTTGGTTGAAAGTAATGTAATCATTACGCAATGAAATTAACCATGTAATACAATTGTCAGTGTAATGGAATGAGATAATAATTACTAGAGTTGGGTAATAGGTCGTGTCGGGTCGGGTTCGTGTCGAAGTTAAACGAATTGAGAATTTTTCGATATGAACCTAACCCGTTTATTGAACGGGTTGAAAAATCTTGACCTGTACCCATTTAATTTTTAAACGGGTTGACCCGCTTAACCCATTTAAGATAAATATGTCAAGTTCAGTCGCATAATTACTATTTACGCATTTAATATTTTTAATTAATACGTAATTACAGTGTTAAAAATTAAGTTTACATATCACATTAAATAATTACTCTTTAAAATTCCCTAATACGTCATAATTTACAATTTTTAAAAACATTTATGTTCATAATTATCTAATAAAAAGTAAATCGATAATTGACAAATGAAAAAATGAGTTGACTTATTTAACTCGTTTAATTAAATGGGTTAAATAAGTACTTTTTCATATCAACAATGTCGACTTGAACCTAACTTGTTTAATTAAATGGGTTGGACATATCAACTCATTTAATTAAACGGGTTAAAAATTTATACCCAAACCCACTTAACTTCGTGTCGGTTTTATGTCGGTAATCGTGTCAGGTCAGCTTTTCCCAGTTCTAATAATTACATTTCAATATTTGGTTACAGAATTTTAACAATTGTAATGAGATGAATTCATTTACAAACAATAATTAATTTTACACATAGCATGAAATACTTGCAATCCAATTTGCATTTTATTTTGCTTACTTTAATTGTTTGTAGCTTTGTTAATGAAATTATCATTCAATATCTTATGATTATTATTATGATGCTTCACATGAGACTTACTTCACTTTATTTTTTCTAAATTACAATAATGTAATATTGTTCAAGTTTAACAAGTAGAAAAAGAAGAAGATGATGATGATCATGATGATCATGATGATAATGTGTGTGTGTGTGTGTATGAGAGAGAGAGAGAGAGAGAGAGAGAGAGAGAGAGAGAGAGAGAGTAAAAATGATGCCTAGAATGTAGCCAAATACAGTTACAATAATAGGATCATGGTATGGGTTAAACTTTATCTAATATGAAGATGAGAGACAACGGGGATAAGGGGACTTCAAACCTTTAAAAACGTGATAGTATAGTACTAAAAGATGGAAAACACATGAGAGACAATGGAGGGAAGAGGGAGAAAGTCCCAAAAGATAATAACTTATGGTAGATTTTGATTCAAAGATATGTAATCACAGTAGTTAGAAAAAGTCAAGTAATTGTATTTGCATAAATTGAGGTAAACGTTATTACAATGCAATATTGATTACATCCTTTAATGATAACTAAATATGGTAATGAAATTATTATTACCATTTTCATTGTATTACCACTTTGATTACACATAACCAAATGAGCCATTAGTGTTTATTCAAAGACCACAATTTTTTAGAAAAAACAACAAATCTGGTGTATGGATCTTAACAATCATCTTGACTTTCCATTAAATTTAGTGTTTTCTAGCACCTTACACATTGCATAATGACACTCTCATAGGAAACCCATTTAAGAAGAGACGTTAGTAGCACAACATCCCGAGTGCAACTCCTACTGAAGAATCAAAATAAAATCCTTCATGTGTTTTTTTATTGGGGTTTTTTTTGGGGGGGGGGGGGGGGGGGGGTCCAAAACATATAAAAAATTAGGGAAATTGGACAAAGGAAATTTTTGTTTTTTTTTTTTTTG
>JACYFF010019584.1:105891696-105918624 GCA_017589665.1 Selenicereus undatus | reverse complement strand
GAGTAGTATAAGTTAGGAAGCCATTCTTTCAAGACTTTTTCCTAAATTAAACTCGTAGAAGATACGACCAAGGTCCCTATGTGGGACTACATCCCACGCACTTGTGGAATGAAGAGACAGACCACATTTAACCAACCAGTCGGCTGCACTGCTACCTTGCCTATAAATGTGAATATGTAATCAATAATAACATTGTTATAGCTATGTAAACAAGTGGTAATATCCTATAATGACACTTGAATTTCCCATAGTGTTTGAATATGTCCTTGCACTACTTGAATGAGGATTTGATTGTCACCTTCAATATGAATATCAGTAAACCTAGCTTGGTCTACTGCTTTGATTCTACTACGCATGGCTATCACTTCTACTATGAAGAATGATGTTGCTCCTAGCTTGAATGATGCTGCTTGTATGAATCTACCTTTCCAATCGTGAATGATGAATCCTCTTGTTGCTCCTTTAGAGTTTTTAGATGTATCAAAATTGATTTTGATGAATCCACCGTGTGGTTTCTTACATGCTATCCATTGAGTATTCTTTCGGCTAGTGGCTGGTGGGTGTGGGTTGGATGTAGAGAGTGTTTGTGTGAGTTTACGTCTCATAAGCCATTCTGTATTTGCTCGTTTGCTCTTAGTAGTGTAATAATCATATTAGATACTTCATTACGAAGTATCTTATGATTCCTTGTTTTTCAAATACTAAATAGGAGTGTTACAATTCTGTCCACCTTATTAAGTGGATGAAGATGTTTGAGATAAGCTAACCAGCTTTGTACTGTTGTTTAGGGGTTATTTGGCATATTAACATCAACCAATTATGGTTGCTTGCTATTTGCCAAACTAATTGGATACTATGACATCCTAGGAAGAGATATTGTACATTCTCAATTTTTTTCACTACAATGGTGGCAAAGTGAGTCAATATCCAATCATCTGAAGAGGAGATTTTCCCTAGTAGGAAGGGATGCATGACATAACTGGCAAATAAAAATTTGCAAAGCATGCAAATGTCTATAATTGGGTTAAAGATTGACAAAATTAAAGAAGGAAAAAAAAAGTGCCAAAGAATATTACTGAAACTAATTGTGTCGCTTTTTTTTTGGTCAGTTAGTTAATGCACAGTATGTTAAAGAACAAACGATAGTGATACTAAAAGATCAGTTATCTAACTTACATTCATACCTGCATCGTTTGTCCTAGAAAACCTAAAGACGTTATAACAAACCCTATCATAACCCCCATTGTCATTCCCTTGACCAATGACTTGTTTTTTTGTTTATCAACAAGGCATCTTGCAGCCATGACACTTCAACTTTTCTCTTGCCACATAGACTTTTGGCATGAGTGCCTTGATCGAATTGATTAGCTCCATTGCACCTCCAACAACACTTGATTCGTTTTGTGGAATTGCAATCCTTCCTATACCAAGCAATTGATTTAGCATTAAATAGCTTAAGTTCATACCTGTTCTCGCCAATAGTTGACTCCTGTGATGGTTGCTAAATGCTCATTCTTTGTTGGGCCCGTGATTTCTTCCACCTACGCATGTTGGTTGTATTTTTGGGATGAGAATTGAAAAGCATTAGTTGTATGATGCTGTTGGTTACCTCTGCCCATGATATTACTTCTCTGATTCCGGTGATCACTACGATGAGCGCGAATCACTAGACATGACATTGTGTGTTTATCAAAGAATTCAATGTTGTTTCCTTGTGCAACCCTTTGGTAAGTTGCTTCTGATAGGCGAAGTAGCTTTAATGAGCACATTCTTGTGGCATTACCCAAAGGCTTGTACACTTCTCCTTTGGTCGCAGATATGCCATTCGAAATAGAATGGAGAACCGGGTTGCTCATTAATCGTTATTGTATTTGCCCAGATGCCCTTGCAGCTCTGCAAGCCCTAACACTTCTCTTGGTTTTATTTTAGCTTCTATTTTGGACTTCATTAAGTGTTTTGATTATTGCTCTTTTTTGCATATTAAGAAAATGGGGAATCGAGTTGCTCATGCTCTAGCCCATCTCCAACCATATTCCTCCTCTAGTAGGGAATGAGTGGGAGATGACCCGGATCATGCTGTCGGTCTAGCTCTACAAGGCTTACGTACAGTGATTCTAAGTAATGCATTCCCCATTTTCCACTCAAAAAAATAAAAAACAAAAGCAAGAATTGCTTGCAAGCCGTGTAGTTTATTTGCCATTTTATGTTTACCTCATGATAGAAGGCCTAAGGAGTTGTATGTAGAGATTATCTAATCTTAATTTGCCTTTTTATTTCGAATTTCGCCAGGTAATGATAAAAAAGCAGGGGAGAAATAATTGGGTTGAGTTTTGGGCAGCACAATAGGATGGGCCTGGTGTGGCCTGAATTTGGGCCATCGAAGCCCAAACGATGCGCACGAACACGGAGACTTGGAGCTGGGAAGTTAGCAACGCATCGCCCTGTGTTGGAGGAAGGAAGCATTTGCACTTTTGATGGTGTCGCGCTCAATCACGTAAAAAGGAGGGGGAGAGAGACAGAGGGAGGTGTTCGGCGAAGATGAAGAAGGAAGAGACGGTCAAGCTGATCAGCGCCGAAGGCTTCGAATTCGTCATCGACAAGAAAGCCGCCATGGTTTCTCAGACCCTCCGCAACATGCTCACCTCCCCAGGTTCGCTCCGATTCATAAACATTCGAATTAGGGTTTCATATTTTCAATTAGGGTTAATGGAGAGAGTTTTCGTTTTAAATATTGTTGATTGTCCATTTGGTACCCGAATAGCTGAGCCCAAGGTGCGATTGATCAACTTGGGAAGTGCTTTCGCCGAAATTAAATTTTATGACCTTGGTTGAGCAATTGGAAGCTCTTAAATTGAACCTGTTTTCGACGTTGCATTCAATTCCTTAATTGAACTGTTGTTAAAGGTCCAAACTTAAAAGCTAGCAGAAGAAGAGATTTCTTTTGGTGCTCGGAATTAAAAGTCATTAAAAATTGTGCTGGTTTTCTTTTGGGGCGAAAAGAAGGGCTATAGACTATATGCATTGATGCAATCGAGGATCGTAAAAGCACGGCAGAGGAAGGGATATCCAAGTGTCAATTGCCCCATTTATGATTTGATAATTTGGTTTCTCAACCTGTAGTCATTGTGAGAAAAATGTTGGTTGTTAGTTCTAAGTGTATCTTTGTGTGAGAAAATGTCCATCTGAAAACAAGATGTTACTGGCCTTTTTTTTTGGGGGGGGGGGGGGTTGTTCTAAGTGCATCTTTGTGTGAAACACTTACAGACTGAGTGTGTTTCGAGGAGTTGTTATGACGTTGCTGTAACTAGTAATCCTCATTTGATTAGTAACATATCCACTTTGTTTTATGTTGGTAGAGTAGGCGGTAGGTGCCAACAATGTTAAATTTGGTGGCCCCTTGTTCTTGATGTTTTCCTTTTAGCAACCCAATCCTATTTTTGTGCAAGTGGTTGGCCCCATGAATATGAAGGTTCCAAGCTCTACTATTGGTTTGACATTTCGTTTTCATGTTTCGGGTGGATTCCAGGGAGTTTTGCTGAAACGCAGCATGGAGAAGTGCGCTTCCCTGAGATAAGCACTACTATACTTGAGAAGATTTGTCAATACTTCTATTGGTCCCTTCAGTATGCGAGGTCAGCAGCAATTCAAATTAACTTGGCAAAATTGATGCTCTTCTTTATTTGGAGCTTAATACACCCCCCCCCCCCCCCCCCCCCCGCCAAAAAAATAGTTCTGCTGAAACTGCTTCTCATGTGATCTACTGTGAGTGCAATAAGATAGCATTGGCTGACTTGATCGAAAAGGTTACTTACTGGCTTTTTTATGTCTTATATTCTGACTATAAAATTCAAGGCAAGAAGATGCTTATGTAGTTACGCTTAATCGTGAATGTCAGGAGAGCGTGAAGCTAACTGTCTTGTTATGTTTCCTAATCCATTTCAAGATATGCTGCCAAGGAGTAAGGACTAAGGAGCATAGCCAGACAATCTATTCCTTATTGTGAAATGTTGTATAAAGAAGCCCCAACGACTCTGCAGTGGCTCAATGGGTGGGCATGATTAGGTGAGGGAGAGATGGAAGACAACTTGAGAATGCCTCTTCTTTGGGTCTGGCTTTTGGTAAATAGGAATGTTATGCAGGTCCGTACTAAATAGCGATTTCATGAAGGGGTTTAGACCTTAGAACAAGATGTGCGATGACCCAGCAATTTTAGCAGTCCATGGCTTCAGATTCTATGCATTTGCAGTCTTGTTTTATAGTAAGAACCTGTAGAACTATCAAATGGAAATGCTAATGCATACTTCCTGTCTGGTCTCACTGTTGATAGTCAGTACTCATCTTAGTGGAACTAATCCTCTCCTCTGTATTTGTATTCTTTCAACGCGTAGTATATCTTCATAAAGAAGCTTTTACAAGCCAATGTTTAACATAAATTTTTCTATGTGCGTAGACTATGACTGGAGCTCTTACCAGCTACATTAGTGAGTGAATGAGAATAGAAGAGTTTCTCGAAAAATTTTCATCTCTGGTGCCTACTCCTCTGTATGGTCACCTTTTTTCCTGGCTCTCTTTCAGTTCAGTTAATTTGGAAGCTTTCTTTATTTCCTTTCAATGATGAGTTGCTTCTCTCTGCATTCAGCCTTTGTCTTTCAAGTTTCAGGAGCTATTGGCACAGTTAATGAACTTTCCTTAACATTTCTGATTCTCTATCTAGTGCCTGGTGGTGCTTGAACAAGAAGGGAAAATGTTAGCTTATGTAACCCCTTCCCCTTTCAAAATGTTCAATATGGTAATATTACTTAGCACAATAGCAACCTTGTTCCCATTTAGTTCACCCCAAGTAAATACGGAAACCATTCTAAGAATAGTTCATCTTGGGCGGTACCGTTTCACAATAGTTTATTGTGAGACGCTGACGCTGCATCAACCCACATTTTACTCATTATGTGCTACATCAACGGTCTCATGACTATTTATTGTGAATTTGTGACACTGTAGGACTTTAGAATTATCATTCTCTGTAAGCTCTCTCATCCAAGTTCTTTTTCCCTGTACCTTTCTCGTTAAATGCCAGTGAGAAGCAATCTTTGTTTCCGTGAAGAGGTTGCAGATTAGCAGTTCAGGAAATGTGCAACAGGAAGGAAAGGAAAGCACAGCGAACTAATGCATTAATATGCACAGAAGTAGCCCCATTTTCGCGGCATGAATGAGTTTGTCTGATCTAATACGTTTACCAATCAAACGTCTTCTATGGATGAAACCTTTTGATGAAATATCAGTTTTCAAAGATAACAGATGGGGCGTATGCTGTTTATGAATGCTCTCAGAGGATAACAAAGTCTGTTTGGATGGTTTTCCTCTTGAGGGATCTCCTATGTTAGCTCAATCATTCCGTCATTTTCTTTATCAAAAAGAAAAAAAATGTTGCCATCATTTTACTGCTTCATGGTGGATCTGCACAGACTAGGATAGATTGTCATTAAGTTTCTTACTCTTGGACCTTCTTTGTGTGTTACTTGTGAGCTTTCTTTTAGTCAATCTTCTAGTGTGAATAATTGCCCGTGTAAAACCAAAGGTTCCTGTAATTGTTTTTTGTAACTACATGTCGGGCTGGAGGTTTATTTGTATCTAGACTCAAGGGAGAAATTTAAAGAGCTGAATTTCATAGGACTCTCTCTGTTCTTCGTAAGGAATGGATAGTGTGTGACTAGGCACTTGCAATATAATAGCTGCATAGACTGCTTAACTAGGAATGATGCTAGCTACCTTGCCTTGATATGAATATGCTAGGTCATTTGCTTCCTTTTGGTGTGTCTTTGTGAAAATTTAAATACCGCTGTGCGTTTTATTTCTATAATTTTGGCCCTTTTTGTTGGCTCTATCATTGGTAGCGGTCCAACCATTCCAGGCTCCAGCTATCGTCTCCTTTTACTCTTGATTGTGTTTGTTCATGATAGGGTTGTTATGCTTTACTGACATGCAAAATGAATGACTTGGCAGTGGAAAGGAGACTGAGTTTCATATTGAACCTGAACTTACTTTGGAACTGATGATGGCTGCTAACTATCTCCACACATGAGGAAAATCTGTTTCCCTTTTCCTTGGTGGCATTCACATGGAAAGGGTAAGCTTATAGTTGCTCTTCCTGTCCCCCCCCCCTTGTTTTCTTTGTTTGGTCGTGTGGCGGATAGGTTGCTGCTGACATTATCTATAGGAGATTTTAACTCCGTGCAAAATGAATGCCCGGTTTAGGCTTATTATCTCATTCAGATCATGAATTCGTGCTTGTCTTTGTTCCCCTTTTGTTCAGGAAGTTGGAGTGTGCCACCCAGTGCCAGGAAGTTCAGATTTGTACTGGCTTTCTTTTACGTTTCAGCTTCAAAATTCCAGTCTCATGTGGGATGGATATCGCACAGCGATCTTATTTAGGACCTAGGAATGATTGTTGTTTGTCGATCGATGGAGATCTCATCTTAAAGCTAGAAAGTTAATTGTATAAACTGTAATCTGAAACTAACAAAAACTGTTAAAACTTGGAGCTGCAAATAAATGTACTGGACATTGTGTTTCTTGACTGGAGCCCAGCTTCATGTAACAATGGTAGGTACTGAAAGACAGGAGTTTTTTCTTCATTTGATGATTACTAGATTTTCAGTCTTCCAATTCCGAGGATGAGCTCCAAATTTAGTGTGGGTCACTTGTTATTGAGTTCTCAGTTTGGAAGTACGGAAAAATGTCACGATGGTCGTTTGCACAGCCACATCATCTGCCACCGATCCTGGAAGGTGATGCGTGCCTGTGCCCCTTTTTTTGAAACAAAATGGAAAAGTACTGGAACGTGATGACGTGCAAAACGAATGTTAGAATGGTAATTTCCATAGCTCGTATGTTTTTGTAGTGCTCTGTAAACGAGATCGTGGGATTTTGTGAAGACGATGAGCACATCATCCTTTAGATTGTGTGATTAAAAACGTATTTTTTTTTTGGCTGAAGCGTAAGCTTTCCCCCTTAGAAAAAGGGAAGAAGTAAGTTAATCTTTACAAGCGGTGGAGTTTGAAATTCCCACTTACCACTTGCATAAGGATGTTTTTACTATAGGGGTGTTTGGTAGCACAGTTTTTTGAGAAAAAATAGCTGTTTAAGAGGATTTTGACTATTTTGACCAAATCAAACAGCTAAAGGGTGTTTGGTAAAGAGCTGTTTGCAATAGCTGTTTGATTCCAAAAAGCTCTTTTTGAAAAAGTTATTCCCATTAGCCTTTTGAGAAGAGTTTTTTTTTGTAGAAATGACATAATTATCCATAAGTTTGAAAAAATTACACACATCTCATTAAAAACTAATTCATAAATGAGGGCATAAATGAAATTTTATCAGCATATTTGTTAGAAACAATTAATTTTTACCAAACACTTTTTCTAAAAACAGCTAATTCAAACAGCTAACATGAATAACTAACAGTTAACAGGTAATACAAACAGCTAGCAGCTAACAGCTGTTTACAAACATGGCCTATGAAAGTTTTTATGTATATTCCAAAAAAAAAGAAAAGAAATTTATGGTGTTGAAAGTGATACACGGTTCGAGTGAGTTGATGCTTATGTTTATGGCAGGGTAAGTCTAAAGAGGTTTATGTGACTTACGTTCAGTATTCAAGGGTTCCAAGTTTGTATTAATAATTAGTAAAGAATGTTTCAAGGTGCAGTTTTTTAAAAAAAGAAAAAAAGAAAAAGGATTGTTTCAACGTATATCCAAAGGAAAATTTAGGTTGGACCGTCTAAGAGAATGTCATGCCATATGAGAGACATTTTAAGCTGTGGAAAAGCGATTGTGTCATATAAGTAATTCACAAGATTTAGAAAGATGAGGAACAAAAAGAAAATTTTAGGAGCTTATTTTCAATCAATTATCTTGAAAAATTATAAATATTGGTAAATATTAAAAAAGAAGGCTGGGTCACAAATAAAAATCAACAAATTAGGGTATTTAGCAAGAAAGATTTGCAAGAATTCTCTTGTCTATATTTTGAACTTTGTCTCCTACTTAAATCTAAATAAATATTCTAATGTTCTACCCAAGTATAACTTGTGAGGCTAAAAAGAGAAATCTTATGCACTAAGGCTCTGTTCTTTTCCGGGGTCAATTTTAAAATGCCAACCTCAATGCATTTCAATCCATTTCAACTTATTTTAACTCACTTTAACTATTTTAATCTAGTTCAATTTATCACATAAAAAAAATTCAACGCACCTCAATTTACTTCAACCTACTTCATCATTTTCTCCTCCTCAATTTGCCTATGAAGAGAACAGACCCTAATTATAACAATTTTAGTTTTGTTGAACTGTCTATTTTAAACAATAAAAAGGACAATTCGGTGCACAAACATTTTGCGTTTATATTTATTTTAAACAATAATAAACTTATTCATTAAAAGTCCCATATCTCATGAGAATACTATAGTGCGAAAAGATATAAAAAATAAAAAAAATGTTTTTCCTATATTTTTTTTATTGAGATTCGAACATTTGAAACCTTAATCTTTGATACCACATCACCCCGATGAAGATCATTTTGTCGATCCGTACGTTATTCCGCCTTCTAGTTTTAAATTCTCGACGAAGGGGGGTGGATGGGGAAGGGACGGGGTGCTTGGCCGTTAAGATGACAAATGTAACCGCCAACAAACAGCCTAACCACTTTGTTAAATGTTAATGACGAGCTAAAGAACGGCGCAGAGCGTGGCTCGACGACCGGGAAACATGGCGCGTGCGATAAATCGACATCTGCATCCTCACTCCCGCGTGTACGCCTTCTCTTGAAAACCATGAATCCCCTGAAACATCAACAGTAGCAGTTCCCCCCATTCAGCTCTCCACACATACATCACACAGACAGTCTCTCAGAAAGGTAGAGAGAGAAAAACTCTTCCATTTCCCGCGACAAAAAAAAAAACCCTAGAACAATTGCCCCGAACCCTAACTCAACCCAACCCTCTTTCTCTTCCATTTCTCCTCCCATCTTTCTTCTTGTCGGAGATTTCCTTCTCATTGTTTTACATACCCTTCGATTCCTTCAATTTGCCCTTTGAACTTCTCCGATTCCTGGTGTTTCAGCACTCTCGAAACGTTTCAATTTGCCGCTCAATTTTCCGAGTTGATTTCAGTTTCCGAGGTATTTTCTTGGTCATTTTGCTCAATTCTTTTCAGTTCTTTTATACCTAGCTGCGAAACCGCTGAATTTTGTGTGCGTAATTTTCTTTCTTGATGAAGGATGCCAGAAAAACGTAGGTTTTCGGAATCAGATAATAATAAGATAGCCGAGAAAAGTAAGCACTTTCGCTTTCAGGGTTGCTTTTGTCAGATTCACTCTCAAATGTGGGCTCAACTTTGATTCTATTTTGTCCTTGCATCTTTCTCTTTTTCTTACTTTTTTCGCCCTATGTTTCAGTATCTGATTTCATATTGCTAATGGGGTATAATGCGGACTTCCAAGTTATAATTGCCAAGGAGCTTCATCGCCCAGTATGGATGAGTTCAGAAAATTTAGGCAGAAAACAGTGTCGAGAACTTTTGTATCTTTTGTATGTAGCTGATACTGCAACCTTGTTGTCATTTACGGTTTGTTTGGGACGGGTAATTTGGGAGAGCCATTTGAGAGCTAAGAGAAGAATTATCAAGAGGAAACTTCTTGAGAATTTGAGACTTCGAGAGCGGTGCAGGCAGAAGAAGCTCAGTGGAAAACCCGGGTTGGTGGTAGTGGCGGGCAGGGGTTGGAAATCAGGGGCATTGAAGCAAGGGAAAGGAAATGTGGGGTGCTTGTGGGTCAGATTAGGGTTTCGGTTGAGGCCCATTCATGCAGTTAGGGTTGCCAGGCATAGGTCCGTTAAGCATCAGAATGCGGAGTTTGGCAGTCGAATGTACAGGCTTGCACTTGCCATGCGCTTTCTGTCATTCAGAAACATATGTGTCACGTCTGAGTGGGAATTCTGGGCGGTCCACCTTGTTAAGCAGGTCTTTGGGTTCTGGAGGAGTATTGCTATTGGAGGAGAGCTAAATGGTTCCTATACTTGCATCGCTAATGCACTTGGGTTCGATGTGGTTTCATGTGAGGTTTTGGAGCGCCTACAGAGCTGTCTTCGGTGTTCTTCCACCACTAGATATCAAGGTAATTACCATTTGCTGTGATCGATGCTGAGTAACTCTAGATTTGTATAATCTTATTTAGTTTCATACTACAGTTTGGCTTTTCCTTGTGGAATTTGTATCGTTTAGTGCTCGCTTGGGTGTTGTTCTGCATTTAATAGTAGACCTGTGATCCGTGTTGTGCGAAAAGCTAAATGCCTTTTGACTGCCTGACATGTTGCAGCCTTCACTGGCTTAACTACTTATCATCCAGGCTTAATAATTTTCATTATGATACTGCCTCTGGAGTATTTCTGACTGGCAGTTGTTATATGGCAATTTGGGATCTTCTGAAGCAGATTCCAGAGCTCTAGTTCAGATTTTGTTTCCATGTTTTGTTGCTATGGTAGTTTTTATTACTATATATGCATTATGATGCTTTTCTACCTCCACCTCACTCATTTCTTCTTATGTATTGCCATTTGCTACATTTGAATGCTTCTTTGGTCAATCCCTTATGCATTGCATTTCTATCTCTCTTCTTAACTGCATGAGGTTCTACAGTTATATCTGATGATACTTGTTGGCCTTTGCCTCCTATGGTGCAAACTTGTGGATGCAAATTCCAATATCCTAGCTTAACTTGCCAAGAGGTAGAAGGGACTTTGAGGCCTTACCATGATGTCAACTCATCAAATGCTCCTTGTCCTATAATCTTTTCTCAGTCTTTTGATTGTTCAGATAACCCATTGAACCTGCTGATTTATTTTGGCCGTCACTGAATTACCCATTGAATGTTCATGCATGTCTCTACAATGGATTTGGAGCTGAGGCATGGTTCTCTCTTTTAGGTTTATTGTTTGGTTAGTAACCCAACTTCACGTTTAAAATAATAAAATTACATTGTTGTCTTTGGACTCTTCCTTTGTATGAGTCAAACTTGTTTGGGCTGAGAGAACTTCTTTTTGCTATTTAGTCCTGCCAATCCTATCTCTGGAATATAAGCCCGTCAGGTGGTTAAGTGGTTTGCTGCAACTGCTTCTATGATTCCATTAAAGTTTTGGCATTCTTAGTAGTTCCTCAACATGGAGTTTGTAAGGTGGACTTCATGAAATGAATCCGAATCCGAATCTCAGCTGCTTAGTGTGATTAAGCAATTAATTTAGAATAGTTACTTTTTAGAACGGAGGAGTCTGCAATACCCTGGTTGCCCAAATAAGTTTAGTTTGTTTCTAGGAGGAAATGAAAATGAATTTGTTTAACTTACCATTGTTGGCCACCTCCTATGCTTTTAAGGCAAGATATTTCATATTCGTTCTGTTACTTGTATAGATGATAAGTGCTTTGTTTTGGATGCGATGAGTTGTGGAGAGACTGTATCTAGAATCTGGAATGAGAGCCATCATATTAGGATGTTGAGGATATTTGAAAAACCTTTGACCCTGATGCTTTAGAGGCAAGCTTTACTTATTCTAATAGAAACTTTTTTCTAAAAATACAACTTCTACCAAGAATCTCTGTATTTTCTCTGTGGAAGATGAGGCATTGAAAATCGATCCCTCAATGCTCATCCAACTGTGGCTGGCTGGGCTTCTGGTTGGGTTCCTAATTGTACCATATCCACTTCACTAGTTAGCCAAAAAAGGGGTCCTCACTCTCTTGAATCACTGCTGTCCTAGTGCCTGATGTTATTACTAGTCTTTGATGTCTCTCTCTTGTTATGCTTTATATGGGATGATGATAGTATGCTCCAATTATGTGCTTTTCCTGCAGCCGTTCACATCTGATATCGTCTTCTGTTAGTAGTGAACTAGGTTATAATTCAGTGGGGAATGCAACTCCAGGTTCATTTGTGCTTTGGGTGTTTTTCTGTGCTTTGGTTTAGGTAAGACGTGAAAAGGAATTGTAGGCCTTTGTTCAACAATGCCACACCCTACTGCCTGTCTGCCTTAAACAGAGGGGAGAATTTACTATCTATCAATTAAATTTAGTTATTGCTAGTCATTGGCTGGATTAATCTTCTATCATCATGGAGAAATATATTCTATTTGCCATATAAGTGTATGCTGAACTTCTGATTACTCCTGCTTGTTTTACAGTGGACAATGCTTGCTGCAAGCTTATGTGTTATTCAGCTTTTAAATGTTCATTATCTTTGGCACGAGAGTATTAACTTATTTAAATTGCCTGGTGGTTTTGTTTTGTGTGTTGTTGCTGTGAGTATGATCAGGTAGATATATTGTCACCCCCAATCTCAATGATTACCATTATTGACGAGAGAATCATATTATCCTTGAGTTGTCATAAATACTGAAGCATAGACACTACATTGCTTCAGCACCATGTACATGTAAATTCCAAGATACAGACACCATGACCCCTTCTCTAGAAAGGCTGGCTTTCTTCCATGGTTTTTGTGATTATTAGCACCATGGAGTATGCTTCAGTGTTTTTCCTGATCATCTTAACGGTTGGGTTACAGTAAGATGCCTAACAACATGCTTTTGTGCCATTCTATGGTCCCTATCATTGGCAGCGCACATGCTGGTAACTAGTGCATCATTGACTTCCTTCCCTTATCTATCTGCTCGAAAGGGAGCTTCCATTCTCTGTATCGTCTTTCTTGCAATTGGAGGATATTCTTTTTGGGAGCTGTATTATGTATGATGATGTGGTGAGGGGACTTGTTGCAGTGACCAACATGTGATGCAGTCAATTGCGAAGCACAGTTCTCTGAATGGCTGTCAACCCCCCCTTTCCCAAAATCCAATTTGCTGTCTTAGCTCTTTAATGAAGATGAACGTATTATGCAGGACCTGTGAGAGAATGACACAGGGCAGCAGCAGATATGTTGATCTGAAAATTTTCCTTGTAATCTGACTCTGGAGGGCTTCCGGTCAGCTGTATCAGCTGTGGTTCTTGTCTTCAGTTCTGGTGAGCTCACCAGAGAGTAGAGTATGTACTTCTCATTGGGAAGGTGTTAACTAAGGTAGCCAGGTACAGCCATACAGATGATGCGTTAACCGATGTAGATATATGAATATGATACACAGGGCTGGGCTGGGAGTTTAGATGTAAAGTGTAAACTGTTGCATTGCCGTAAAGTGTAAACCGGCTAGGGTTCCTTGAGTATGAAATGCAAAAAGTTTGTGCTCTGAATGGAATCATGATTTTCTTCATTTGGGTGGTATGGGAGGGGAACGATGCCCATAGAAGCTGAAGAATGTTCACCCTCTCTTCATTCACCTATTGTGTACGCTTTGCATAGCCTTTTCCTTGTTTATATCTAAATAATCTGCCATCAGGATTCATACCTGAAATACCAACCTGAATATCGTCTAAACCACTAAGAGGGATCTGATGCATATTGACTCAGTTCGGAAATTTCTCGGTCATATTGATTCTGGTATTTCGTAAAAAGCTTATTGAGTTGACAACAAATACGATTTGGCAATATGCCTTATGAGGTAGATTGACAAGTGACAACAATCCGGTCCGTGAATCAAATGGTGCATTACTTAGGCGACTCGGGAATAGAATGTGTGTTTTTTGTTAAAATAAATAAATAAATAAATTTTGTGGGCATATGTGTGGGGTCAGGATTAATATATTTTCCTGTTACGTGTCTCTTTTTTCCCCTCAAATTTCGATCCGTTGTGCGTTTTATTCGATTCGTTATGCGTTTTAGTCTTGTATGTTCCATGTCACTTGAAATCCAGCGAGGGTCTTTCTCATCCATAAAGACCAAAGCTTATAGATAAGACGATAAGCCCACGTACCACCCCGCCCTTATTTCCATGAACCCATCTCTACAATCTTCCTCTTTCTCTCTCCATCTCCAAAGCATGGCTTGCCCTGCCTTGATCACCCCCACCCCCACTTCCAAGCCCAAACCCCTTCCCCTTCCCCTAACCTCAACCCTAACCAAATCCAAACTCACTACCACCACCACCATTGCTTCCATCACCTCCTCCACCACCGTGAGCCGGCGGCACCTAACATTCGCTGCCGTGACCACCGCCATTCTATCTCCTGCCCTGCTGATTCCAGCGGCCGCCCTAGCCAGCTCGGACGAGGAGTACTTGAAGGAGACAGAGGACGTGATCAACAAGGTGAGGTCGACCATCACCCTGGATAAGAATGACCCAAAGGTGGCTGATGCAGTGTCTGAGCTTAGAGCCACCTCTAACTCCTGGGTGGCAAAGTACAGGAGAGACAAAGCCCTTCTCGGCCGGCCATCTTTCCGGGATATCTACTCGGCACTCAACGCCGTCTCCGGCCACTATATCAGCTTCGGCCCCACCGCTCCCATCCCGGCCAAGAGAAAGGCTAGGATCTTGGAGGAGATGGACAGTGCTGAAAAGGCTTTGCTTAGAGGCAGATGAAGATGAAGACGAACATTTTAATTAAGTTGCTTTCCTACATTAATAATTTTTATTTATGTATTGAGGATTCGCTGTGAATTTGGAGTCAGTAATTTTTCTCATACATACGATTGTTGATATTCACAAACTAATCTACATTTTGTACGTGCGTAGTGGTGAATTTCTGGGCTCAAAATATTAGTAAATTTTGCACCCCACTATGATATGCATGCAAATAATGTGGCTAGAGTGGAAAACGTCTACTTCCAAATTGGGACGGAACGCTTATAGGTTTAGCTCAGACTCATAAACTCGGTTCAGGTTTACTCACTGCGGACTAATTTGAGCCCTACATATTGTTCCACTCTTTGCATGCTACTTCTTCTTAGCTGAGTGGTGTATCTAACTTAGTGGTAGCGGGGTAGTGAAATAAAATTTCTCTAATATTTATATGTCAAGTTAGGGGGGAAGAAAATAGTAGTATAGCTGGACCTTAGAAAACTAGCGTGCAAACCCTATATAGAATTTTTATTATTGTTTTATTTTTGTCATTTAATTTATTTGTAAATATGTGCGAGAGTCCATTGTTGATAGACTCCATACAAAAAATTTTCTGGATCCGCCACTGGCCCGCTAACTTAGCTACGATGAGAAAGAAAGAAGATAAAAAGCTATCGAATAAACCATTTTTTATTTTTTACTTATTTGTTTTTTTGGGATTGAATGTAAAAAGAGCTATTAAAGGGGGGTAGTCCAGTGCACAAGTATCCCGTGTTCACACATGTTCGGGGCAGGACCGCACTCCAAGGGTGAATTGTAGGCAGCCTAACATTACTATTAAAAAGAGCTATTGAATCACCTAATAATATACTGTTGATCTCAGGGTTGTAACAAAACCAAATCAGCTTATCGAACCTTCCAATTTAGCTTGATTAAAGCTCGTCTACGACTCAGTCTAACTTAGCTTGAGCAGCACAAGTCGGCTTGAAATTATACCAAGTCGAACCTGATTGTAGTGCGGCTCAACTTAATTGGCTTGCTTGCATTGGCTTGGTTTAGCTCAATTAATTCATTTTTTTTTTCTTTTCCTTATGCACCCATATGGAGAATATGAAATTAACATTATAATCTACAAAAGTTTATTCCAACCATTTTTGATTCTATTTCAAAACTGTAGAATTTAACTTGAATTGTAGTCTTGGATTTAAAAGTTTTTTAGAAAAAGATTAATGAGTAGAGCCGATCGACCAGAGCTTCAAGTCATACAATATGCATTCGAGCACGAGCCTAAAATGCTGTAGGCTTGGGTATTTCAAGCCAACTTAAAGTCGCGCTTTTATCTGATGGAACGTAGCTGACTTGGACTTGGCTGGGTGACGCAGCTAACTTTTATTTGGTCCACTACACCAAATCTCATCTTTTCGTTCCACTCTGACCTCGCGTCAATAACTCATTTTACGTTAGACATTTTCCATTAAAATAAAGGAGTGCAATGTCGTCGTATTTTACTTGTTAAAAGATATTCTCAAGGTAAATATCACATGATTATTTGAGTTACTAGTTTGGGTCCGTGTTTTGCACGGAGTATATTCAAATAGATATTTTATAGATATGTTATCGAAATAATAAACAAATAGTTATGGTAGACATAATTAATATTATAATTTAGAGGAGATAATGGAAAAATTCGATGAAAAAGTTAAATATGCAACTTCGTACATAACTAATTGGATTAATAATTAAAAAAGTATATGATTGTGACAAAAGTCTATATAAGTATGATGGAGACAGTAGATAGTGAATTTGTCACAAACTATGCTAACACCCTGTTCTGTTCGTTGGGAAATCAACCTAACCCACACTCACTCACTCTTTCCCTCATCTTCCCACTCCTTCCCATACTTTAAAAAAAATATCACTCCTTTCCACACTCACCCACTCCTTCGCACACCTACAGAAAATAAGAATTTCTCATATTTTGAAAATTTTTACAATTTATGTAATTATGTGTATGAATAATCTAATAGCAATTATAAGCAGTTTTAATTTTTCGGATGTCATGAAACAGTTTTTTTTTTTTTTGTTTTTCATTATTTTTTACTTTTTATCTCTATTTTTTATTTTTTATTTCTATTTTTTACTATTGTTATTTTTTTAGTTTTTTCTATTTATTTTTATTTTTGTTTTCATTTTTTATTTTTTTATTTTTTATTTTTTATTTTTTTATTTTTTATTTTTTATTTTATTTTATTTATTTATTTTTTTAGTTTTTATTTTTTATCTTTAAAATTTTGAAATTTTACATATTTTGCATTTATTTTTATTTTTTATATATTTATTTTTAAATTTTTAAATTTTATTTATTTTTTATTTTGCTGTATCTATTTATTTTTTATTTCTTATTTTTTTATTCCAGAAAAACAACCAACGAAAAATTCTCAAAAAAAACAAAAATAAATACAAAAAAATAAAAAATAAGAAAATAAAAAATAAATACAAAAAAATTAAAAAATTAAAACTGAAAAAATTTAAAAAATATAATAAAAATTAAAATTACAAAAATTACAAATTACACATTAAAAAATAAAAATAAAAAAATTTAAAAAATATGAAAAATTAAAAATTAACAATTAAAAAATTTAAAATTTAAAATTTAAAAGTTAAAAATTAAAAATATAAAATGAAATAATAGAAATACCAAAATAAAAAATAAAAAATAAACAAAATAAAAAAGAATGAACAAAAATAAAAAAATTTCATCATCATTAATTACTATCACAATAAAATTATTACATTAGAAAATAAAAAATTATTAATAACAAATATTTCAACTTCATTCAACTACATTCAGCTGTCACCCATACTCAGTTTCTCATCCACTCCTTCCCACACTTAAAAAAAATACCACACCCACCCACTCCTTCCTCTCTTTTCCCACACCCACTCACCTCACCCCCGTCATTTTCCACTGAAAAGAACAGGGCCTAAATTGGGTGATGAGAAGTCAATCTGTGATGCCAATGATGAAAAATCTACCTTCTCTTCTTGTTGTTAAGCAAAAATTTATGAAGTGGCTAATTGTCTAGTGAATTTAGGTACAAACTATTTTGAAGTAAGTTTAGTTTCAGTTTTACATGTAACAGAAATAAAATTTGTCTTTCAACGAAAATAATTTGAACATTGTATATATGCTAATACATAACTTTTTTGGCTATTTAAAATGGTTAATTAGGGGACGCTAATATAATTAAGTGTTCATACTTTGTACATTTGGCTTTCAAGTCAACTGAATAGTTTCATGGATTTTGATATAAACTTCCCATGCCCTTATGTTGTCTTGCAAGAGATGAGTTGAGTTTAGATTTGTGGGTTGAGATATTTCTTAGTTTGAAGTATTATGGCAATTTGATGTATTTTATTTTAAACGGTAAAACATTAATTATAATTTTAGGTGTTTTATGAAGAGAATTTGATTATTGGATTTGTATGGTTTAAAAGAAAACGAAAGTGATTTCAATTTTTCTTGTGCGTTAAATAGATTAAATTTTGGTCAATTTATTTGAAATGTTAAAAAATTAATTATACGTTTAAGATTTAAATGAATTAAATTTAATTGTAAGATATATATGCTTTGAAACAAAAAGAAAAATAGTTCGTTTATTTCCTTCTGTTAAATAGATCATATTAAATGTGAAAGAAATTCAGTTTCATTGGCCTAATATGATGATTGTGTTTTATTTTAAACTTTTTTTATATTTCACATTCAACCCTTGCAATATGTTATATCATGCTTACAATATGTAATTTTTCAGCACAACCCTTACATCTATATGATCATCATTAATATTGATTATGTTATCAAATTCAAAGAGAAAGATAACAGTGACGATAACTACAATGACAACAACAACAATAGTAAGAATGGAAATAATCATGGAAATCATATTTATATTTATATTATCTCTAATAATACATGCTCAAATGTACATTTGTAACGAAAAATACAAAATAATAATAATAATTATGGAAATAATTTTTTTTTATTTCTATATAAATTTGTATATTATATTATATGATAATAATAAGGTGTCACCTAAGATTTTACGGTTTGTTCAGTAATTACAATTCGGTTTCCTTAAGTTAAAACTTCTAAAACATGAACTTATTCCATAATAATGAAATAATAAAAACTTTTATATCCATTATACTTCCTTAATCTCTCTTTGATAATTAGATGATCATAATTAATATTGACCATGTTATCAAATTCAAGGAGAAAGATAAAATCGCCGACAACGACAATGACGACAATAACAACAATAATAATAATGGAAATAATCATGGAAATCATAGTTATTTTTCTATTATCTCTAATAATACATGCTCAAATTTATATTTGTATCGAAAAATACAAAATATTAATAATAATAATAATGGAAATAAAAAATATTTATTGTTTCTTTATAATTGTGTATATTATATTATGTGTTAATAATAAGGTGTCATATAAGGTTTTATGACTTGTTCAGTAATTATAATTTCGTTTCATTAAGTTAAAACTTCTAAATTATTAATGTATTTTATAATAATGAACTAATAAAATTTTTTATATCTATTATAATCTCTTAATCTTTCTTTGATAATTTGATGATCATTATTAATATTGACTATGTTATCAAATTCAAACGGAAAGATAACAACGACGACAACGATAATGACGACGACAACAACAATAGTAATAATAGAAATAATTATGGAAATCGTATTTATTATTCTATTATCTCTAATAACACATGCTCAAATTTATATTTGTATTGAAAAATACAAAATATTAATAATAATAATGACGAAAATTAAAAACGTTTTGGTCCGTAAAAGCCACAATGGGCAATACAATATAATGGGGGATGAGGGAATTGAACCTGAGACCTAATGTGCCTAGTAAATAGTACAATACAATGAGGGAGGGGGGAATCGAACCTGACACCTAATGTGGCTAGTAAAGATAAATCCAATGGCTCAGATTGTTTAAGATTTTGATCCAATGGTTGTGAAGCAACATATACCCTAAATTTACTCCCATGTTAGCATTTTCCATTTCCTCAACACTCAACCCCTTACACATTCTAGCATTTATAATATAAAGATTTGTTAATGATATCTCTTTATCTTGTTTGTTCCCTTTGATTTTGGTTTTTGGATCCAAGATTTTGGATTCCAGATGAGTCATAGATGACAGTACAATAGAGTTACAATTTAATTATAGTACAATGCAAGAGGAGAATATTGAATAAATATTCGAGTTTCTATTTTAACCATTAGACTAAAATCTGATGGGTTATTGTAGAATTTGATTATACAATTATGGTAAGACTTGAATAGTTGAAATTGGTTCGTGTTTCATTCAAAGTCAGTCGCTCCAATTCGAATGTGATCTGGAACTGATTGTGATTATAATCATAATATGAGATTGGTTGTTTCCATTTTTTGACGTTCGACTATGGTTCCACCCCCCAACTTTCTGAGAGAAATATGAATTAAATATTAATTCTTATAAGGGTCTATTTGGTGAGAAAAACTGGAATAAAAAGGAATCAAGACTTGAATCCTTGGGGTTAGATATGGAACTTGAATCCTAAATTCAGTTGTTTGACGAAAACTGGAATGGAATTAGGTTTTAGTCCTTATTGTTTGGTGAACAATTATGGAATGGAATCAGACATGTTTTTATATATTATTGAAATATTATATGTAATTGTAAATTATTGTTTTAATTTTTGTTATTTTTACTTTGTTAAAAGTGAAGTTTAAGCACCTCATTTCCTAGCCATTTGACATTTGTATTTCATTATATTTATATGTAATTAATTATTTTTTATTTTTTTAATATTTAATCATCATTCTATAGTTTGTAATGTTTTCTCTCTGCAAAAGCAAAAAACAGAGATCCAATTCAACCCAGAAACAAAAACCAAAAAATCCCCCAAAAATTATAGAATAAATAAATAAATCTGTACCCTCTTTAATTTTCCTGTTGCTGCTTCTTCGTTCCCATTTCATCTTTTTGCGTATACAAACCCACACCAAGCTTATCTGTAACCCACCAAAAAATCGAAATGAAAAATTATAGTGAAGTGAACCCACACCAAGCTTCAACACAAGAAAAATGAAGATCTAGAACAACAAATCATCCATTATGGCCATATTTGCACATATCTAACCCAACCACCAAAAAAAAAAAACCCGAAAAAGATGAAGATGAGGGGATCGGTGTCTAATAGCGGCAGACGACAACTCGGTAACCAGCGACTTGACGGCCGGCGGCGAAGCAGCGGCAACCTCTCTCTCTCTCTCTGTTTATGGGTTAGTGAAAGTAGAAATGGAAATGGGAATTGAGAACGACATATATCATGGCTGGCAAATGAAAAACAAATTGTTTTTGTTTACATTCATTTCTTAAGGTTGGGGACTTGATATCCCTCATAAGTGAGGGGGTTCAAATCTCTTGGGTTTGGAAGGAACTTGATGCCCGAGGATATTAAATTTCTTTTGGTAAAAACTCTCACCAAAACAATAAGGAAAGGAACTTGAACCCTTAGATTTGAAGTCCCATTCCTTGTTCACTAACCCAACAACCCTTAAAAGATTAAACAACTATTCTAGGTACAGCAACGAAACGGATTTACATCAAATGTTAGTTACACCAATGCGATAAGGCGTAATCAAATGAAAAATATCATCATGAAAATATCAATTCTTATAAAATAGGATTTTATAGGATAATAATTAAAATCAACCAATTAAAATGATTTGCTACATTTTCAATTTATTTTGACTATTTTCAACCAGTGCAAATATAATTGATTAATTGCTCCACGAAAGTTTCTAAAATTATATGGAGCATCTGAACATAATCTGACTACATTTTCTCCTCCCTTTTGACCTCCTTGAACATAATTAAAGTGTGATTAGCTGGGTTTATGATATCTCATCTTGAACAGCTCAATCTCCTTTGTATTAAAGTTAATATATCCACGTCAATCTGCTCGTTAAGGGTTTTTCATTTTTATTTTTATTATTTTTCATCGAATTAAAATTTGTTGATATATATTTGGCATAGAAAGCAAAGCCTATATCATACTTTTTGGAGTACGAATTCCTACAAGCCACAATATTAAAAATTGTCTATATGACAGATACACACTGGAAATATATATATATGGGGCAAGAGAGAGTACACACTCCTAGGTGTATAATACACATTACCCATGAAAAATATTACGTGCACATTTAAATTTGGGTTTTCATTCTGATTTGCTATATCATCCAAGTTTGGAAATTTTCTAATGAATCTTACAGCTTTTTTGCACCAAAATTAAGATGGCAATAAAAACGTATGATCACTTTCCGTTTTAATTTTGTTTCCTTGATAATATTCCAAATTTCATAAAGTCGATCTGATTTTTATTTCCTATAAATTTAACCCTGTTAATCTACAAATTTCACAATTCAAAAACACAAATTAATTATGGCTAATTTCAAGTATTTCTCAGTCTTCTTCTTCTTCTTCACCTTTGGTCTTTCCCTCTTCCTCTTGGGGATTGCAGCTAATGAGGATAGACAGGCAAGTTTTGAGTTCATCCCTCTTTTTTTTTTTTTTTTTTAATAATAAGGGTGGGATGAAAGCAACGAAGGTGAAAAACCCAATAGGTGTAGTGAAATACAACTTATAATGCTTATTTTTTCTAGCACTAAACCAAGTACTGAAAAATTTCACGGATTGAACTAAAGTGACACATACTTTAATGCTTCTGCTTTTTATTGTCCCTCAGAATCGATGTTTGTACTTGCATAAGTGGTTGTAGGGTAAGACTGTCTATATCTGGATCTCCCTAAACCCTGTCAAAGCAAGACGTTGCACATTGGAGTTGTTGTTGTAACCTAATTGACACACAGGGATATTGGTGTACAATTAAGATAGTATTTGGCTGGTTATGTATGAATTGCTTCCTTTGATTTTGTTTGTTGTGAAAATTAACATGCATGATTTATTACTTTTTGATCATGTAGGTATATATCGTTTATATGGGATCAGCTTCTGTGGAGTACTCACTTTCATCTGGATATCATCTCAGTATTCTCAATCAAGTGCTTGAGCACAGGTAGCTAGCTCTCCCACCTAATTTTTTTTAAATAATATTTAATCTTGTTTTCTTGGTCACAAATGAAGGTTTAATACATTAAATTCTAACCTTGATTTTGCCTTGCCTGTTATTATTATTAACTAACTGTACTACATCCCCCCCCCCCACCCCCCAAAAAAAGAAAAAAAAATCTTGCATGACATGTACAGAACTTCTCACTGAAAAGAGGGCTAACTATTTACTCTGATTATGTTAAGCAGTAAAGCAGAAGAGTGCTTGATAAGAAGCTACAGGAAGAGTTTCAACGGGTTCGCAGCGAAGTTGACTGAGAAAGAGATGCAAAATCTCCAAAGCAAGTACCCACATCCCTTCATTTCATTGATTCAATCAGACCAATTAAAATGTGATTATGATCTATAAATGAAAAACCTCTTTCCCCTTTGTTTTTGGGCAGAAATGAAAGAAGTGATATCAGTTTTTCCAAGTAGGAAACTTGAGCTTCAGACAACAAGGTCTTGGGATTTCATGGGATTCCCAGAGGCTGCACATAAAGGTCATGAGAAAGCTGAGAGTGACACAATAGTTGGAGTCATTGACACAGGACTTTGGCCTGAGTCACCTAGTTTTCAAGATCATGGCTTCGGTCCTGCCCCTAAGAAATGGAAAGGTGTTTGCAAGGGTGGACGAAATTTCACTTGCAACAAGTAATACTTTTTTTCTCTTTCTCCATTCTTCAACAACTTCGGAGTAGTAATAGGATGGATCACTTCTTGGGAAACCCTGATTCCCAACATTATATTGTGGCTAAAATTGATGAAAAACCATTGGTTTTCTCAGCAAGGTGATTGGTGCAAGGACATACATAGGAACATCAGCAAGGGATCAAAATGGGCATGGGTCCCACACAGCCTCAACAGCAGCCGGTTCAAAAGTAGCCAATGCAAGCTTTTTTGGCTTGGCAGGGGGCGTGGCGAGAGGAGGGGTGCCTTCAGCCAGAATAGCAGCGTACAAAGTATGTGACGCAACAGGGTGTCAAGAGTCCGATATCATTGCAGCCTTTGATGATGCCATTGCTGATGGGGTTGACTTGATCACCATCTCTGTTGGAGGTTCAGCTACTGCTTTTGGAAGTGACGGTATTGCCATTGGAGCTTTCCATGCAATGCAGAAGGGGATACTTACTCTTCAGTCTGCTGGAAACAATGGCAATTCATCAGGGACTGTTGGGAGTGTTGCTCCTTGGATTTTCACAGTTGCTGCTAGCACTATGGATCGGAAGATCGTTGACAAAGTTAAGCTAGGAAATGGGAAGACTCTCACAGTATGTATCACAAGTTTCGTTCTTGTAGTTTCCTTGTTAATTACTCATAGTAAGTTTTTGCTGATTCTCATATGAGACAGTCCCATTGTCAGAACGACACCATTTTCTTATGTTGGGTTAGGTACATGGGTCGATCTTCAACTCACCTGTTTTTCGTTGTTTTGGAAACAGGGTATGTCCGTCAACTCGTTCACCTTGAAGGGAGACAAATTCCCTGTGATACATGGACAGGCCGCATCAAGTCAGTGTGATGAGGACAGTGCAAGGTAACTTCCCATATGCGTGTATTTGTACATGCAGTATATAATTTATGTTGGATTCTAAAGTCGACCAGCATAAACTACATACTACCCTACACTAAAAGAAGTAAAAGGTCTTGTTTAAGATGTTCAGTTGTATTCATTTATAATCCAAAGTTAAATGAAGCATCCTAATTAGATCTCGTGCATTTTCAGGTTCTGCAGTGAGACTTGCTTGGATGAGAGTTTAGTGAAGGGAAAGATTGTGGCTTGTGACCAACCAATGGGAGCGAAGGAGGCTTTCAGGGCAGGTGCACTTGGTGCGGTGGCACTTGGCTCTGAAAACAATGATGTCTCTTTTATTGTGCCGTTGCCTGCAGTTACCCTAAATATGAATGAATATAAAGCTCTCATTTCCTACCTTAACTCCACCAAGTACGACCAAAATCACAGCTCAAGATACACATATATTTTTTTGTGACAGACTTTTTACTGCCTTTCTTCTGTATTTCAATGTGCTGATCTCAACCACGTCGTTTCCTTTTGTGTTCATGGGCAGAGCTCCAGTTGCTAACATCTTGAAAAGTGAGTCCATCAATGATACTAGTGCTCCTGTTGTTGCTTCATTCTCTTCTCGAGGTCCAAATAGTGTTGCCGCGGATATTCTAAAGGTTTGAAATTCAAGTTTGCCCAAACACTTGATATATACATCTAACTAGAAACTAGTGGTGGTTAATGATCACAACCCAAACTTACTATACTCCTTTTTGCCCACTTAATGAATTGGAATAGTTTATCTCGTCATTGACCCAAATGAGCCATTGATACTAGGAGGACCAAGATAACTTGGCCAATCGAGCTGAGCCTCTAACCCATGAAGGACAAAAATCAACTACTCATTTAATTTGCTAGATATCCTCTGTCTCTTGGGTTGCACATTCCTAATGCTTTGAACGTCTGCAATTGTGCCACAGCCGGATATCTCAGCACCAGGAGTGGACATCTTAGCTGCATATTCACCAATTGCTTCCGTAGGCCCAGAAGTAGGGGATACGCGAAAATCTCCATACAGTGTGTTATCAGGAACCTCCATGTCCTGTCCTCATGTAGCTGGTGCTGTTGCCTATTTGAAGTCCTTGCATCCTGACTGGTCTCCTTCAGCTCTCAAATCCGCTCTTATGACAACAGGTAGAATTCCAAACGTATTTCCTTTGTTCATTTCATTAACACACTGCAAGTTCCGCACTTTTTGTTTTGTAACATATCATATCAGAGAAAATGAACACCATCACATAGACTACCCATACTAACACGCGCCTTTGCTCTTCCTTTACAGCGCGATCCATGAGCCCATCTAAGAACCCAGATGGAGAATTTGCCTATGGGTCAGGCCACATTGATCCCGTACGAGCCACAAACCCAGGACTTGTGTACGAAGCTACAGAAGACGATTACATAGCATTTATGTGTAAATTGGGGTACACTGATGACCAAATAAGAGTAATATCAGGTCACAAATCTTCATGTCCGATAAGCACAACCAAAACTTCATCCCCAACAGATGTGAACTACCCATCCATGTCAGCCAGCGTGGCCAATGGCCCAGGGTCTTTCAGTGTCACATTTCATCGAACAGTCACAAACATTGGAGTAGCCAACTCTACATATGTGGCAAAGATCGAGCCACAAAAAGGGTCGAAGATCAGGGTTACAGTCAAGCCTAACACTCTGTCCTTCCAGAAATTGAAGGAACAAAAGTCGTTCGAAGTGACCGTTGTTGGGGAGGGTAAGGATCTGTCATATAATGTTCCAGTGTCTGCATCACTAGTTTGGTCGGATGGAATACACAGTGTGAGGAGTCCCATTGCTGTGTATAGCCGTTGAGTTTCATGCCAATCTGTTTGGTCTTTCACAAGTGTGTTCCAGTTCTAATTAAATTGCATGTACCAGTTTTTATTTTTTGCTCATTGTATTAGACTCCTATATGTTGATCTTGTTAGTAGTGAAATTTTCTTCAATAAATTATGAATAAAAAGATTTTATGTAATTCTAGATGTTCGAATTTCAAACCTCTTTTGTTGATGGCTATGATATTATTAATATAATTTGGGTAGAATTTTATGGATTTTTTAGTTGAAGGCCATGAGTTAGCAAAAAGGATTAAAGCTTTGAAGACCATCGTTCTGATAACAAAAGAATGCTAATGCATCATGTTTGTAAAATTGTCTTCTTTAAATCTAGTTGCTACTAACATTTAACTTCGAAAAATGAATGCACAAATCAAATATATGCCAAAAACTATTATGAATAATAAGTAGGATAGGATTTTTCAATTTGTTCGACTCACCATGACAGAGGCACCTTACAGCTAGCTATAGGTGTCCTGTGCTTATGCTAAAAAATAAAATTTTATGAAAAAACTCACGAACTTTTTAAAGGAACGTCTATAAAATTTATTAATATGTATGAAAATCTAAGGAACTTAATTGAATGAGGGACACGAGCATACAACATTTTTTGGATTCGTTACTGAACACAAACAAGTTAGCTATTTTCTTTTTAATTTGAATAATGTATAAAAAAATTAATACAATGTGATAGAAGTGAGGGAATCAAACTCCTAAGCCTTAACTCAATACATTCAAAACCTGACTGATATTTATATCAAATAAATCCCATTGATATATATATATATATATATATATATATATATATATATATATATATATATATATATAT
>JACYFF010019584.1:105795837-105891686 GCA_017589665.1 Selenicereus undatus | reverse complement strand
TATATATATATATATATATATATATATATATATATATATATATATATGTTTGAAAGTACATTATGGAAAAAGGACCGAAATTATCCATACGTTATGAGTTAGGGGACAGACAGTGGGCGTGCCGGAGTGGTTATCGGGCATGACTAGAAATCATGTGGGCTTTGCCCGCGCAGGTTCGAATCCTGCCGCTCACGCTCTGGTAAACGTTTTTTTTTTTTTTCCCCTGTGTTTTCCCTCGTTTTTACTTTTGTAAACTAGGCTCTCTGGATAATCGGGGGTATTAAACATTAATCATTGTCCACTGAGGATGCTTAGCAAATTGGATAACATACGTGCGCACTGTTTTTGTTTGCTTTGGTTACTCTGTTGCTAATGCTTAATTACTGTGATGATGAGTTGGAAGATTCATTATTGTCCACTTGCCCAACATGATAATGATGAATTAATCAAAAGAAATTCGTGTGAACTTCATTGGCGATAATAGTACATTGATCACCACCAACCCCTCCCCCCTAAAAAAAAAAAAAAAACTCTTATTGCGTTAGATTTTACCCCATAAAAAATCCTCTTAGGGCCTGTTTTTTTCGTGGGTAAATTGGGATGGGTAAAAGGGTGAAGTGAGTTGAGGTAGGTTGAAGTAGGTTGAATTTTTTTATGTGATAAATTGAACTCGATTAAAATAATAGAAGTGGGTTGAGGTGGGTATTTGAAATTGACCCACGAAAAGAACAGACCTTTATACTGAATTTCATTGGACATAGAAGTTCCCCTTTTCGATTCAAATGAGTCAAATATTACAATATAATGTAACACTGCATGGAGAAAAATCGAAGATGAAAATGTGCTAGAAACTAGTTTTAACTGTTCTAGAAACTACTTTTAACTGTTAGATTAAGGCTCCACTTGCTTTTTTTTTGTTTTTGTTTGGGGAGGGGTCTTTTATCCCCTTTTCTCTTATTTCTTGTGAGTGTACAATCGAGTTAGAAGATTTGAACATCATTCACAAAATTTTAAAAAGGAATATATAAATATTGTACAAATTCACAAAGATTTATCATCATTCACCACTTAAAAAAAAAAGAAAGAATATATAAATTTGGTACAAATTCATAAAGATTTATCATCATTCGCCACTTAAAAAAAAAAGAAAGAATATATAAATTTTGTACAAATTCATAAGATTTTATTAGTTAAAGTAATTGATATTTATATTAACTTTGAAAATCATTAGCTTTAGTTTAGTGCAAGTGACTTTCATCGTCATTGTCATTGGCGTCATCATCATCATCATGGGTTCGGTAAAGCCACAAAGAATAGTATAGAGCACAAAAAGGATGGCAAAATCAATATCGAACCTAATGCAATAGAATTTTCAATGTGAATCAAGACATGGTTTTTAATCAATACATAAAGACATTATCAACTTTTCACTATATATTCACAAAGGATGCATTCTTACATGCGTTTGGTCATTTCACATCATACACTCCAAAATATACAACTCCTAACTCCGTTTTTATTGAGAGAAATCTAGTCTTAGATCCAAAAGGATGTGCAGAAATATCAAAGAAGATGCCTTTTCCCCCCCCCCCCCCCCCCAAAAAAAAAAAAGAAAAGAAAGTGGACCCACCAACAAATTAGGTACTTAACTTTCAACGACCTTAGCCAAAGACAAAACCCTAGTATTCAGTCCAACCTAGCTAAGCTAAGGGACCCCACATGTTGACTAGCCATGGAAGGCCTCCCCAATGGAGATATGTAATCACTACAAGAATCCGTGCAGTTAGAGACCGGAGCTTTTCGGTCTCTAAAAGGGGAAAATCGGTCTCTGTTTAATTTTAGAGACCGAATAGAGACCGAAAAGCATCGGTATCTAAATCTTTGGTAGCAATTCAAATTTAGAGACCATATTTATACACGTTGGTCTCTATTAGAGACCAAAATGGACTGGTCTCTATTAGAGACCAAGTTTGACCGGTCTCAAACCGAGACCAGTATTCCCGGTCTCTAATGGAGACCAAAGTAGATCGGTCTCTAACTGAGACCAATAAATATTGGTCTCAGTTGGAGTGATGGAGAAGCTGAAAAAGAATCTGATCCACATAAAAATAATTCATGGATATCTAAAATTATATGTAGGATCATGATTTGTTTCTCTGTTTATTATCCAAGCAAGAGAGTTTTGGTATCTTTAAATAGTATATGTCCTATATCATAGCCTTCAACATATAGGATAGCTAGTCGAGTCATAGCAGCCTACATAATGGGAATTGTCTAGGGATTAGACTCGACAACACTATTTGGAAACCGAAAGCTATAACCTGAATATAATGGTTTGATCCCATGCCTAATCTGAATCCAAAAGAGATTAACTAAATTTGACTCAAAATTCGAAGTGATCTGATCCAAACATTTTTTCGAAGACTGCTTTAATTTTTCATATAAGACAAGTTTATTAGATCAAGCATAACGAATCCTAAATTGCAAATGACTATATCCAATTTCAACTTAAACCGAAGTCTCATTGACTTCTTCAAATTACGTAATTTTATACTTAAACTGAACGATTCGATTGCTAAATGATCTGAACGTAGCCACCAATCTACCTCTATAGCGTTATGTAGTGTTCGTGAAGTATAACCTTGGTAGCAGTTGCGAGAGTGGGGTCAAATTTTCTACAGGATGTCAACTACCCAATAGAACCACTGGATTGATTCTATTCTTTCAAGATGGAGCATCAAACTTAGGGTGAAAGATTGACTGGAAATCTATTGGTTGGAAATATCTTCTTTCTCACCTTAGGGTTTGACCCTACGTACATGCAAGTGGTAGGTGATCAACTTATCCATTTGCTCATGTGCCTAGAACTGGATCTGGCAGCGCCAGAGTTTTTAGGGATCAGAAACTTGTCGAAGAAATGAAATCCTGCATCTCCCCCTCTTTTTTTTCAATTTCTTTTTTCTTCATTATTCTCCAAAATTTAACTATTGTAGAATCACATAACTGTTAAAGTAATGGATAATTGTTTGAGTAACATATAATATTACTGTTCAACTAAGTGATTGAAGAAAATTTATTCGGTGAATTTAGCTATTAGATTGACTTAATATTACAAAACATATAAAACAATATGTATGATTTGTCAAATATATATAAATATAAGGGTATTTCAAATCGGACAAAAAAAAAATGAAACCCTAATTTTGAATCTCAGAAGCAATTTTTTAAAAAATGTTTTAGGGAGCTACTTTAATTACTATATGCTTCAAAAAAGGCTAGTTGAAATAATAGTTTATCAAATATTAAAATTTAGCTAATTGATGATTTGAGTTGATTAAAACACTAAAGAGTACTCCAGAAGTTATCACCAAATAAGACATAATGCCTAATGTAGCAATCATGTCAATTATTAGAGAGTGGTGATATATATCTCGTAATAAATGTAACGTAAATTAATACGTTATATGATTTGAAATAAACGATTTTTCAATAGTTATAATTAATTATCAATTGTGAAATTTTAGTATTGAGCAGCAACAACAACAGTCTAAAATATCCTAATCGGATCATCCCTATTTCCGAAAACATATCATACATATAATTTTATTAAAAATTATGGATAAAGATTCATTTTGCACAATTTATGAGTACTATTCTGCTATTCAATCTAAAGTGGCAATAGGTCGCATCTGGATCAAATTCGGTAGATCCAAAGTCATTCTAATTTTCTAGGTCTGTATACAAATCCAATCCAGACCCTTTAGATCCTAAAATTTGAGATCCATTGCTGAATTCATTGGGTATATGGATCTTAGACGGATCCTAAACATATCCACAATGGTACAAAAGCACATTAGAAGTTTAAGACACATAATGGCTATTTAATAAACATATTAAAAAACCAAGGGGTTGTGGCGTAGTGGTAGCTCACTTCGTCCCTTAACCAATTGGTAAGGGGTTCGATTCTTGACCTTTGGGAATGGAGAGCAATTCTTGGCCAGTCCTTTACCCTTAAATAGTCACTGCGATCGGCAGTGGATTTGTGAGCCATAAACATTGGAACACACCAATTTCAATTTGAAGCTATAAGTTATAAAGTGCCAAAAGTAGTGAAGACGCTATTGAAACACAATTATTTGGATTAGGAAGGATTTTGTGGGGTATGAGAATGCAATTTACTACTTAGTTTTGCCAATTAATTGTAGATAGACTTCTGGAGTATGATTCCAATATCAAGATATATATCCAAAACACATGATATTGATCTAAGGGCCTCGATAAAATACATTAAAATTAGTGGTAGGTTTTTTAGGGATTTTGTGATAATGCCAGGCAGAAGGTGGAGATGGGGGAGGGAGTATATAGGGAGATGTCGAAGGATCTAAAACATGGATAGGGTTGGGCATGGGTGGAAATGGGTAGGGTATATTCATACCCATATTTTATTCAAAAATGTTGTTACTAACCCATACTTAACCCATAGCCTTTGATATCCAAGTGCTATTCATATGGGTATTACCTACATGAGTACCACTTATATGGGTACTACAAAAATGCTTAGGGTATGCGACAAAATCTCCGACGGAAAATTCAATTTCCGATGGAAATTACGATGGACTGACGCCCGTCGGGAACTAGCTCGTCGCAGATTACATTCCGACGGCTTTTCGGACGGAATAACCCGTCGGAAATTCCGTCGGTCAATTTTTCAGGACTGTAGAATTCTGGAGGAGAGAGGAGATTTCCGACGGAATTTCTAACGAAAATCTCCTCTTCCCTCCAAAAAAAAAATTGGCTCTGAAAAAAAAATTTGGCTCTAAAATTTTTTTGTATATTACTTAAATATAAAACAACCACCACAAACAACATATATTACATATATTATGGTTACCAAATATGAATTTCATATCTGAAAATTAAATACTCTAAATTAAAAATTATTTATGACATCCACAATTGCAACTTGAGTGTACTTATCTCATTTCTTGTGGTGTTCCTCCTGAAAGTTGTCAAAAGTAAAACAAATCATATAAAAAATTAAACATACCACAAAAAAACATACACTTCACATACTTACAAAAAGTTAATATATAGCACAAATCAAACAAAAAATAAACATATTTAGCAAATTTAAATTATTCACTAAAACAAAACACATTATACATCTTTAACATACTTCAACATTTTATAATAATTATATAATTATTATAAATGTACATACTTAACAATTCCACTTATTCAAATAAATATACTTCACAAATTAAATAAAAAATTAACATAATTCACAATCATATTTAACGAAAAAAATTAAATAAACTATACAAATATGCTTCAAAATTCAATTTCACAAAATTTAACAACACATACCAAATTCATATATATAATTTCAAAACACAACAATTCCACTAACTTTTAAATACCCCAAAAACAAAGCGGACTACCGGGGATGGCGGCGGCGACACTGACGGCGACGACACTCTTTAACTCATTCATAATAAATCAACCACCATAAAAAAACCAATTAACTTAAATATTTCAATTTCAAAGAGCAAATTAACTCAAAATAAATGACTTACTGTTAAATTATAAGCGACGATAATGATTTTTTCCGGTCACCGACCACCGGAAACCATGAACATCTCCCTCTTTCTCTCTCTTCCTTGCTCCCTCTCTCTCGCTTTCTCTCTTTTCGCGGTTAAAATGAACCCCGAACATCTTCCTCTCTCTCACTGAACAATTTAAATTGAGATCCAAACTTTTTTGAAAAATGGGTTGGGAAATTCCGACGAATCTGAATCCAACGGTTTTTCCGTCGGAAAATCTGACATCCTCCATTGGGTACTCACGCCATCGCTTTTTCTGTCGGAGATGAACGTCGTTTTTGTAGGGCCGGAGGTATTATCAATGGATATCCATGGTTTTGTATGTTTATTAACCAGTACTCAAAACTACAAGTCAGGGAGAGAAGATGTGGCCCATCAGAATTTAGAAGGAAAATCTAACCTAATAGTTTGGATTGAAACTTGACTATTTGATGTAAAATATCAAAACAAGCTCAAACTTTAATTTTGAACTCCAAATAGTTTCATTTCATCAACATCTATCTCCACTTCGCCAGTTGACGTAGTGAATGTATGCATTAACTGAACTGTCATAGTGGAGATAAATGGTAACTAAATAAATACATGTTGAATTTAAAATTTAGATTTGAGTTTCTTTTCATATTTTCCATCAGCTAGTTAAGTTTTAATATGAACTGTTGAAGTTAAATTTTGCTGTAAGATTTTGGATGGCCTAAAAGAGAGATTGAAAATTAGTTTATTGTAACTCTATTTGTTATACAAGGGTATTATCATCCTTTAACACTGTTAATAGATGCATGGATGTCCATTTTTCAATGAATACCTACAGCAGTTATTGGTAAACATATCCACCTTGGGTATTAATTATTCACCCAATTTAAGTGATTAAAGCTAGGTACCTATTCACTGGGCATACATGTCCTCCCTAAAAACGGAGAATAATAGCGCATGATATGTTGAGGACAAAGATAGGAGTTATTTAAAAGAATTGTCTGTTAGGTTTATGGGTTACATGAGTGATGTGTTCAACGGGTCTAATGGGTAAAATGTGAATCTAAGAAATGGACTCATATTTAAACTCTTTTAAAATCCAAATTCTTGTTAAAATTCATTGGATCCAAAAATGATAGGTCTAACAAATAACGAATATGTTGAATTTGGGTCAAATCCAAGATACATTGCCCCCTCTAATTCAATCAAACTATTTTTTACCAATTCAGTATGATAATATAATTTTTAAGTCGAGATAAGACACTTAAATGTTAAACTTAAAATTCTTTTAACATCCTATTAATTTATGGGGGTGTTTGGTTGTTGGCTTTTTCATTAGCTTTTTGATACAAAATAGCTTTTGAAGGACTTTTGGTTGTTTTGACCAATTAAACCAACTTAATGTTTGGTAAACAATTTGTTATAATAGTTATTTTAGCCCAAAAAATTAATGTGAAAAAAGTTAAGATGAGTAACTTTTTGTAAATGACTATTTGTATAAATGATAAGAATGTCCAATAGTTTATTAAAATTACAAGACATGCTACTAGTGAAATCAAAAATCCTAATTCTGGTAATTTAATATTACAAGGCATGCCATGAGTAGCTAAGATGAGTAGCTTTGGATTAATACAAGTTAGAAGTGACATTTGATATTGTGTTTATTTGAATATATCTAATAAAGATGAAATCATTTTAAATTCATCCAAATTTTAATTTGTAAAAAACAAAGAAAAAGATCTTGAAAAGATTAAATTAGATCAAAAAAATCACATAAATTTCAATTCACAGCTAAAAAAAAAATCCTCAAATGAATAATAAAATAAGGTTGCAAGACGTAGGCATCCCATGAATCCATATAAATTGAAAAGAAATAAGATAAATAATGAATATAAAATATGTCGAATTAGTATGAAAATAAGGTTCCAAGCATTGGATTAATTTTTACATATGACATAAATTTAATTCTTTTTGGAAAGAAAATAAAATGACCAATAAATAAAAAATCATGTTCAACTCAAAAGTAATGTAGAGAAAGGGTATAAATGAAATTTTAGCTGATAACCTTTTCAGGAATCGCTAATTCTACCAAACATTTTTTTTAATAGAAATAATTGATTTAAACAGTTAATGTAAACGGTCAATTCAGATAGTTTTAATAGCCAATTAAAATAATGAATAGCTGATTGCCAGACATAGCTTATATGATCATGACCTTATTCTTTTTAACAACTTGTAGTGACCTAAAGTAACAATAAGTTGTAGGAAAATATAAAAACTTATAAAGAGATGCAAAGAGGTATACAAGATCAATAGACCCCCCCCCCTCTCTCTGTTTTGCCCTTTGAAAAGGCATTTTTCTAGAGAGAGGTATTGCATTTAATTTTTTTAAGGACCCATGAACCTTCTCAAAAAAGGGAGGGACACCATTTTCTATTCCTATCTTTTTCTCTCTTTCTATTCTGTTTGAGCCTATTATAAATTGACGTCTTTGGCAAGGTTTTCAGCATCAGTAGCCAGCAAGTGACAATATTCACATTTCAACGTCTGCTGCTACTACTACTGTCTCTTTCTCTCTCCTTCTCACCTCTCCTTCATTCCTTTCATCATCTTTGCTTCAATTGTGGAAGAGTAGCGTTTTCCTATTCTGGGCTTGTTTTGTTGGCTTAGATTGTTCTTACAAAAACTTCATTTCCAACTTACATTAGGGGAGAAAAAAAAAAGAAAAGAAAAAATGGATAACAGGAAGGGAAAAGCTGGCTCAACTTCATCAATCACTTCTCAGCTTTTTGGATCCCAAGACTCTTCATCATTCAATGACGTTTTTGCATCCATTTTCCCTCCTAAGGTAAAATTATTTGCTTCAAAACTCTAATCACTCATCATCCCCTGTTTTTGCCCTGTCTATTTTTTTAATTCACTTTATGAATCAGCTAATTTCTTGATTGATCAGAAAGAATTGTCTCATGGGTACTTTGTTATTTTGTTATTAAATTGATAACCACCTTAAATCTTTGGTCAAAAATTCTCTGTGTAGTGTTGAAAATTGTCAGAACCCTCCCCTGTTTTCTGTATTTGTTCCTTTGTATTTAATTAATTAATTTGTTTTTATTTAGTAATTATCCAGTTTAATCTGCTTCTTTTTCGTTTAGAAAAAGTAGAGTTGATCTTGAGGATTTGATCGTGTGATAGAATTTTTTTCAATGTTCTGATTTGACAGGGGGTGGGAAGAAACTCAGGGTGCTCAGAGGTGAAAGGGTCATGGCAGAAGGAGCCTTCTGGGGCTGGCAACCTCAATACCAAACAAGGTATTCCTAGTTCCAGAACTCACTCCACCATCCGTAATTTTCTCTCTCCTCTTCTTTCTTTGCACCGTTCTTTTGATATTTTGCAATAATTTCCCCAGAAATGTCAAGAGGCTAAGAATATCCTATTCAACTTGCCAATATATTGCTGCTAAGAAATGGTAGCTAAAAAAATTGCTATTAATGTATGTTAAGAACAAAGTTTTCTTACTTTCGACTTGCCTATAAAAAGTTGATATGTTCAAGTTTTCTAATTCAAAACTTTGATTGTGATCATGAATCATGCATAGTACTCCCTTCTGAGTTGTGATTATTATTGCGTTTTTCAGACAACAGTTACAAACATGGTGATGGAAATAAGGAAAAGAACTCAATCTACCAGCAAGAGGGAGGGGAACCATGTTACTTGAGCTCCTCTATTTACTATGGTGGCCGCGAAATGTACTCCAGAGCTCCTGCTCATTCGACCTCCAACTCTTACTCGAATGTACGTGACTGTCCATGCTGTATGCATATTCGAGCCTACTTTCTTGCAACATGTTAACTCTGGTTTCGTTGTTCAAATTAATTATGTATCAGTTCAAGAAAGATGGAGAAGAAGATGATCCAAATGGTGCTGCAAGGGGGAACTGGTGGCAAGGTATATGCTTTGTACAAAGCTCTAATATGTTTGCATTCACATTGCGATTGATTCTCAGTAATTTCTGCAGTTACAATTATTCAAATAATGAAGTCATGAAGTTTCTAACTCTGAAAAAAATCTGCATTAATTCTTTTTACAGGATCACTTTATTACTAGGAGGATCTGGCCAGCTACCTATCGTGTGTAAATACTGTGACTGCTAAGGTATTATGTTTGGTTTGTGCATGAGAATTGATCGTCTAGGATTCCTCTATAAATAAAATATTTAGATTTGATCTGTTAGTGTGCCTAGCTCATAAACCACAAAAAGCAGTATAGGCCATAACAATTATAGTGTGTTAGCCTAGGTGTTGTTGAGACTGAATTATTAGTAATTCACTCGATTCTACTTATAAAATTCATAAACTATACTGCGATGGCTCATTAGAAGTGCTCATAAAGCCTACGTCAAGTCAAGTCGAACACTATTCTTTTCCTCTTTTATTTTTTTTGAAAAAAAAATTAGGAAAAACTGAAAAAGAAAGAAGAAAAACGACCTTCAACAGTTGGCTTAAGCATTAAGCTAATTCATGCGTTAAATTTATCAGTAAGTTGGTTCATATATGCTGTAATATTGTAGACCATGAAAACGAGTTTAGCTATAAAAATAAATATTGTAGTTGATATAATAATTTGTTCATATTACAAAGGAAAATACTTTTTATTCATATACTGCATCATTTAATTGGCGTCTTTCCTTGACCCTTTCATTTGCAGGATTTGGAAGTTGGAACGCTTCAATGCAGAAAATAATGCAGCCATGACTATCACCTTTTCTTGCTCATTTTACTTTTTAAAGCGGAAATGTATTCTACCAAAAAAAAAAAGAATAAGAAATTATGCAAAATTCATAGGTAAAAAGCCTGTTTGGACACAAAACCTGCAATGTAATGGGAGTCTATTCGTGGCTTGCTTCCATGATTTCTTCTGCACAGCTTAGCTTTCTTTATTTTATTTTGCTTTTTCAGTTTCTATATTTGTATCCCATGTTTTTAGTGCATGTGATTATTGGAGGATCATGCTCTGTTATTTCCCCCCCTGTGGTGTTCCTGTGCATCTGAATATAAGAGCAAATACAATGGTGAGTCAATTTTTTGGCTCACCGGTAGAGACCTACTACTGTCACATCAATTCTCTCTCCAATTTTTTACCTCACAATCCTCACTCTTTTCAGCGGAAGACTCACTATTTTGCCTCATCAAATAAAATAATGCTTATAAACCCTACATCTAATAATAAAATAATACCTATAAATTTACTCCATAACACACATCTTTATTTTTAGAATTAAAAAAAAAATTAATAAAAAAATATTTTAAAAAAACAAAGCAACCTCACGAGGAAACTCACTGGCCTGAGCCTCCCCGTGAAGCGTGAGACACGAGCTTGTTGTTGCAAAACTTTCCTCGCCTCACCACTCTCTTTATCCTCCTTTTCATCCTCGCGAGCATATCGCTATATATGCTCTAACAGTACGTTTCCATTTTATTGTTGTCATCGTCATCGTCATCATCATATAATCTATGATATATGGAAGATTCCCTCACTAATGTACCCAGCTCTAGGTTCAAGCTATAGGGGTCAACCTACAAGGTGCAGATCTATTTTGTTGTAAATAGAAAAACACGGATTCGCCAATTTGAAAAATCTTATTAAAATGCAAGGATCTTCTAAAGAAGGGCATCATTTGGACAACAGGAAGAAGAGATAAGATCTCCTTTTGGTTTGATAATTGAATCAAAAACAGGAATTTATTGAGATCCTAGGAGTGGTCGAAGACAGCGTTGACCACCCCTGAAACCAATGTTTGCGAATTTATTCGCAAAACTCAGAATAGGATGTCCCCAAACTAAGACACTTCCTCAATAATAATCCTATCATATAGAAGATTCAAGGTATGTGTCACCATACCCATCCATGATAGAAGTGACTCATTATGTTGGGGATTGAATATCTCAGGTAATTTCACAACAAAGTCAGCTACATGGATAGCCCATGGCAACCTACCACATGACTTATCAACGTGGTTGTATAAGTGGATTTGGAACATTGATACTTTGCCAAAAGTTAAAGTCTTTCTTTGACAGCTTTGTCATAAAGTCTTATCTGCAAGGGGTACTCCACTAAAAAGGGGGCTCAATATCAATGCAACTTGCCCTCTTTGTCTAAATGCTATTGAGTCGATAGACTATCTCTTCAAGGATTCTCAAATGGTCAAAAAGGTTTGGGAGCTAGCAGCAAAACATCACTAAATTTCACCTAAATTTTTCTCCTCCGGAATGCCATGACCTTTTACAATGTCTAAATAGGATACGATCCTCTCATAATCTGAAAATGAAAAAAATTTTTTTGTTTCTCTTATGGAGTATTTGGAGGTCTAGGAACAAAACAATCTTTGATAATGAAAATTTCAATCTTGTTACATGTTTAGTTTGAGCAAAAAACAAGCGCTGAATGAAGAATCTGAACTTACATGTCAATTGATCATTATTTGAGGGGATATTCTTCTTTTTCCCCTACCACCTCAAACCATTTAGTGAGATGGCATCCTAACCACCGGTCGGGCCTTGTCAAATCCAATTTTGACGGATCCTTCAAGAACTTATCAGCAACAACCGACTTCGTCATATGGGACTAGACATACAAACTTGTTAAGGCAGGAGCGACCTACTGCAGCGATATATTCATTATAGTGTCAGAGGCTAAAGCATTACGTGACGGATTGGAAGGTCATATCTCACCATAGCCCTCTTTCAAGGGTCAATGCTAGTTCAAATGCCCAATCACCTGTTTTCATGGAACCGGAACAAGTGAACTACAACAAATAGCACTTAAGGACCTAGATTAGTTCCTAACTATTTTCATGTCAACAAGCACGTTCCAAGAAGCAATCCTCAAGCCAAGCAGAGAAATATTGTTCCAAAAGCAAATAGAAGAAGAACCAAGATAGCATTTTGCTATTGACCAATGATCTCTTCGAGAATACAAGTATTCTTGTTTGAGATATTGTGATCTTTTGTATTTATCCTTTTGTGCTTTCACGTCTAGTGGGATCATTTTCTCTCCTTTATTGATCTCGTTGTGCTTTCATGTTCATTGAGATCGTCTATGTAATCTCTCACCGTTAGTTGTGGATATATTCTTTGCTCATTGCCATTTGTAAGGTTGTCACCAAGAACTTACGCTGTTGTCCACAAAGAGATTTGTTTATGAATACCAAGCTAATAGAATATTTAAGCTAGGTGATTGATTTTGGAAAGTGAACTGAGCTAGGCTAATCTACCTAAGCAAGACAAACTAGTTTTAAATCAAATTATTCAAATGGGAAAGAAATTGGGTTGAGGTATCAATTAATACCCTGCTTCGCTTCTTCGGGGAGTCACACCAATATTATCTTGTTTGCTCAATACTTTGCATGATCAATTACAACGTCATATCTCACCATAGCTCTCTTTCAAGGGTCAATGCTATTTCAAATGCCCAATTGTTTGAGTATGAAAGTGGGTATTGCCTCACATTGATAAAATACAAAGAATATGATAGTAGGTGTTGTCCGGCATTAATGAAATTAAAGGGTTGAACATATATATAAGCTTCTGAGTTACTCGACCCATTGCCAGTTGGTTTTGAGATGAAACCTTATTTGAGCTTATATATATGATTCTTTATTAATTTCTCAATTGATATTAAAAATTTAACACCAATCACCTATTTTCATGGTGCTCGAACAATTGAACTACAATAGATAACACTTAAGGACCTAGATAAGTTCCTAACTATTTTCATGTCAAGATCTCTCATTCTCTTTTTTTTATCCCATTCTAGCAACGTAGTTAGAGTGAAAAATACACTTTCAAGCATCTCAGCAAACATATGGTGGGCATAGAAAGAAATCCTTAATTTTGAGCAAAAGTTGGACAAGATCAAGGGTCAATACAGGTTATCTAAGCATAATACAATCTAGCCCGAAACCAATTAGGGATTTAGCCACAAGTCATCATTAGATAACCTAAACAATCACAACGAAGCATAAACATGGTAACAAGCAGAATAACTAAAGTGAAGGAAAAAGAAAAGAATGAGGAGGGGCGATAATGGACCAGGTTCGGATTGAGTGAACCATCATCCGCATCTATCACCCTCTTTTCGCGAATCTGAATCTAGAACTGATACCACTTGTTCAGCAAAAATTGCTCTAATACCACTTGCTAGGGTTAGTATTCGAGCAATTAATTTAGCGAAAGAGAAATAATAGGATGACAAACGAATTGAAGAAAATAAAATAAGATCAAACCCAAAATAGGAAACAATTTTAACGTGAAAAACGCAATCAAGAAAAACTACAGGCGACAGTGAGTAAAGCAAATCCATTAATTAAAAGATAGTACAAAAAATGATCTCAACCTAAGAGATCAATAAAAAAAAAGTAGCAACTCACACACACGAACTTTCATGCACAAAACTCTTTGAACCTAAAACTATAATAATGAAATAGACTCTCAAAATTAGATACAAAATTAACTACTCAATGAACGCCCATAAGGGGCCTAAAGGTCACACCAAACCCCCGCAAAGGGTTCTAAACACTTGTAGCTTGAAACCTAGTATTTATAGAAAGGGTCCAACGATACCAATGAGTAGCCCTAGCCTCAAAAATGTGCGTTGGCCGCCAAGCACCCTCTTTCCAAAAACGGAAAGATCTTCAACCCAAATATGGAAATAAAATAATTTTCAGAAAATATGAGATCTCCAACCATACAATCTTGGGTGTCAAGTAACAATCTTACAAAAGAAAACAATTAAATTGTTTTCAAAACTGGCAAAGGAATTTGGGACAAATTCCAACGACTACTAAGAAATTGAAGTTGACTAATGCCTGAACTTTTGTAAGGGTTTCAACGTTTAGAACTAGTGGTTAGCAGTTAGCAGCGTTGTACTCGTGGTTAATAACAGTTCATGGTTACTAACGTTTACCAACAGTTAGTAGCTGTTATGAATAACGTTTACAGATATGGTATATAAGGGTTAGCCAGTAGTTACTAACATTTACCAGTGATCAGTGTTAGCGATTAGCGGTTAGTAACGCTTTAGAATGGTTATCAAAAGCTGAAATGAATTGACACTAAAAGCTCAATAGTCAAAATAAATGCCATCTAGAAAGGCATTTACAAATTAAGATATTATGCCTATTAATAGTATCCTAATTTAAATTTCCAGTTTATTAGCATTTCTTAACATATGTAAAACGTTAAGGAGAGTAAAAAGAGTACAATAAGGCCCTGTTCTATTTTGTGTTTTTTAGGATTTAGTTAAGAGCTTACATCTCCTTACATCTCATAGATTTTCTATAACATTCATTTATTTTAGTTACAGAAATATGTATATTTTTTTAATGATACTACCAATATATAAAATTTATGAATATCTTATGAACACAACATTTACATAAATATAAAAACATAATATAACGATGTAAATTATATTTGAGTTTTGACATGAAATATATATTATTATAGATGACCATACATTTATTTATATTTAAAATTATTTACTTAAATTAGGAATTTATTTGAAGAGTTGTATTCAATTTTGTCAAAAAAAATTGTTTTTTTTTTGTTATACTTTGCTTATTCGATCAAACTAATGTTCATATAAAAAATCACCTCAAGTGGACGAAATTTTATTCACCAAATTTATGGGGATTAATATATTTTATTGTTGTGTAATTAACTTAATTAATTGTTTATTTTCAATTAGTATATCATTTTAATATTATTATTTTTCATCCAAAACGTTCATTGTAAAATAAATTATACTATACAACTCTTCAACAATTCAACAACTCTTTACATCTATCCTTACAGCTCCTTATAGCTTCTTACATCTTCTTACAAATCCTTACAACTTCTTACAGCTCCTTACATCTCCTTACATCTATCTATCTATTTAAAACGCGAAATAGAATAGGCCCTAAGTCTAAGGCTGTGTTCGGCAATAGTATTTTGGATAGCGTTTAATATTTTGACTAAGACAATAGACTAATCAGTCAATTTTTAGTGTTTTGTAACTTTGTGTTTTGACTATCACTTCAAGTAGCTTTTAGTGTTTTAATCAACGTTTCTAAAAAAATAACAATATTAGCTTTTTGCACTCAGAAGTAGAGTTTCATATTTTTTTGGCCAAAAAATAACATTTGAAAATTTTATATTTGGAAATTACCTATATCATTTTATGTCAATTTACGTTAATCAGATAACCCAATAGTTAAATTTACCAAACACATTTATTTCAACTGCTCACTTAAACAACCATCCGTTAACAGCTAAATTAAAAATGGTACTAGCTCCTAAACATCTATCTGCTACCGGAACAACTATCTGCTACTTAAACAGCTATATTTGCCGAACAAGACCTAAACCTTACCAGAATTGAATGACCCGAAACTTAAACCGAATCAACGCCCAAAATGGATGACTTGAAGTTGATTTGAAACCGAAAATGACCCAAATCAAACTGAACTCGATCTAAATATTTTCTACCAAAGTTATTTTTCTTTGCAATAAAAACTCATTGGATCAATAATCAACTCACTCAAATCATCCCGTAACTAAACCAAAATTGAATCTTATTGATCCAAACATAACTCTGTCCAAAGCTAACCTTACTCAAATTCAAACCAAGTGACTCGTTTACCAGATCTAAGTCCTACCACAATTAAACAATAACAACTGCCCACAATAGCAAACATCCTTTGCAAATTCCCACTTCCACTCCTCCAATTTAATAGTCTCAATGTAAATTATACTAGTCCATTACAAGGGAGCAAAGCATTTAGGTGTTAATACTAATTGCCAACATTTGAGGAGGCAAACATGACACTTGCCTAAGCATACACACAACGTCAAGCCTTAAAGTCAAGCAATTAACCATCTGTTGAGAGACATATGCTAATGCCTCCTTTTGCATTCTCGGCCCATTATCAAAAAACCTTTGGGCCTAGTGGAGCCCATCACTAATCATCGATGGACACCCAAAATTAATCCAACTTAGTGCACATCACATCATTCTTAGATGGAATCACTTGTTTTGTTTTTTTCGACCAAGTGGTGGAAGACGGAAGCATGATGTAGGTGTTGGTATGTTTTTCTATTTTGATCGATAAATTTATAGCAAGCCAAGTGTAGATTACGCGTGTTAGGATTGTAATATGCATGCACGATAAAAAAGAAAACTGAAAACGTCTTTTTTTTTGGTCTTGAGTCTTTGTTTTACCATAGCCGAGTTACTATTGACTTATAAAAGGGCAGAGTTCTTATATCACATTTTTTTTACTCATAATACTAAAATTTAAAATCTTACTTAAATGAAACAAGTGTCAAATTACTTGAGGAAAGGCGCAATATTAGATTGTAGGTGACATGCAAACATATATAATTGCTAGATATCTATACAAAAACCAACTCAATTGAAAAGCTTATGCTGATTGTTGAAGACATAAGATAGATTATATACACACACTCACTCTTTAATATGCCCCTCATGTGAATGCTCTAACATTAGGAGCATGCATGTTGCAAATTAAGCTCACTCCTTGTCTTGTCCATTATGATAATTCAATATGAAGATCGTTAATATTCAAACTTAAAGATCCTCAAGATGTCATTGTGAATGCCAAGGATTAACAACCTAATATTTGAATCCTTTGTGCGTTCCAAGATTCAATCCTGACCTTTAAGATGAAAGTTGTACTTGATGTCATTAATCTACTACTCACTTGGCCTTTCATATGCAATCTACAAGGGCAAATTTGGATTATAGCCATTGACCATGTCATATCACTATTATGTGTAATAGCATTCACTAGCCCCTTACTTTTTCCATCCCTTTTTGTTCCACTTGATGTCATTAATCTACTGCTCACTTGGCCTTTCATATGCAATCTACAAGGGCGAATTTGGATTATAGCCATTGACCATGTCATATCACTATTGTGTGTAATAGCATTCACTAGCTCCTTGCTTTTTCCATCCCTTTTTGTTCCACATAGGTGGTTTTGGAAATTGGAGTGGAGTTTGTCTTTACCTTCCTTTTTTAGGCCTGTTGAATAACATTGGACCTAGTTTTTATAGTGGTGTGGGGAGAGAGTCATCGCCACACACGCACGCGCATTGCCCGCCCACCCACCCACTTGGGCTGGGCGGTCGTGAGTTGGGTTTGGATTTGGATTTAGGCCTCGTCTGCTAATCTTTTTGGAGAAAATAACTTTTGTTTTTGTCTGTTGGTGTTCCTAGTAAGCGATTGTGTACTGATTTTCCTTCACATTTGGCTCCAGCAGAAACTATTTTTAGCAGTCATATTTAGCATTCAAAATGAGACTTTCCTTTTTTCTAGATCAACAGTTATAATTCAGTCATGTGGCTCTCTTGTTTTTGCCGCTAATTTCTCTCCACTCAAACAAGCCTTCAGCACCTATAAATACAAGCTCTCTTCAGTTGCAGCAGACACACCAACACATAATCTCTTCTTCTCTTCTCCTCTTTTACTGTTCTCTCTTCTTTTCTAGGCAACTGATACACTACATGTTCCCAAGTCTCTAGCCTCGAGTGCACGTGTTCAGAGATTCACTATGTTAACTTTGAGGAGCGATCGACAAACTTGATTTGCACTTCGGTCGAACCGAAATCACTTTCAAGACAGTGGTATACTACGATACAACGTTCTTCCACTCCTTCTGTCATTGATTTAACCATAACTTTCTTAAAATCACTTGCTTGGAGTAAAGTGCCCCAAAACCCCAAAGTGGAGCTTATGACGTGGTTGGCATTGATGGGTGCACTTGACACCAAGGATTCATTAGTCAAAAATGAAATCTTGTAGATAACACTAGATATTTGCACATCTTGTCAAACCAGTGATGAAACACTAGATCATGTCCTACTTCATTACGAAATTGACTGATTGATCAAGATGCTAGTTGAATTGCAATTTACAGCTTTTGATTGTAATTTTTCGATAGAAGCCGGGACATCAATGATTGGCAAATTAAGCCCAAGGTGGGATTAAGAGCATCTGCAATGCAAGGCTCGTGAGCCAAAAATTTGGCTCACAGTCCAAGCAATACCATGCATCAGTGATCCGCTTCGCTCGTTCTACGGTCCAGCTCATGGCCATGATCCGCCCCCCACACATTCTCTCTCTCTCTTTTTTTGCCAACTAAGCATTTAAAAGTCTAAAACCCAATAATATAATAGTAGTGGGGTCTATAAAATATTATTTTATTTGGTGATCCAAGTTAGTGATCCATAGGATGTAGAGAAGAAAAAAAAAGTTGACTTGTGAGATGATGTGGAGGTTGTGGGCCCCCACTTGTGATCCAAACTTTTGGATCACCAATGCGGATGCTCTAACAACTTTCCTCGCGGCTTTAATAGTATCCACTCGTGGATCAACCAACTTTATTCTTTTCTAATTGTTCTTGTGTTGTATACGTAGAGATTATCCAGGCAATGTTAAAAGAAATCTTTTGAAATTCGATAAAAATAAGTTATGTATAAATGAATTTACCGGTCCAACCTCATAGAAAACAACGTAACTAGTGGTGAGCTTATCATTAATTTTTGACCAAACTGAGTACATTCCTAATGATGCTTAACATCGGCCCACCACTTAAGGGATTCTTGCCAATTTGCTCTTATAAAAAAATAAGATGAGGCCACAAACAAAAACCTAAATTGCACTAGTTTAGCTAGCTTGTTTGGAGAGATGGGGGGAGAAGAGAAAGTAAAACTATTAGGTGTTTGGTCAAGCCCATATAGCCGTAGGGTAGAACTAGCCCTAAAGTTGAAAGGGGTGCCCTTTGAATATGTGGAAGAAGACTTGTCCCAAAAGAGTGCCCTACTTCTCAAATGTAACCCTGTCCACAAAAAGATACCCGTCCTACTTCACAAGGGGAAGGCAATTGTTGAATCCCTTGTTATCCTTGAGTATATCGATGAAACTTGGAAAGGTCATCCTCTTTTGCCCCAAGATCCTTATGAAAGAGCCAATGCTAGATTTTGGGCTAAATTTATAGATGACAAGGTAACCCTAAATCCTGGCATTTTTTTAAAGTCAAAATACATTCGTCTCATCTCTTTAGATTTAATTATTTACTAAAATTCAAACTTTCATCAAGTTTCATATGCCCTTTGCTATATTCTCGTTGAAGTAACTTTTCAGTATGTATGCCTACTTTTTTTAAAAATGTAAATATGCCTACTATTTGGGTATGATTTTTCTCTTGTGTTTTGTATGAGTATCGATCTCGATCTTGTATCATCCTTCTCCGTCTTTTTATAAGCTCAACCACTTAATAAAAAAAAAAGGGGCAGATGATTAGATGCCTGAAGGTTTTGAATTGAAGATAGACTATTTTAGTTGATTACAATCTTTAATCATATGAACTCTCTTTTAGTCTTTACTAATGTTAAACTCAGGCTTTGCATGGACTGGTATAGTTTTCTACAACAAATTTCCATGTGATAAACTAGTATATCTATAATAAATATATTGTTGGGTAAAAGCCTTTTCTTATCTGCCAAAATAAATTAACTATTTTGATCAAGATAGTCTAGAAGATCAATTTTAATTTAAGTTAATAATAAAATTATATAAAGTTAAAACCATGTTGCTTTCAATATAATTCATGAATGAAGTAATTTTAATTGTGCTTATTTGTGACTAAATACTTAAAATATTTAACGAATTCATGTTTAGTTTAATTGTAAAGGTACAAATACCATCAATTTGGACTAACTCTTGAAATAGTACTTGCATCCATTCTAATTGTTCTTGAATTAATATATATTTACTAAATGACATAATGCTCATATTATTTCCTATTAATCAAAGTTAATATCATTGATTAAAACATTAAAATTTCCAATTACAAAAGTTTCATTAAAAAAATTAATCTACACATAATAAGTTAAAAGAAAAAGCCTCAGTTATAAAAGTTTGATTAAAAAACATTAAAATTTCATTAATTAATATCATCAAATTGTTATGAAAAATCAAAGAGTTAATAGTCATTTTACAGATTCTCATTGAATATTCAGATTATGCCTTAACTAAATCTTTTCTCTGGTGAACTCAAATAGTTGTAAACATATATTATGAACTATAATAAAATAATTATGTCGATCCTATTTTTCTAAAAAAATGATATTTGTATATTCTTCACTCATGATTAATTTGCCATTTCAATTTTCATAATATTAAGATTACGAATATAAAATTTGCACAAGGTTTCAAGAAGATACTAACTCTCACAAAAAAACAACATTGAAACACAAAACTGAACTTATCATTTTAATAACCTTTCCAATACTTCAACAACCTTCTAGTTATTTTTTATTTACACAATCAGAGTCCTAAATCGATAAATTATCCAACACTCGAGTCATGATAAAAGTTTACAAAATTGCTTGGAAAAACAGTAGAATTATGAAAACTAAAATTAAAATATTTTTATTAAAAAAACCTTCCTTCATAAATTATGAAAAAGAATTTCTTGATGTCATCACCAGCTTTCTCTATTACTCCTAGAGCATATCTTTAATATATTCTTTTTTTAAGGGGAAAAAATAATTACAACTAATAAAAGTCAACACTATGAAATTAATCCATGCATAACAAATTAAAATAAGAAGTCTCAGCTACAAATATTGATCAGTTACAAAAGTTTGATTAAAAAAATAAAATATCATTAATCAATATCATCAAAATGCTAAGGAGAATCAAAGAGTTAATAGTTATTTTGCATATTCTCAAATATTAATATAAAGGCTAAAACTAAACCCTTTTTTTGGTGAACTAAATATTTGTAAAATATATATTAATGAAACTATAATAAAATAATAACTTTAAATCCTAATTTTTCAGAAATGATATTCGTAATATTCTTGACCCATAATTTACTGTTAGGAGTTTTACTTAACCGCAAGTGCACGGCGTAGCTGTAGCTAGCAACCGACAAGTACGGGTCGAATCCACAGGGAATTTGGTTTCAACTATTAGAACTAATTGGACTAACTCAAGCTAGGCAAATCAAGTCGTGGTTGGAAGCTAAACGACGAGAGATAGTGATAATTCAGGGTTTTAGTAAATAGCAGAATAAAAAGCACCTAGGTTGGAATTAATAACACGAATACGCAGATGAATTAATTACTAACCCACTCAAGCATTCCCATGAATGTAATACGAATGGATAGATTGTCAATTTAGCCCATCTCCTCCCTCTCTCAAGGGTCGGAGGCTAATCCTGCAACCATAGTTGCCTATTCTCATGGGACTAAAGGTTGAAAGATTACGAGATCTACAATCTCAAATCCCAATTAAAACTTGACTATTTTCATGTCAAAACCTTAATTGTGTACTAAGTCGCACTAGGTAAAGGTTTCGTCTCTCAACGCTCCCCTAAACCCCAATAAAAATGGACAAATACTCTTTCGAGCATTTCGTCGAGCATGTGGCGTGCAGAGTAGAATTCGCAATTACAAAACAAAGGGGGGAGCAAGAAGTGGGCTAGTTTACAATTCAGTCATACGTACTCGGCATTAATCCCAACCTAAATTGAGGATTTAGCCTACAATCATACTAAACGCAATAATCGCAACATTCAACCAAAGAGTCATGATAATTGAATTCTAAAACAAGAAGACAAAAGAGAGAAGAGATAACAACGAAAACCTGAAATTAATTGAATGGAAATAATCTTCAATCCCAGAACAATTCTCAAGAACAAGAATTAAACTAAAGTTAAACCCGAGAATCGCCTAGGGAGAATACTCAGAGAGTCTAAACGTAAAACAAGCGTAAAAGATGAATGGAAAACTCCCCCCTCGAAACAGCCCCGAGAGAACTTTTAAGTCGCGACGCGGAACGGGGGTGGCACGGTCGTGCCCATAGGCACGGGGTGACCGTGCCAAAAATCTGCCAAAAGAATCACCCGAGCATCGCACAAGTGGCACGGGGGTGCCACATGGCACGGCCCCACCGTGCCACATGGGACTTTCGTGCGTGGTTGCCCGGCCAGTTGTGCCGGTCTCGGGTGGTTCGGCCGTGATGCGTGGGTCCGGTTCCGTGGGACTTTCGTGCGACGTTTTTCCGCAGCTTTTCTCGTCTTCCTGGCACTCCTTTTTCAAATATTGTTCATCTTTCCGTTTCTTTAATGAAGTTCCTGAAAATATCGAAAGATGTTATATGAGTTAAAAGTTTGCAAAGGGAGGCCGATTTGACCATTCCTTAGCACAATTAAACGTGAAAATAGGAAAGGAAATGGGTCAAATAGGGGCTAAAAATAGTGTAAAATAGAGGTTCATCATTTACCATTTCTAAGTTTATAATATTAAGATTTCGAATATTAAATTTACACAAGTTCTTAGAAGATACTAACATTTAGAGAGAGAGAGAGAGAGAGAGAGAGAGAGAGAGAGAGACCATGAAACACAAAATAGAACTTGTAATTTCAATAACTTCCCCAATACATGCAAAATTAAACCTATAAGTTGAATGCCTACATTAATTTCATCTAATTACTCTTGCTAATATCAATTAATATCCTAATCAACATTTTTAAAAAATTAAAAAAACAACACTTATATCCAATGAGTGATTGCCAAGTGTTTCAATATTGTGTGATCACTCAAGTATAGTTAGATAGATCAAGTAATGAAAGAAGTAGCATAACAATTGGATCATCGGATGAAACGCTCATTAGCGTAAATATGTTATGCTTTTATTTTCAACATAAACGCACAAATTAAACATAGAATTTGTTTTGCATGTGTAGTTAATGCCAAGTGTGTGGAAAACTTTCCTTAGCAAAGAGGAAGAAAGAGAGAAGAATAAAGAGGAAGTTTATGAGCTCTTGAGGACCCTCGAAAGTGAATTGAAGGATAAGAACTATTTTGGAGGAGATGATATTGGATACTTGGACATTGTTGCAAATATTGTAGCATTTTGGATACAAAGGGTGCAAAGTGTTGTTGCCATTGATCTTCTCAATCAAGTTTGTTTCCCCAGATTATGCAAGTGGATTGAGAGACTCTATCATGAAATTCCTGTTATGAAGGAATGCCTGCCCCCAAAAGACAAGCATCTTGTATACATCAAAGCCCGCTATGAAGCAGCAACTGCCACCAATGGTAATTTTTAGGATACTTGAGAACTACTCAATATGTATATTTCCCTTATCCCCCACCCCCCCAATGGTGTGCGGATTCCTCTTGAGTGGGAAGAAGGGCCATTAGTTGCCTATAAATTAGGTTTGGGCTACGTTGTATCATAGTTCTACCATATAATTCAATGCAAACTTACTAAACAAAAAGTTTACAAGTTATGTCTTTGGTTAGTTGCTAGATAGAGCTAAAATTGTAAGAAAATTTAGACGAGTATAAAACGTTTTTCAAAATTATCTAAGGAAAAACAACTACTGTCCTGGCTTGTTCAACCATCACTGTCACTTCGTTAGCAGTAGTAATATAAATTGGCTTCAACATTTTAACGAGATTTTGAAATATATGGGCATTATTGGTCATATGATGTAATGCCCAACTGTCAAGCCCCACTGCACCAAAGCAGGGTTGTAGCTCTTACCGCTTATGAGTTCTTGGGTTTCGTTTTCTTTAAAATAGGTATACACCTCTTCAAGTTGGGTCGTCGTTGAGCCCAATTCCTTCATCCTTCTCTTTGTCTTCCTTTCCTGCTGCCAGTGGCGCCTCTCCACCTCTCTTGTTGTTCACGCCACGCTCTGCACCAGCTTCATCAAACTCTCGCCTTCCGCCTTCTCTACTCCATAGCTGTAGACCTCGTCCTCTTCCTTGATTCAACTGAGCCCCTCTTCATTTTCCCCCAGTTAGGCAGATTTGGGTAGAGGTTTTGACCCTCTAACTTTCACTTTTTAAAAAAAAATTTAATTCAAAACAAAAGACTTTGGGTTTCATTTGTTCAATGAATGCTTAGTGTTGAAATTTATGATGAAAATAAAACTTAGTAAAAATATCACTTTATATAACGAAAGTTTGGAGATCAAGCCTGACCTAATGGCACCCACAGGGTCAAGGTCAAGGTATGTCAACCCGCATAAGAGTCAGGTAGGTTTAGGGTCAAAAAAACCCAACCCACATAACATCATGACCCGACCTTTCCAACCCGCCTTCAACCATCAACTTGATCATGTCTAACATGCAGTATGAATGAGCAATTTGGTATTTTTATGTATCTTATAGTAATTTACCAAAGGAGATTGTTAGATGTCAATTTTTGATAAGGATAAAGCCAAAATTTGAGCATGAAAGGCTTCTTATATGATGTTTGAACATTTATAAATTCTACAAATGAGCATTGATATGGAATACAAATGAACATTTTTTAATTTATACGTATCTTATAATACTTTACCTGAGAATGTCATAGAGCTATTATTGATAAGGATGGAACTTGATTTTATAGAAGGGCGGGCTTTTTATATATTTTTTATTTTCACCTAGATGATATTTTATTAGTATTTTAATATTATTATTTCTCTATTTTACATTCACTACTTTTAAACGAACCTAGTGTTATTATTTACTATTTTATATTTGATGAGTATCTATTAGTTTCTAAATAAGTATTTATAAGTCTTACAAATAAGCATTAACATAATTTTCTTGTATATCGTTAGTTGTTTTATTTTTTTATCTTTTATACTTTTGTTACAAAGGTATGTACTTGCATTCATCCACCAAGACTACTGTAATATATTAATAACATAAACAATACTCCTCGGCTGAACCCTAGTTTTCCGCTGTAGGAGTTACTTGCCCTCCAGTGTGGTGGGGCGGTGGTCGCTGTGGTGTAGCCTCTTTGTAGTCTGAGGTGTGGCAATTTATTTGCCTTTTTGGTGTTCGAGGGGTTGGGGTAGCGTGTTATCCCAGTCAGTCACTTTAGGGTTTGTGCCCTGAGTTTCCTTGTTGCATGCGGTTGTAAGTGCGATGGAGGAGAACCTTGAAACTGAGTGGAACAAATTGAGTCTGATGGAGGAAGAAGCAACGGTGGTTGTTTTCGAGGAGGATACCCCAGCGGAGGAGGCAGAGGATGAGAGGAGATATCCCTAAGCCTGGTGGGGAAATTAATGTCTAAAGGATCCTTCAATGCTAAGAGTCATGAAGAGTGTTCTGAAAAACATATGGAAACCTGCCAAAGGAATTGTAATTCGGGACCTGGATTGATATTTGTTTGTGTTCCAGTTCTTTTCTGTGGCGGATAGGAAATTTGTGCTCAATGAAGTACCTTGGGCCTTCGATGGGCATTTTCTATTACTAAAGGAATGGACGGGTCTCCAACATCTACTCAGATCTCTGGTGGGTGAGGTTCGTGTTCTCGCTCTCTCTCTCTCTCTCTCTCTCTCTCTCTCTCTCTCTCTCTCTCTCTTTGGACTTTTGTCTCCGTTCTCTCCATATTATCTAATGGATTTTAATTTGTGAATTATATTAAATCTATGCAGATGTTAGGGTTCACGAAAATGCCGACAAGAACTTCTCCATACGACAATTGCTTCTTGTTAGGCGACTTAAGGTGATGCTCTAATTGCCCTACATTCCCCTCGGCTCGTTTCTTCATCTCATGGGTTTGGGTTCTTAGGTTGTTTCTTTTGATCTCGTTGTGTTGTTGCTGTGAAATACTGTGAAATTGATTGATAATTATAAGCTATTTTGAGTAGTTGAAGGTGCTCCATCCCCAAAAATTGTATAAATGTTTTGTATTTCTGTGGGGTTTAGTCCATTCTCAAACAAATTTGTTTGACAATTTCCTTGCGTTTTCAAATCTTGAAGCTTGGTTGGCCCATAAATCAAGGAGGGATTTACTAATATCATTGGAAGGTTGTACCCCTCTCCTCCATTGATTATGCACACCAACTATTTGATAAAATGCCTTGCCTAAGTAGTAACGAATTGCACTTTGAACCAATTATGCTTCACGCCCTGTTTAACCTTTGTTTTTGGGGGGGGGGGGGGTTTGCTTGGGGTTGAGGGGTCAACAGCATAAGTTTACATATTCAAATGTCAGAGTTGTTGATATTTCTAGTTCCTTTTATTGCCAGTTTGATTTAGGGACTTGAGGAAAAGATTTTTTTGTGGCAAACTTCAGTGCATGATAGAAGGTGTCCATTGTATACAGTTGTTTACATGCTCATATCTGCCTCCAATTGTCAATGAGATATTTTGCAGTGGACTCTTAAAACACAAGCTTTATATTTTAACGAGTTTTTGAGAATTGGTGACGAATTACTTCTGTCTTGCAATTGTTAGTCAAATTTGCTTTCTATTTACTTTAATAAACCCCTGAGCTAACCAAAGTTTAGCTTCCAACATATACCTGAAATTGATCTGTCAGGCCACTTCTTCACAAGTAGGTTGCATTTAGCATGTCATTTTGGTCTAAACTGAGTGATCAAGATTAGGAATTCCAGCAGAGATGGGGTTTCAAAAGGAATGAAAGCGATCTGGATTCATCAAGTGAAGATCATTCTAGACCTAGTTCTTCCAGTGGTGAATAGAGAGATAACTTAAAGTTATCACTCACAATTGTAGGAACAGTTTCAATGAATGAAGCTTCATACTTCATTGTTGGGAACACAAGTTAATGACGATGCAACTTTTTCTTCCACTAGAGGCATCAACAAGGCTTGGTCTATTCACATGCTTTCTATCAAAAGTCGAGAGCTTACATTGACTAATGAAGAAGTCAAACAAACGACAGATGCGCTTGCAAGACTTAAATTTCTCGAGGTTCCAACACTTAGATCTCTGCTACCTGCATCCCCTCACATTAAGGATATGTTCAACAAAGGTGGAATAATTTTTAAATATGCTAGTATGTGGTTGGGCTTGGAACCTAGGTTGTGCTTGGAACTTTACCAGCAAGTTGTAATGGATTTTAGTGGATATTTCATCTATGTATACAATGATATATGTGTATATGGGTATATTCTGGCATTTGGCTCATATATATGTTGTTTATTATTGTTACTGTGTACAAGGATTGCAACTTAGTGAAATTCTATAAAATATAAAATGTAATCAACAATAAAAATGACAATTTAGAAACAAAAAATATAATGTTGCGCCTCGCCATAGAGTCGATTACACATGTTAGAAACTAAAGCCGCTTTTTTTATTTGAAACGAACTTTTTTAGATTAAAACGAACACTTTTGTTCCTATTAGACACTCGATACTTTTCGTTTCTAAATTTCGTTGCTATTTGAAACGAACTTCGTGATTCTGAAATGAATACTTTTCGTATCTAGTAGATATGAAATTGCTTTTCGTTTCCAATTTTCATATCTATTTGAAATGAAAAACGTATTCGTTTCCAAAAATGATAAGCAACGGTAGGTTTAGATACAAAACTCCTGCTTTTAGATATGAACTTTTTCGTATCAGAATACGCGCCTGCTTTTAGATACGAACTTTTTCGTATCAGAATACGCGCATTCTTGTAGTGGTATCAAGTATGTTAAATTGCCGGACTTTTGTTATGGGTGTGGGTGCCTTGGTCATGTGCTAAAAGGTTGTGACAATCAATATGAAAACGTAGAAGAATCGAACTTACAGTATGGATCATGGCTCCGGGCATCACCGATGAAGTCAAGGCGTCCGGATGCGGTAGCTGAACTTCAGGAGGAGAAGCGACTCTTCCTGGCTTTTAGGGACAAGAGGGGAAGTGCAATTAGGAAGAAGCTATCTTTTGTTGAACCTTCTGAGTCCAAAAAGCCCTCTACGGCAAACATCATCATTGATGAGAACACTATAATCACCCCAGGGAATGAAGCACTCAAAAGAAAGCTTGTGGGTGGGATTGGGATGAAAGCTTGTGGATGGGATTGGGATGAAAGGGAGTGAGAAGCTTCGATTAGTTGACCTGGGGGACAACACTCAACTGCATATTCATGAGGTAGCTACGAAAATTTTAAATATAACTAGTTTTGACATATACATGTATAATTTTTCACAGAGAAAAATTTAATCGGCATATTTTTCATAAACAATAGAGAAAATTTTCCTATAACATAGAATTTTATACTTTGATTTACAATGAAAATTTTAAATGAAAGTAAATTTCACTTAAAATCAAATTTTTATGACAAGATTGATCTCTCTATATTTTCGTCTTTCCTAACTAAAAAAAAAAAAAGAATCATACAATCGCACACGCAAGCATATGGCAAGGGGCATAAAATTGCACATCAGGACATGTACGCAGCATCAGCTAGCAATTGCACAAATTGCACTTGATTTGCCCATAAAATGCCAACGCTATCTTGAAATTTAGATGCTTACAGTTACAGCCACTCATATAAGAATCAATTTGCGCCGATCCTTTCCCCACTATTCAAATCTTGATTACCTTCGAAAGTGACAAGAAACTAATATATTACCCTTCCAGGAAAACCCCCAGAGTTTGTTCTATGAGATTATATCAATTTGAAAAATTAATCCAAGAAATTACATAAAATTTAAAGAGGTTTAACTATAACTAAATGGATTTTACAAAACAATAAAAGAGGCATTATTTTACTTACACATTAGTAAGTAGGTTGACAGGTGTACAAGTTCAGCTGATTTCAAAGTGGCCAAAATCACCTGTTCTGTAAGTGTAGACATAACATCACTTCAATCATTTTAGGATTCGTCACAAAGTGCAATGAATGTAGATGTCGTCAGTTAGATATTTTATTAAAAATTCTTAAGAGCATCGCCTCAATACGAAAGAACAAATATATTGATTAATTATCTCTTCCGCCATTCTTTCACAATTTTACAATTAATGAAAACAATTAATTTTCAGTAGATCCATCTTTACGATATATATTGTTTAGCAACTTGTTTTTTTATTTATCTTAGACATTCTTTATTTTATATCCTTAATTTTTTTATTAAATATTTTCGCAAATCTTTCTTCTATAAAATATTTTCACAAAATTTTTTTTGCTGTTATCTTATAATCAGCCTCTCTATCTATAACTAAATATCTCCAAACTCCACATAAATAAAACTCATACTAAAAGATAGTGCTGTTATTGTTACATCTTTGCCTTATTTGTATAGCTAATACTATTCAACAATACATATCCATCTAATTAAGAAAAATGATATTACAACTCCATAACAAGGGAGAATATGTGCCAAAGTAAACATCGATTGTGAGTGATGGGTAACACCAAACACAAAAAGGAAACAAAATTCAGGATGAAAATAAAATTTACATTTATGACACTCTAGAGAACCTCTTCTTTTAAAGGGAAAATAAAATAAATCTTGGCAGCTCTTTTACGCACTAGCGTCACACATTTTTTCCTTCGTGGCTTTCATCAATAACCCCCCCCCCCCCAAAAATAAAAATAAAAAAGGAAACAAAATCACACATTCTGATTTTATCAACAACTCAATGGAGGAAGATCCGGGTTGTTGTGCTTCCGATACGGAGGGAGGCTCGGGTCATCGGACCGGTTCTGACCCGACCCGAACACCACCTTCGTACCAAACACCAAGAACCCGAGCGCGTGGCCGGCAACGGCGGCGATGAAAACTCCGCCGTTGAATGACATAAGGGCGAGCATGACGAGGTACGCGATTCCCATTCTCAAGGCGTGGAGCAGGGTGAGTAAGAGCCCCGAAACGACGTCGTTACTGCCAGGCTTGATGATTTTGGAGCGTGAGATCCACTCGACGAAGGCGGCGAGTAGGAAGACGACGAGGAGAGAGAGAGCGTACATGCGGCCGTGGCCGGCCCCGGGCCAGCCGGAGAAGAGGATCTCGGCGTTGTTGCCCCAGTAGAAGGTCATGTGCATCATCATCTTCATGTGCTGATGGGGCATCATGGTGTTGTTCATGTCATGGCCATCCATTGATGATGATGATGATGATGATGGGGCTGGAGTCATCATGGGCTTCCCTCCCATGCTCTGGTCATGCCCATGATCCATCGGTCTCTCTCTCTCTGCAGTGTGTGAGTGTGTAGGTGGGAGGACTGAGAACTGAGAACCGGTGGAGAAGGAGAAGTGATTTTAATTGGAAGTTGTAACAGTGTTGAGGCGTATTTAAAGGGGCAGGATTTGTGTGGTTCTGTAATCTCCAGCAATATACGGTAGGAATATGAACCTCCTTTTTTCTTTTCTTTTTTTTGTTGGAGAATTTTCTCAATTTTTACACGTTAAATAAATTTGATAGTGACACAGGGGTCATTTGGGTTGACGAAACTTGGAGTCAGCTCATTTAAAATTTGGATTATTCAAGTTTTAAGTTAAATTGGTATTGCATTAATTCAAATTTTTACAATTTTGAATATTGGGTACAAGAGTTTTTATTTGATATTGCACCTTTAAATTCACCAAATACTTCATATCATTAGGTTCTGATTTTACCGAATTAGTTTTGAATTTTTATTTCACCAAATACGATCATATATTTCAGTACTCAGTTGGGTTTAATATATGATCGTTCAAATTTGAATTATTGGTTCAAAATAATTTAAATGTTCATATAAGATAACCAAATACAATTAATTGTACGGCTCTAAAAAGTTATAAGACGAATCAAAATATTTTTTTTAAAAATTAGGTCTTTTTACCAGGTCACACAAATTAAATTTTTCTTAAATGGGAATAAAAACTGAAATTATTTTGACAATTCTGTTTTCCACTCAGAATTAAGGCTACCTATGGGAAGTTGAATAATCAGTTGTAGTACACATTCATGTGGAAGTAGTACATGTGCGATGACTTGGTGGGGATATTTTCCCCAAGCCGAGATTCCAACGCCATCGTTGGAGACTTTGGGGTGTGTACACTGTACAACGGCACATCGCATATTTATTGACAATAAATGTGGGGTTGGGCTCGTGAAGTGACTCTGAAAATAAGTATCTCGCTTCCATTGAGGTGCTGCACGATTACGACTTACGAGTACGACTTGGCATATGTGATCAGTTCGGCCACGCAACATCAATTTTTGGTTCTTAACTGTCATCTATTAGTTATTAACTATTTTTATTATTTCTTAATTATTAGTTATTTGAAATCATTATTTATATTAATTATTTAAATTAGTTGTTTCTATAAAAAAATATTTGATAAAATCATATTAGAATTTCATTATGTTCTTTTTCTGCATTACTTTCTAGTTGATCATAATTTTTTATTTATTAGTCATTTATTTTCTTTTCAAAAAGAATTAAATGTATGTCATATGTAAACATTATTTCAATCCTTGGAACCTTATTTCGTTACTGATTATACATAATTTTTATTCATTATTTATTTTAATTTTGTTCAATTTATATCAATTCATGTGATGCCTACGTCTTACAACCTTATTTTGTTATTTATTTGAGAATATTTTAAGATTGTGAATTGATATATATATATATATATATATATATATATATATATATATATATATATATATATATATATATATTGATTATTTTAATCTTTCCAACTATCTTTTTTCAGTTCAATTTATATGTATCCTTTATGTTACAATGTCGGGCGAACACTATTGATTACAACTATAGCCTATGGGGGGCAGAAGGAGAGAAGTAAGTGAGGTTGAAGATGGAATTGCGTGAATAGAGAAATCAGGACTTTTGATTGTACAAGTGACATGCCTTGTAATTTTAATAAAGTCTTGAACAATCTTTTCATTTATACAAATAGTTATTTACAAAAGATGCTCATCTTAACTTTTTGGATTAAAACACTTATTACAAAAAGTTGTTTACCAAGCAATAAGTTGGCTTTTTTGATTATGTTAAAACAGCCAAAAATCGCCAAATTTTTGTATCAAAAAGCCAATTAAAAAGCTAACAACAAAACACCCCTTCATATGAATTAGCATTCATGAGGACTTTTTTTTTTCCCTCCGCTAATAAAAAATAAGTGCTTTTGGTCATAATTGAGTGGTAGAGTGTTTAATTTTAATAAGAGAGATTAAAGCATGATTTTTTCTAAAGTTTAATTTTCTCTAAGTTGTGTGTATGCATTTACTCATCCAAAAAAAAACCCCTCATATTGAACCTAATTGGTTTATATATTACTCATTTGCTCCAATAATATTATATTACTAAGACACAAAAACAAGTAAATTCATTTGTTTAACATGCATTATGCTAGTGTTTTAACAAATCATAAACAAATTTGTTTTTTTTCGAGTTAAAGAAGTCATTGACAAGAACAAACAACCATGACAACAAAATTCGCAGTGGGTTCTACGACAATAGGCGCTAGAAAATTTTAAATGTACGTAGTCTTATTTGTGTCAGTAAAGTGACTAATGGCAAGAGAGGTCATTAGAAAGATCCAAGGCGAATTTTAGACAAAGTGATAATGAAATTAACGACCTAAATTAAAACATGAAAGCTGAACAAAACTCCATACAAAAAATTTGTTATCTCATGCATCTTAAATCTTAAATATAAAAGCACAATATCGCATCGAAATATGATAACAGGTACATACATACGTACAAGTGAAAATATGACCATCAACCTTCATAATTGAATTTACTAGTTTTAACATCAACACTCAATCAGAAACAGAATAAATTCAGCACACAATCATGACAAATTAAACAGAAATACCAATCCTAGCCATTATGGATCAACAGGGAAGAGCATTGTGGCATGGGTCTAGTGTAGACTTGAAAACAAGCCCACTACCAAACACAAAGTAGCCCAAAACATGGCCCACGATGGCCACGATCAGTACTCCCACGTTGAAGGACATGACAGCCAACATGACCAAATAGGCCAGCCCCACGCGGATCCCATGCAGAAGGGTCCGGCTCAGCCCGTTGATTTTCGGGTTCCTTAGACGACAAGAAAGCCCCTCGAGGATAAAGGACAAGAGGACGACAAAAAGCAAGGCCAGGACGTACATGCCCGTACGGGTACCGGGCCAGCCCGAGAAGAGGATCTCGGAGTTCTTACCCCAGAAGAATGTCATGTGGGAAAAGCCCATCATGCCTTGCGAGTCATCGTGACCCGTACCCATTTGATGATCCATTTGCATTGTGTGGTTCATCATTTGGGTTGTCGGCGGCGGTGGTGTCATTCCTGGCATATTGTCCATCTCTCTCTCTCTCTCTCTCTCTCTCTCTCTCTACTTTCTCTCTCAAGCTTTGGAGTGCATGAAATGTTAGGGGTGGAGGTCGCCTGGCTTTGTTTCTCCAAGTTGTAGGAATACATATACTGTCGCTGCTGTTGTTATAAGCGAGCAGAAGTGATCAAAGAATGAAAGAACAGTAGCGGTAGCAAAACGGCACATTTCATGCATGTCTGAGAAATGAAGAAAGTCAGAGCAGCAGTCAGACTTGCATTAATAGAAATACAAAGTGGACTTGGAAATGGTCTTCCAAATAACTATTCATTACTGATAGTTTGGGTTGGCTGCTTGTAATCCGAATGCCCTCAAAAGGCCAAATTCACGCCTGAAGGTCAGAATTAAGCCAACCAAGCAATTAGATACACTTCAAATTCGAAGTGATATACTATTAGGTAACATTTAGTAGGATGTAAATAATTTTATAATATAAAATAAGTTTGCAGTTGTGCTTTCATAATTTTGTTTAGTTGTCAGAAAGTATTTTAAATAACAATTATATTGTAATTGTGACTACTGAAAATATGTGATCATTATTTTATTACAAAATTAATTGCATTATATTATACTTAACTAAACATTACACTCTTGTTTATTTCATAAATAATTTGGTTGTATTTAATTTGTTCAGGTCAAATCAAGGGCTCATTTCTATCAAGGGCATGTTCTTTTCGTTAAAAAATATAGGTTGGTAAATGGGTGAAATTGATTGAGATTAGTAGAAGCGAGTTGAATTAAGTTTTTTTTTTTGTTGAAGTTGATTAAAGTAAGTTGAAATGGGTTGACAGTAGTAGAAGCGGTTGAAGTGAGTTGAAGTAGATAGAAGTTGATTAAAAACTTAAAATAGTGGAAAGTTGATTGAAGTAGGCTAAAATTGATTGAAGTATGTTAAAGTTGATTGAAATTGGTCAAAATATATATTTTTTTATTAAAGTTGATCAACTAAATTGACGTGAATTGAAATTAATTGAGATTTATAATAAAAAGAACAGGGCCCAAATAGGTGTACCTGTACTGCTACTGCTACGAATCAAAGAGAATGTTTGTACTTTGTACTACGTCTACGCGTTAGACTAACAGCTTATTAAATCATTTCTTCATTAAAACAGAACGGCCCAAAAAAATGAAAATATCATTCTTGCATGGTCAATGCTTTCCTAGAGCAGGAAGGCCATCAACAAACCCAAAAGCAGGAAGGATATCAACAAACCCAATCGGCCCATTTTGAAGAAGGCCATCAACAGCTGTTCCCCAGACAGGTCAAGTCAGTGTGTTTTGGTTTAGGTAGACCATTGCGCGTGCTCTGAAGCCCAACATCGATGATGAGTTATTAAGAACTAATTCAATCAACAGTTTAAACTAATAATTCGAAGGTCTATAAATGGTTTTATATTTTATGTTTTCAACAACAATGGTTTCTTCTCTTTAAACCTTTCTCACAAATCGGTTTTCTGTGGGTCTTATGGAATCAATCTCTCTATGGGTAGAAATACCGGTAGAAGTAAGGTTGCCTACAGTTGGATCTCCCGAGACCCCGCGAAAGCGGGACCCACACTAAGAGTTTATTGTTGTTGTTGTTTTAGCACAATCTGGTCCCCCACACAAATATTTTGATTTGAAGTGTACTTGTTAGTTGTTACAAATACTCTCTTTTACCTTGGGTGATGATTAAAGTAAAATAATAAATGTCTTATTACAAAACACTTTTTAAGTGTCTTATTGTAAGACACTTTTTATCTAAAAATCAAACTATAATTTTTTTAAATTGAAAAAATGGTACAATCGAATAGTGGAAGCATGTTACAAATTATAAGTTGCGTAAAATTATCTTTTTATCTATAATTTACCACATTTCTAAAAAACGCATATCATGTGCCCTCGTGGATGGGGTTGATCCGATTAGGGTGGCATTTAATACTTCGTCTGCGTAGCCATCTAATATTTAAGCATATCAATTTGCAATTATGTGTAATCATTAAAAATTTGTTGATTTTAAATTATGAAAGATGTTAATTTATGATTAAGCAAAACATTTAAGTGTGTCTTGCAATAATACATATATCATCACTCATCATTGAATATGGGTCATATTGAGATTCAAGCCTAATGCATCTCATTCATAGAAACTTTGATGCTATCTCATAGATTGAATCTACTCAACCAAAATTTTATATAAAGTGGGCCTTCAATAAATGGGCAATGCATAAAAGTTTATCAGGTTCCAATACAAAAGCCATCAAAGCTAGGGTGTGTCTGATTCGATTTGTCACTGTCTCCTATATCGAATTATATATGCAACATGTTGGGCTTTTTCAATAACCCACACATGAGGGACCGTGTAAAGAATGTACGAGTGGGTATCATCCCACTTTGATAAAATAGATGGTTTAGGTGTGTTTATAAGCCTGTAAGTTACTTCATTCATTGTTAGCTAATCTTATATTGAAACATTTAGACTTGTGATCTGCATTGTCCATTTATTTAAGGTCTTTTATACAAAATTTAACAAACAGGATCCAAAATCCCCCTAGCTTGTTAGCAGATAGCAGTTTTTGAGTTGAAATAAGGGAACAGCTAACAGGCACTTCTTTGGTGCATGACATATATCATGTATAAATAGCAATGATAATGTGTTGGATCTGGGATTGAATCTATCTAAATCTAAATTTATTCTTATTTATTCGAATCTAGATCTAAATTGAGCCTAAATTCATTGGGTACAATTAGATTGTATCCCGTTAAATCCACTCCATCCTTTGGGATCTTAGGTTCAAAGGTCTTAAACAGGAGCAAAACCTATTAGATTCCGAACATTACAAAAATTGTATCTCACACTACTAAAATAAAGTTGAGAAAATAAGAATTGATAATGACAAGGATAGGAGGATCAATCTAAGAAAGAGATATTACAATTGCTCTCTAAACACAAGGAGAGTAAACAGCATTAAGAAAACTAACAAGATAAACAATAATTTTCTCTCTACAATCTTACTTTTTAGATGATTTTTTTTAATAACAAAAAACGGGACTATTTATTCAAAATTCTTACCTAAAGATTGGATGAAGCAAGTATCTAATTCATGAGCGTTGTTCCTACTTTTTATCACTTTCTTTCAATATATTTTTAAATTTTTTTTATTTTATTTGCCAAAAATAACTTTACTAATTCAACACAACCTTGCTATTATTTTGGTTAAAACACATAACCTTGTTAGATGGGTCTCACGAGCCATAAAGACCATTTTGATCTTTTTAAAATCGCAGTCTTTTTAGACTTTCTGAGTTCAGCACAACCTTGCTAGTATTTAGGTAAATTTCATATTTAATTTCACGCAAGGCATTAATGATCAAAGCTTATATATATATCATAAACTTGGGAATATATACTCTAGAAGGCATACAAGCAAAATATACGTTAATAACTGCTTATATAAAAAGTACATGTTAAAAAATGTATAGAAATGTGGCAATAGAAGTACATACTCTCGTATGTATATGATAATTTATCGTCAATGATGAATCAGGAAAAGGCACGATGCTTCCTCTCTAGTTCTTGCATGCATGCATGCATGCATGGTAATGGTTGTTGGAGCCAATAATGAATTAATTATACATGATTGGGGAATAATAATAATAATAATAATAATAATAATAATAATAATAATAATAATAATAATAATACGATTTTGGAAGCATAAATTTAATATTGTCGGATTGATTTTAAGAGCACTACGAGCGTGAAGAAACGCGTGGGAGAAGGGGCCCCGCGTTTCCCACGCGTGGTAGTGGCTCTTTGGCAGCCATGGGGAAACGGGGGGGACACGCGTGGCAGCACGTCTGCCCGTGCCTCCCCCCATTCCCTCTTGTTTTGTCATTATCTGATTTTTTTAATATATTTTTTCATTTTTCTTTTTTTTTTTGAGTAAATATATAATTTTTGAAAGATTAAAAAATAAGTTGTGTGTTAGAAGGTGGGTTCATAACAAATGATCTTATTGGATGATTACAATTGGAGTTCCATGGGTTGGAGAAGGGATGGAATTCAAGTTCCAAAAAATTAAAATTTTTACTGATGTGGCAATGTAGAGTTCCAAAATTCGGAACTTTCACTGGGAATGCTCTAATGAATTGACAGGAGTTCATCTCCCCCAGACTACCCCCAAAAACAGAATAAAAAAAAGAGAAGAGACTGTGTAAACCCTTCATCTGGTCTTATCAAAAAAAAAAAAAAAACACCCCTTCAACTAATAGATTTTCGGAAAAAAGATTGTTGTTTACTTGTTTGTGGTCTTTATCCAATATCAAATTGGCCTTTCTTCTTTGTTCAATATTGATTAAGTGATTTAACTTCATATGTTGGATTTTGTGATTAGAAAAATCCTAAAGAATTTGGTAACTTTTGTACAATAAATGGGTATTGGAAGCTCTAATATGTCAATCCTCCATTTTTATAATCAGTTGAGCGATACAAGCATTTTTAGAATTGGGATCTAGTTAGAATCGATCAGGATATTCTTAGAATCGAAATTGCAGAATTCGATCGAGGATTGTTAGATTTTAATGTTTGTTTGAAATAATCGATCGGGATATTCTTAAAATCGAAATTGCAGAATTCGATCGAGGATTGTTAGATTTCAATGTTTGTTTGAAATAGTGAAAATTATTTTTGTAAGAATAAAAATCCTAACAAACATCTACAGAGATGTAAAAATTCAAATTAACTAAATTTTGTGGGCAATTTTCATATTGTTAGAATATTAGCTATGAGCACTTGATGAAATTTATTTAGGATTATGGACCAGATCGTAGAGTTATATTATGATCCTACCATTCGTTTTTTTAAACTAAATTAAGATTGTAAGATCCTAATTACTTAGAATTTTTCTCAAGAAAGATTCTAGAATCATAAGGTCATAAGATTCGTATCGGGAATTTAATAATTATGCGCAATACATTAATTTCCCAAGAAAGACAAATTTCTAGTGGTTCATAAAGATTTATTTTCCCTTTTGGTGATATCCTTAAGCTGAAGGATGTGTTTGAGGATGCATATGAGGCTGGGAAATGGAAAGTTGATGGCTCAGGGGAAGCTCCGTACAAGAGAACAAGTGTGAGCATGCCTAATATGAAATGCAGTCTTTGTGGGACTCGGTTTAATAATGTCCCTCGCCTTTTCTTCGATTGTGTTTTTAGCAAATACATTGTTTTGTACATGCATGTTTGTCAAAAATTATATCATGCTCTCGAGAGCACATACTCATAAGAGTTATGTTAGCAAAACTTATGTTAATTACAACTCATATTAGGAATACACGTTGAAAAAAAATATATATTACAATGAGAGTATATGTTCCTAGTAGTATGTAATAGTTTATCCGTGTTTATTTGTTAAAGTATAAACGTATTCCTGAATATTCAACTATTAGCTTAAACTTTTGCTTGAGTTGGTCATTGAACGTGATATCAGAGTCTTTCTGAGTGACAGATATTGAGTTCAAATCTCAGCAACTCTCATTGTGTTTCCAGCAACATTCACGCTTCAGGCGTAAAAGGGCATTCGTATAAGAGGATGTGTTAGAGTATAAATGTACTCCTGGACCTTCAACCACCATGTAGAAGATTATATATTATTATTTCTTCAATTAGATAGTTAGTTACAAGTTGTTACAGGTTGTTAGCCCACTTGCAGGTGGTTAAAATGGGATAGTTCACTATATATATATATATATATATATATACATACACACTGTTTGATTAATTTAGTAGCAAGGAAGAATATGTTTTCCATCCATTTTTCTATCTCCTTCTCTCTCTGTTTTGTTGATATTCTACATGGTATCAGAGCTCACGGTTGAGCTCCTGGATTCCTTCCTCACTATTGATTGACCGATTTGATTCTACAATAAATTCATTGGAATCAATCCTATATTTTCTTCTAATTGATTGTTTGCACTCGATCAATCAATCCGATCACACCTTACATTCAAGAACCTGATTCTTGAAGCAGTATATGAGATTCCTATAATGGCGACTGAAATCTCCAATGGTGATTCGTTTTCTCTGTCTAGAGCAGATCATTCAAGATTACAGCTCACTAGCAAGCAGTCTGATGGTGATAACTTCACTGGTTGGAGTATATCAGCTTGTATGCCTCTTGGAGCTCGACTAAAGTTAGGGTTTATTGATGGATCCTGCACTAAGCCCGATGTAAGTTCTGACAATCTGCAGAAATGGCTTCGGTACGACTACATGGTTCGATGTTGGTTGTTGGACTCCATGGTTCTAGCCATTGCTAAAAGCTTGATGTATGTTCCTTCAGCCAAAGAATTATGGAGTGAACTCGCTGAGAGATTTGGAGAAGCTCAAGGGCCTCTGATATACCAATTAAATCGAGATCTGGTTCTTCTATCACGAGAAAATGATCCAGTCTCGATGTATTATTCAAGAATGAAAAAATATTGGGATGAATTACAGATTGATGGAATTCCTAGATGTGTTTTTGTGCAGCTGCCAAAGCATGCACTTGCGACTTGCATAACAAAATTCTGTATCTAGAATCCAGAAACAAGTTGTTTAAGTTTCCCATGGGTCTACATTTTGGATATGATGCAATCAAGAATCAGATTCTTGCGATGGATCCATTGCATACAGTTAACAGAGCATACTATATCATACAACAATAAGAAAAGCAAAGAAAATTGAAGGAGAATATGCAGGTCAGACCTGATGCTGAAGCTCATGTTGTATATAAACAAGGTCCTAGGTCTACTCCTGTTGTTAAAAAAGATAACAGAAGGGCCAAGAGTGACAAGTTTTGTCAGCATTGCAAGATCAAAGGTCACAGCATGGATCAATGTTTTAAAATCCATGGGTATCTGGATTGGTACGAAGAAAAATATGGAACAAAGACGGTTGCTCAAGTTGTGACATCAGAATGTTGTTGTTAGGCGATAAATTGTCCTATTTTACGTGCCTCTTTCACCCACTTTTAGCTCGTATAATAACTTAATCTTTAGGATTTTTACTTGTTTTATATACTTTTATAGGTAATAAACTTCAAATTGAGCAAATGTCGCGAAAAGGAGCGAAGACAGCACAAAGCGAAGAAAAACAACAAAAATCGGCAGAAAGGGACGACCGGGGGGCCGAGCCACCGTGCCACCCTGGCACGGTCGTGTCCCCCCTGTTCGCTGTTCGCTTAGTTTTTCTATTTAACCCTCATTCGTGCGTTTTTGCTCGGGGGTTCTTCCATGTAATTCCAAGTACTCAATGATACACCTTGCACTTGGGGTTTATAAATATTAAAACTCTGTTTTTTCTCTTATAAGTTGTTGGCGCCGTTGCTAGAGAGTTGACGTTTTTCGATATCGGGGTTTATGAGACTAGGCCTTTTAGAAAATCCAAAAAAATGTAAAAATCAAACATTTCAAAAAATAAAATAAAATTCAAGGTGGCTATTTTCCATTTACCTCAGTTTGAGTATGAACCTTTTGGTAATATTTGTCTCGATTGAATGATTTTCGGGCTCAATATGTGCTTTTTGATTATGAGAAATGGGAAATATGTGAAGTTGTGCTTGAGGGGATTGCACATGAGACTCGAGCTACCCTTCAGTCCATGTGTTATGGCGGTTTGTGTTCCTTAGATGTTGACGACATGTGGGATTTGTTTGAGTCTCTAGCTTGGCATCAATGGCAATCTAATGATGCTAGGGACTCATATCATCACCATTCTTCTTACCCTCATATGTTGTGCTCTTTTTGCCAATCTTTTGACCATGATGTGAACTCTTGTCCTTATTATGATGTTTCTGATTAATGTTATGCTAGACTTGATTCCATGATAGGGACAATGAATGAGCAACATGAGTGTTTTATTAGTAGGATGAGGGAGTACAGTTCATTGCATGAGACCGACCCTAGTCTCCCTTACCCCTAGACTTGAGGCTCGTCTCTATGATGATTGTGAGTCTTCCCTTCTCCTAGAGTCTAATGTTGTTAATGATGCACCTTTGACCGACCTAGGAGAAGTGTTTGACCCTCCCTCGCCCCCATTAATGTTTGTTGCTCCATCCTTTTCTAGCACACCCATAGGCACTACCGTCAGTGCTTTGACCTTACATGCTTCTCCCCTCCCTTTAGCTCAGTGCATGGGGTTAGAGATGGATGAGCCATACAGGGGTGACGTTACTGTTTTGGAGGGTGATTTTCCTACTTGGTCGAAAGAACCTATCTTGGTTGAGCCATATCTTGAGGAAGCTCCTTTTGTGGAGTTGTGTGATGACAGTTTGGTGGTTGGTACCGCACCTAGTATTGACCATATCGACCCAATTTGCACCGGGCCACTTGACTTGACCCCCATTTCATCCCCCTTACTCTCCACCACGCTCTCCCACTTGCATGCATTCCATGAGTCCCTAGGTGACATTCGAGGGTACAATCCCTCCTTGGACCCTTATTGCGCATACCTAGAAGACATGCCTAGAAAAATTGAGTGGCCCCATTTCATTGATTATTATTCCAATTTTTCTATGGCATTTGATGAGTTTAAGAGGCCGCTGGCTTTGTTTGCTCCATCTTTGCCTCCTGTTATTCACATTATTTTGAGATGCATGCAATGGTGCACGACAAGCTCCTACGAGCGTTGACTGCATCCAAGCTGACGACTCGTATCTTGAGAGACAAGGAGTGGCTGATGCTCCTTAAGCCGCTGTGGCATAGTTTGGGTACAATCAGTAACCAACCTGGGATACTCGTTCTAACTCTTCTCCCTTCTTTTTATTTTCTTTCTTTTTCTTTTTGTCTAGTTGTGGATATTAGGATTGTGTTTTTGTTGGTGATCATCTTGAGGTGAAATTTTGGATGTTGTTGAGCCATTGATGGTTATGATCACCATTTTTGTATTTTTGTGCACATTTGTGTTTTGTGATTGGTGGTGTTGATGGATTGGTATATCTTTGTTTTTGGTGGTTAGTTTTGTATATATGTTTGGTCTTATTTTAGATTTGATGAGTGTTTTTAAGAGAGTGTGCTAGCTTGTATATGTGTGCAGGTTTAGTGTTCTTGTGTGTGTTTGTTTTGTTTTGTTTTGTTTTGTGTGTCTTGTGTGATTTTGTTTTCTTTATTGTTGTGTATTTTGTGGTTGGCGATGACTCTCAGCTCCCAATGAGGACATTGTGAGATTTAGGTGTGGGGGAAGAGTAGTCTCTATGCCATCTTGTTTGGGGGGGGGGGGGTTTGTATTATTTTGATTGACTTTGACCCTTTGTACCTCAGCTATTGGCTTGTATATAACTATGTTGTGCATGATAGATCTTTGTCCTAAGTGAGTCATTCTAAGCCCCAATTCTAACCCCAATAGTTCATTATACATGTGCAATCTAGTCCTTATTTATACTATCATCATTATCTTAGGGTCTTAGTCTTCCATGATCAGCTTTCCTATTTGTCTTTGTACACTACTACTCTTGTTCTTGGTTGGTTTCCACTTTCAGTTCGCACAAAAAAAAACCAAAAAAAAAGTGAGAAAAAGTGGAAACTACCTTTAGTTTGGAAGGACAAGTGTCCCTGTGAGACATGAGATACTGGGTGCTACACTTTGAGGCAATACTGCCACTGGGAACACTTGACAGGCACCCTTTGAGGCATGCGCTACTGGGTGTTACCCTTTGAGGCAATACTACCACTGGGAACACTTGACAGACACCCTTTGAGGTATGCGCTACTAGGTGCTACCCTTTGAGGCAATACTGCTATTGGGGAAGCCTTCCTTCCATGCTAATAAGTTAATAATGTAGTTCGTGTTAGTCGTGTGAGATTGAGTTTGGTTCTAATAAGTTCGAGTCCTAAGATGATGATACACTAGCACACTAAGCACAAGGATGAATTCACAGTTTTGATGTACAGTGGGGTGAACAGTTGGTGCTTTGATGTTGTCATGGGGATAGAGACTCTTGAAGTGTACCTTCTGTTTATATGCAGGTTGATATTTTTGTTGCATGGGCGATTTGGTTAGTTTGAATGGGTGCAAGCTTTTCCCTTGTATATATTTGTTTTTTTGTTTGTAAATCCATTTTGTTTTTCAGTTTGTGTTTCTACCTTCCTTTTCCCTTTTATTTTTATTTTTCAAAGATTTTGTGGGTATATCTTTTGCAAACCCTCACGAGACCTTACTCATCCACTTGGAGAAACCAATGGGTTTAAAGGACTTGTTGCATATGCTAAATGCAACAAGACAATGATTTTGTGGCCATATTTACTCAAAAAGGGTTCATGGTACAGAACCCTACGACTAGGAGAATTGCGGCAGATGGCAATAAAGAGCCAGGACTTTACAAACTAATGGCTGCTGGCTTCCAACACAAATCAGTTGTTGATGATGCCTTCTTACATACCAAAGAAGAAGAGTCTTCCAAAGTTGTGAATCATGTTGGTTGTAAGGATTTGATTTTGATGCATATTAGGCTAGGACATGCCTCTTTATCCAAATTGTCTCACTTGGATGACATTCCTAATTATGTCCTGAATAAACTCATTTGTGATTCATGTCAAATGGCTAAGTTTCATAAAGTTCCTTTTCCTGTTAGCAATTCAAGAGCTGTTACTTCTTTTGAATTAATTCATGCAGATCTCTAGGGTCCCTATAAGAAACCAGACACTAGTGGAGCACATTATTTCCTTATAATTCTTTATGATCATACTCGATCTACATGGGTTTATTTGCTGTAAAACAAAATGCAAGTCCCTGATCAAATAAAGAATTTCATCTTGTATGTTCAAAATCAGTTTTCAACAACTATCAAAACCACTAGAACTGATAATGGTACTGAATTTCTTCAAGATACTTGTGGTTTATTTTTCAAGCAATTTGGTATTATTCATCAAAGAAGTGTTGCTAGAACACCAAACAGAATGGCAGGGCTGAAAGGAAGCACAAACATCTAGTTGAGACTGCTAGAGCCATCAAAATTCATGCCAACCTTCCTGATAAATTCTGGGGCTCTTGTATACTTGCAGCCACATATATAATAAATAGACTTCCTTCCTCTATTTTGAAGTAGAAGTCTCCCTTTGAGGTTTTATATGGATCCAAACCTGATCTATCATACTTGAAAACTATTGGATGCTTATACTATGCTTTGGATCTCAAGTCTAGACATGACAAATTTGCAGCTAAGGGCAGAAGGTGTATGTTGTTGGGCTATCCTGTAGGATAAAAGGCATACAAATTATATGACCTGGATAACCACACTGTATTTGTGAGTAGAGATGTTTACTTTGAAGAAAAGGTTTTCCTCTTCGAACAACAGGATCCCAATCAAAAGAATTCTTTAGCTCATGCATTGCCTCAGTTCATGCCTATGTGTCCAGATTTCAATGAATACATGGATCTTGAACCCCTTTCCCCAATTCAGTCACCACAATCTCATATTAAAACAATTCCTCCATCTCCTGTTACAGCACAGGAACCCATCCTTACATCTTCTAATCATAAAACCCCTCATACTGATGGCCTGCAATCCCAGGAACCTCCTAGTACAACACCATCCACAATCTCTCCACCCCCTCTAAGGAGAACTACTAGGAACCTTAAACCTCCTAGTTGGCTTCAAGATTTTGGTTGTTCTGTGTCTATCTCTACAACCAACAAAGGTCATTCCAGTGTTTTGTATCCTCTACTTCAACAATCAGATTTGAGCCACTTACACCCTGACCATGTTGCCTCTTTATGCAATGTTCTTTCCTCGAAAGAACCTCACACCTATGCTCAAGCTAGTCAAGACCCTACATGGGTTGATGTTATGAATCAAGAAATAGCTGCTTTAGCGACCAATGACACTTGGGAAATCACTGAGTTACCTCATGGCAAGAAGGCCATTAGCTCTCTAAATGGGTGTACAAGATTAAGTTCAAACCCGATGGCACAGTGGAAAGGTTTAAGGCTAGATTTGTTGCTTGAGGTTTTGATCAAGTCCTAGATGAAGATTACACAGACACTTTCTCTCCTTCTCTCCTATTGCCGAGTTACCCACTGTCAAAACTCGACGTGCTTTAGCAATTGCCAAACATTGGTCCATACATCAACTGGACATTAATAATGCCTTTCTCCATGGTTTTTTGGATGAGGAGGTTTACATATTGCCTCCAGTAGGTTACCTGAAGGTTGAGGGCAAGGTTTGCAGGCTTAAGAAATCATTATATGGTCTCAAGCAAGCTTCTAGACAGTGGAATGAAGAATTCACTGCATTTATCATTAGCCAAGGATTTGTTCAATCTAAACAAGACTATTCGCTTTTCATTAGGGGCTCCGACAACAAATTTCTGGCTGTTCTAGTTTATGTTGATGATGTCCTGATCACTGGAGAAGCTGCTACTGATATCATCTCTCTTAAGCAAGCTCTGGATCAAGCATTCACTATCAAGGATCTAGGGCCTATGAGATACTTCTTAGGTATTGAACTGGCAAGGTCCCCTGCAGGCACCATTCTCAACCAAAGAAAATATATCCTTGATACTCTCAAGGATGCAAGCCTCACATGCCGCAGCATGCGAACCAACTGCCTTTCCTTTACCTACAAGTCTCAAACTCTCTATTGACAAATGAGACCTTCTTCCTAATCCTGAAGTTTACAGAAGACTTATTGGCAGGTTATTGTACCTCAATATTACTAGGCTTGATATATCATACTCTGTTCAACATCTTAGCCAATTTGTGAGCCACCTAAGGGAACCTCATATACATGCAGTTTTTCTTCTACTGAAATATCTCAAAGGCACTGTTAATGCTGGACTATTTTATCCCTCAAATGCTGAACTTCACCTCACAGCTTACACTGATGCAAATTGGGGAAGGTGTATCTCTAGTAGGAGGTCTCTCACTAGCTTTTGTATGTTCCTTGGTGGCGGTCTCATTTCATGGAAAACAAAAAAAAGGCTACTGTATCCAAGTCTTCTGCTGAGTCTGAATATCGGGCTATGTCAGAAACCACAAGTGAACTTGTATGGATGATTGGTCTACTTAGAGATCTCCAGATTCCTTTGCATTTACCTCTAACACTCTATTGTGACAATAAAGCTGCTCAATACATAGCAGCTAACCCGATCTTTCACAATTGCACCAAGCATTTGGACATAGATTGTCATTATGTCAGAGACAAGCTTCAAGAAGGCTTTCTAAAGACATCTCATATCAGCTCTCATCACCGATTAGCTGACATTATGACCAAGCCTTTATCAGCAATGCAGCATCATGATCTCGCTATCGCGTTGGGCCTTGTCTTTCATCCAATTCCAACTTTAGGGGGGGTTGTAGAAGATTATATATTACTATTTCTTCAATTAGATAGTTAGTTACAGGTTGTTAGCCCACTTGCAGATGGTTAATGGATAGTTCAATATATATATATATATATATATATATATATATATATATATATATATACATACACACTGTTTGATTCATTTGGTGGCAATGAAAAATATGTTTTCCCTCCATTTTTCTATCTCCTTCTCTCTCTGTTTTGTTGCCATTCTACACATCAGTTTAAAATTTTGATTGAATTAGTTCTTGATTATCGGGTGGCATTGAGATTCCCATATCATAACTGGATGCATGCTGAACTAGAGCACAAGGGTTCTACAACCAAAAAGTGTGTGGCTTTCCCTATTATTGTGGCCTTTATGTACTATATCTAGTTGAAAGATCTGCTGAGATTTTTGGGGGACATACTAAGCAACAACGATAGAATTATCAAGTGATCAATCAAATGAGAAATTGTTGGCAGGATTCAAGTGATGCTCAAGAAGAAGCAATCAATCTGACAGAGGTAGGAGTCGGGTTGAGAATTTAAGAAAATCGTGCTTTACTTTCTATGAATGGCAGTAGCAACTCTTCCTAAGAGGTGGGTTACTTCCATTCTTTGGGTCTAGTGCTGTAAATATAAATTTTGTGCTATCTATTAATTTGATTGAAATAAAATATTTACTTTGAATGTATATATTCATGAACAAATTCAAAAATATGAGAGAGAAAAAAGCTTGGGTCGCATTCTAGCTCGATATGGCAAAAGGCCTATTATAGGGTTGAATGGGATTTTCTCTTTAGTACTTTACGCACTTTGGGTTTTCATTCTAAGTGGCTAGCCCTGTTTAAGGCCTGCGTCTCTACTGTTTCATACTCGATGATTGTCAATGACAATGTCTGCGAAGTTTTTACACCTACCAGAGGTATTCGTCAGGGGGACCCCCTTTCCCCGTATCTGTTCATCCTATGCATGGAAGTTCTAACTAGGCCCTCTGCAAGGCGCTTGGTCGGAAAAAGTGCGGGATTGGTTTCAAGCTTTCACCACGAGCTGCTAAAATGTCGTGCTTGCTTTTTGCCGATGATAGTCCACTTTTTTGCAAAACTAATCTTGAATCCTGCCATGCTTTAAGTTCTGTTCTAAGTAATTTCCATTGAAACTCGGGCCAGCTCATTAATTTCGATAAATCGTCTTTAACATTCTCTAGTAATGCCATTTCTCATGACAAGCAACTTGTGTCGTCTATCTTTAATATTACGCATCAAGCTAATCTTGGCAAATACGTTGGGTGTCCAGTATTTGAGGGACGACAAAAAATAGAAACTTTTTCTAAATTAGTTAATAAAACAACTGCAAAGTTGCAAAATTGGAAGAGCAAACATGTTTCTAAGGTAGGAAGGGTGGCACTAATACAATCTAATATTGAATCAATGCCTGCACATACAATGCAATATTTTCAATTACCTAAAGAAACTTCCCGCTTGATTGATAAAATAAGTAGAGATTTTTTTTGAAAGAAATCGCATGAAAATAAGGGGATGCACATGCTTTCTTGGGACAAACTCTGTCAACCCAAGAAAGCTGGAGGCCTTGGGCTCAGAAAATGGAAGCACTTAATAGCAGTGCTTTTCTAACCAAATTAACCTGGAAACTGTTCCATGATTGTTGTTTGTGGGTGGAACAAATGCGGGGACAATATCATATTGATGAAAACTTCTTGGCTCTCAAACCCAAAAAATACGATTCCTGGGCTTGGAAATGTATTCGTAATAATCGACAACAATTTAGGAGAGGAGTAAGATGGAAAGTGGGTAACAGAGCAAGTATTAACTTCTGACTCGATAACTGGTGTGCAAATGACAACTTAGCTAGTCTACTCAACATTGACCTCTCCTTCATAGATACATCTCTTAAGGTTTCACAGTTTATAACGGCAGACAAAGAATGGGATACGGCACAGCTTAGTTTATTAGTATACTCTGTCCACTTACAATGGATTCTTGCAACGCCTATCCTTGCCAATTCTATTCCCGACTCTGTCTGTTGGGGACTTTTTGAAAATGGTCGATTTTCTACTAAGACAACGACTTGGGCCGCACATGGGCTGGACCTAGTCAACTCACCTGTATGGGAGTTTAAATGGATATGGAATTTAGATATTATGCCGAAGTGAAAAATTTTTCTTTGGCAAATTTGTTATGCATCGCTGCCTACGAGAGGAACCTTGGTTCAAAGATGCATGAAGATTGACTCCCCTTGCCCTTTTTGTCACCTAGCGACTAAAGATACAAACCATTTGTTTTTGGGATGTGCCATTTCACAGGATTGTTGGAGATTAGGAGTTTCTCACAATTGGCTTAACATGACTCCACCCTTCGACCCACAAATTGGTATTCTACAAATGCTTAGAGGCGCCAAAGCTACTGGTCATGTAGTTAAAATGGATATATTAGTTTCTCTGCTATGGAGTATATGGAAAACAAGCTAGGAACAATATAGTGTTTCGCAGTGAAACGCCCAACCTAGGAAAAACATTGATCAGAGCCAAAAAAAGCTACTGCTGAATGGCCCATTAGGCACAACATCACACAATCAATTCAACTACCAAACCCAATTCTCTCAACCACCAACCGGAAGAAGACATATTGGGTAGCATGGAAGAAGCCACAAGGGAGATTCATCAAAATAAATTTTGATGGATCCAAATCTTCACAAGATGCAATAGGAGGATTCATCATCCGTGACTGGGAAGGAAAATTCATCCAAGCTTCAACGTTTAATTTAGGAAGATCATCAATCTTAGTAGCAGAAGCAACAGTAATGCGTAATGGTATTAAATCCGCAGTCCAAGTAGGTTTCACTCATATTCAAATTGAAGGAGATAAAAAACTCTCATCCAAGCAGTTCAAGGCCACTTTCAACCCCCATGGGAAATTCAAGTACCCGTGCAAGATATATTAGCTTATGCTTAGTTACGTAACAAGGTTGTTATTCATCACATTTTTAGAGAGGGTAATTGCACAGTTGATTGGTTGGCAAAGTTTGATCATTCCTTATATTCCACAGTTGTTTGGAATATGGTCCCATACGGGAACCTCCTTTCTGTCTTCTGTGAAGATAATTTAGGGAGAATCCTTGAGAGAAGGGCTGTCTAGATTGTACTGCTTACCTTTCTTATAAATATAAATATAAATATATATATATATGCGTGTGTGTGTATATATATATATACATATACATACATACATACATATATATATATATATATATATATATATATATATATATATGTATGTATATGTATATGTATGAATTCAACCATATTTGAATTGAACTAAGTTAAAAATCAACAAGAGGTGGTTGAAGAAAATTAATTGTGGTTACCATGACATACATGTGTTCTTATTTCACTAGGCGCCACTACTGAACCCCAACGTTAAATCAAAAAGTTTGCAAGAAACGGCCTCAAATTTGTTAAAACTTTGCTTCTTTTTTTTTTTAAATATAATGTAAGACTTATCCTGGAGAGAAAGCCAAAAGGGGTTCATAGAAAATCAAATAGAAGAGCGGCTTTTAGAGGAGGATTAGATTTTAATTTGGCGTTGTCTATTAGTGGACACTGATTTGGGAATTGAAGTTCATTCACCTGATCATGTCCATTAAAGAGGATCCAAGACTTTTTCACGTGTTACTTATTATCGGCGTTTTTTGTATTTTATGAGAAGTATTTATCATGGTTTATTGTTGAAATATATTGAATCATAGGGACATGTTGAAATATGCTTAAACATACTGAATGAGTTTATATAATTTGGGATTAATTGTAATTACGCCTAAAATATATTTATGTACGTAGTTGTGTAACTGTTGAATACATAATAAATGAGCACTGGTAAATATGTATTTATTTATTTTATAGTAGAATGTGAACATTTTCTAATGAGTTGTATTTTATATGCTATGGTTATTGGCCTGAACATCTGTTGTATATGCTGCTCACAACTTTGCTTGCGTCCACTATACATACACAATAGGCGGCATTACAAATTAAATTTTAAAATATTTTTTAAAATGATATGTGTAATATATAAATAATTCTCGAATATACATTCAGTTTATATTTGCTATTATTAACACAATAACTTTTTTGTATCCTTAAGTTCTTATTGATGAGACTAGTGAGGGGTTTAACAAGAAGTTGGAGTGGGGGAGATATATGCTCGAGGCTAAAGGTTTTAGGTTGAATACGTGAAAGACTGAATACTTACAACGTTGATTCAGTAACAGAGAAAATAGTATTGATCATGAGGTGATCATTGGTGGTGTGGCTATACCACGGGTCGAGAAGTTCAAGTATCTAGGCTCGATCATTAAAAAAAAGAGGGGTATTGACGAGGACATTAACCAATGATAGTTGCGCGACAAGAGGATCCCACTATGATTGAAGAGAGAGTTTACTATATGGTTGTTAGACAAAAATTAATTTATGGAGCAGAGTGTTAGCCTATCAAGAAGTATCAAGTCCAAAGGATGAGGGTTGCAAATATGAGGACGCTTCATTAGATGTATGGGCACACAAGATTAGATCGATAGAATTAAAAATGAAGTGATTAAGAATCAAGTTGGAGTGGCATCCATAGAGGATACGATGATAGAGGCTAGATTTAGATGGTTTGGTCACATTAAGAGGAGCAGTATGGGTGCACCAGGGAGGAGATGTCAGAGGATTGTTCCTCTGAGTGTAGAAGGGGTCGAAGTAGACTTAGGAAGAGTTGGAACAAAGTTATTAGAAATGATTTTATGATTTTAGGAATAACGAAGGACACGGTTCAAGATAGTCAGGCTGTAGAGACATAGAATTAAGATTGCAGACTTTAGGTAGCCATGTTACTTGCTTTTCCCTAGATCCAGAGGGAACATGAACAGCTAAAGCATGGTTCTGAATGTTTTTACTTATATTGCATTTCCAACACTTGTATGTGCTAGTAATTTTCCTTTTGGTCATATTGGTTATCATATATCTTATTGTTATTTGTGATACCACGCGTATGTCTTTTTTGTATTTACTATTACTGCCTATTAGTTTTTGTTGCTGATTTAGCATTCGTTTTGTATCAAAAGATTTTTTTTATAAAAAGTCCAAATATTTTTTCATTTTTTGTGCGTCTATTGGAATTGGTCTCTTTGTAAGTAGTAATATCTGCAAAGGTAAGACTGGTTACAACTGAACCCCCCAAGATCCCGTGCAAGTAGGACACCCACACAAGGAGGAGTTATTGTTGCTATTGTTGTTGTTGTTAGCAATGGACACCCACCTGTTTTTGTAGTTATTAGCAAATTACAAGTCGACATTACAAATTTAGAAAGTAGCATTTGGTATATTCTTCACATAAATACTTTTAAAAAAAACACATGCACAATACAACTAACTCAATTTATAACTTGTTTTTCATCTGGCCATAAAATTCCAAATGTTGACTAAAATGTGTAGCTTGGAATTGATTTATTGGAACTTGATTAAATGTATCCAACGTATGAGGGTCATAACTCCTTCATCACATGGTACTCTTGGAGTGATTATCATACCTTTCTTTTGAAGTCGAATAAGGTTTCTCAAGTGCAAGTTGCTACAACAACGAAAACTTGATGATAAGATTTCAATTTAGGCATCCCCTCTAATATATTTCGTCTCGCCTTCAACACTCCAAATGATTTCTCAATTTTAATGGGCAAAATAGAAATTGATAGTTGAAATTTTCTCTTTGGGGTTGACAATCTTGAAACACATGGAGAGGATATCGTACATGCATCTTTGAAAGGGGCTAATTGAATATCCAACTGCATTGTCGGGGTTTTTTTTTTTTAAAAAAAAACAATCAAGAGATATGGTAAAAATTAGAGATAAGGATATATTGGATGTAAATGTTGATAGTAAAATTATTCATTTAATTAACAATATTTTTTAAAACTTTTCTTTCGATTTTAATTAGATTTTTAAAATAAGCATGCAGTTGTACATAATTTATGACAAAAATCTATTTATATAACACAATACAATAATTCATCAAACAATATGCACTTTATGAATAAAATAATATTAATATTTTTTATGTTACACCTAAAAGTGTGAAATATTTTATTTCGTTACAAAAAGTATAATTTTTTTTTCCAATTTTAATGGGATTTCACAATAACAATAATAATCCTATTTATATTATTAGTAAAATAAGTATAATTATCGATAAATAATAGGTGATTTGAATTTAATTACAATCTAATCAATTAAATGCTTTTGTAAGCACTGAATTGCTATGAATTATACTGAATTGTGCTAAATTATGTTGAATGATGTTGAATTATGCTTAACTGTGGTGAATGATGATGATGATATATACTTACCATAAATTAAAAACAATATGCCCTATGTACAGAAATCATATTTGCACTAACCAAAAAAGTGCACCGTAAGGCCCTGTTCTTTTCGTTGGTAAATCCAAATTTACCAACATCGATCAATTAAATTCAACTCACATCAACCCACTTTACGAACTTCAATTAAAAAAAAAAACCTATTTCAACTCACTTCGACACACTTCCTACTATTTTAACCAACTTGTACCCATCATGCAAAAAGGATCAATCAACTTCAACCAACTTCAACCTACTTAAACCAACTTGAATCCACTTCAACAAAAAAATTACCCACTTCAACCTATTTCAACTTACTTTTATCAATCACAGCAAACTTCACCCATTTACCAATCCATATTTTCTAACGAAAAGAACAGGCCCTAAGTACATCGATTTATAGTGATTAGTTTATTTTAACTTGTATCTTTAAAACCGTATGTTTGGATATTGATATCTTCCATTTAGTTACCCTATGTCATATTAGTATTGATTCGTACTTAAAATGTGATAGTGCAAAAGCTACTAAATCACCCTAGATGAGGGTGAATAGGGTGATGATCAAAATCATAAATTAACGAAATAAACTACAGAAAAATAAGCGTGGACAAAACACAAGTGAATTTTTAACGAAGTTGGGCCTTAACAGGCTTAATCCCCGCCTAGAGTTCCCTAACTCTAGGATTAACCCAAATTTTTATTAGGAGAGATGATTACACAACTCTATAGTACACCTACTCTAAGTTCCGAGTCCCAAGTTGACACCTTCAACAAGGCTCGGTAGGTGATCAAAATATGCTTTCTTCTTGTTTAAAGGATTGTAGCCAATGTCTTCTTTATTAAAGGACATTCTTTGCGAACCAAATAGTTTGTCCAAATTGTCTTGGCCTTTGGTGAATTTCAAAGCTAATTTTTCAAAGGCTCCACATTTGGATTGAACTTCCTCTTATTTGTGAAGATGTTCAATCTTTAGGTGAAGATCATCATTTTCTCTCTGTAACACTTCTTTTTCAGATAGGAAACTATGAATGGTCTTCTTGAAGGTTTTTATTTTGGACAAATATTCTTGTTCACATTGAATGCATCTGATTAATGCTTGAGCTAATTCATCCTTTGAATATTCAAGAAGGTGAGAATAGTCTACCGCATCCAAGTTTTCAAGTTCGGTTTCTTGAACGTCATTCGCCATAAGGGATAGGTTTGCCACTTCTTCTTCTTTGTCACTGTCACTCCATGCAGCAATCATGGCTTTCCTGAATTCCTTCTTGGCTTTATGCTTACGTTTTTCAGCTTTCATTTGCAAGACTGGACAATCGTTTACAATATGTCCTGGCAAACCACAACCAAAACAAGGACCCAAGTTAGAATCATTTTTGTTGTTTAGAAATTTCGTACCTTTTGAGAACTTCTCATTTTTGCTTGATGATGATCCCTTTTTGTAGAACTTCTTGGGATAAAATTTCTTTGATTTGAACATTTTCTTCAATCCTTTAGCGATCGTTGCCATAGTATCTTCATCCTCTTCGCTAGACACTTCTTCTAAGGAAATGACGTCTTCATTTTCAGTTTTGAATGCTACTCCTTTCTTAAATTGAGTTCTTTTTTTCCTCTTCATCTTCGTTAAGATGAATTTCGTGCGCAAGGAGTTTTCTGAGCTGGTCGTCCAAGGCTAATGTCTTGAGGTTTTGGGCTTCCTAAATTGCAGTGACCTTGGGACCCCACTTGTTTTTAGGAAGACACTGAAGTATTTTCCTAACCATCTCCTCGTTTTTGCCAAGAGACTTAAGATTGTTCGTTATATCAGTGAACCTCGTGAACATCTCCTTGACTGTTTCGTCGGGTTGCATTTTGAATAGCTCGTATTGGTGAACGAATATGTCGATTTTAGTCTCTCTCACTTGACTTGTCCCTTCATATGTCACCACCAGCTTATCCCATATTTCCTTGGCTTATTCACATGCACAAATACGATTGTACTCATTAACATCTAATCCACAATATAATATGTGCATAGCCTTACAGTGTTTTGATAACCTTGCAAAGTCTTCTTGGGTGTATTGATCTTCGGTTTTTGCAACGGTCTTTCCATCAATCGTGATTTGCGGAACGTATGGTCCTTTTGTCACGATGTTCCATAATTCATAATCTTCAGTTTTGATAAACATCTGCATCAAAATTTTTCAATATGAAAATTTAGCACTTCTAAATAAAGGTGATTTAACAGTAGAGCGACCTTGATCATAATAGCCTTCTCCACTAGCGGCTATGATCGTTGCCCACTTGACGGTAAGGTTAAAATGCAGTGGGTTTGGCTCTGATACCAATTGATAGAGCAAAAGCTACTAAATCACCCTAGAGGGGGGGATGAATAGGGTGATGATCAAAATCGCAAATTAACGAAAATGAACTGCAGAAAAATAAGCGTGGACAAAACACAAGTGAATTTTTAACGAAGTTGGGCCTTAACAGGCTTAATCCCCGCCTAGAGTTCCCTAACTCTAAGATTAACCCAAATTTTTATTAGGAGAGATGATTACACAACTCTATAGTACACCTACTTTAAGTTCTGAGTCCCAAGTTGACAACTTCAACAAGGCTCGATAGAGTTGACCCTTCAACTCTATAATCCCACCTAAAACACTACTTTGAGCAATAAAAAATCAAAGCTCCAAGAATGCCAAGAGAGTGTGTGCTTGAGTATGCCAATTGAGTGCTCTTTCTTGATTCCTTGCTGCTACAATTTCAGCCCCTTTTTATAGCTCATGTCATCAAGAGTATTGGGGAAAGTAGCCGTTACACTTTTTAAGGTAGGTAGCTAGTTCAAGGCCTTGAGTCCTTATCTTCAAGCCCTTGATATTTGCAAATTCCCTAGGTTTTGCTCAATGTTCATCTTCAACGGCTAGAACCTATTTTTGGCAGGAGAATATGGCCGGAAGCCTTCTAGAACCATGATTAATTGGCAGCATATCACTTTGAGATAATTCACATAATATTTTCCATAACTTTTGCTCCTTGAATTTGATCTTCATCTTATTTGAGGCAACCAAAATAAGTTTGATCATGATTTTCAGTTTTAACCATATTTGATAAAATCAAATTTAACACAACAAACAATATTAATATCTAAAATCAAATTTAAAACAATAAGCAATATTAATATCTAAGCTTCCTTTTTGTCTTTCATCAAAACAACATAACAATATCATATTAAAGGATAAGGAGAAAGTCAACAATCTTCCCCTTTTTGATGAAAGACAAAACTAATGCATGGATTCATCAAATAACCAAATTAACTTGCCATAATCTTTCTCCCCCTTTTTGTATTTCATCAAAAAGGTAGCATAAGAAGGGAAAGAAAAATTAAAGCATGTAAAAATTATGGCTAGGGTTGTTCATTATTCGGTCCGGACCGGACCGAGGCCATTCGGTTCAGTCATCAGTCCTGTAAATTTTCATTTTCGGTCTTCGGTCCGGTCTCGGTCCAGACCAAAGGACCGGTTCAATATTAAAGGTGAGCCGTGAGCCGGTGAGGTGTAGATCTAGGTTTTAGGTTTCCCGTTGGCCCTTTGCCCCTTTCTGCGCCCTTCTTCAGTTCTTTGTTCTTCTTCACTTCTTCTCCCGTTATCTGGCTCTTCGCAAATCGCCACCACCCCCACCAACTACCCTTCTTCGCAATCGCCAGTCGCCACCACCAGTTCCCCTTCTGCCCTTCAGCCTTCAATCCTTCATCTTCATCGACACTCCCCACTCGGGCCTCAAACAGTCGAACTCTTGCCTGTAGCGACTGTCCAGATCTTCATCGCCCTCCACTTTCCAGATCTGGAGCGACTCTCTCTCTAGTCTCGCACGGCCAGTCTTCGGCTCGACGACTCTTGCCTGTAGAAACTCCGGTCTTGACCGACGACCACCCACGCAGCAGTCAAACGCCCAAGCCCTAAAGTCTCAGCAACTCTGGTCTCGCACGGTATTCTCACTCTCATTCACTTTTGCAAATTGAGTTATTTGGTTTGTCCATGGGATGTTTATATTTTCTTAGTATTTGAGTTGTTATGGGACGTCTTTGGCTCTACATATCCATCAATCTTTGGGACTTTAGTGCATAATGTTGTAAAGCATGGTGCTTGATTGAAATCAGCACCGGGGGGGGGGGGGGAGCAGATTGCAATCAGGCAGTAAGGGAAGTAGAAACGGTGATGTATTGGAATGATTTATGAAAATCAATCAACCAAGACTTTTCAATATTATGTCCCAAGAAATTTTGCTCTTCATTTCAATCAGAATGGGATTTGGTCCAAATCCGGTCCGATCTCGATCCGGTTCGGGTTTTTTCCAGTCCTCGGTCCCTAGCTTGGCTCGATTCGATCTTCGGTCCAGACCGGTCCGGTCTGGGACCGATGAACTCCCCTAATTATGGCAAACACATATAAGACCCCTTAACAAATCAATGATATATAAAGAAGCTCTCCCTTAATTTGTGGCATTTATGTATATATAAAAAAATGCGTATAGAGGCAATACTAATATTAAAGTTAATCGCATATGCCAGCATGCATTAACTTAATAATCTCATGAAGAGCACATATATGCACATAAGGGCATTAATAAAACAATTTGATGTTCAAAACATTAGGCAAGCATAATAATGTGTCGCATGCCATGAAAAGATAAAGTATGATGGTTATTAATCATGCTTACCTTCTAAGGATAATTGAGCAGATTCAAAATTTTGAAAATCAAAGTTTCTCAAGTAGGAAGTAAATCAGTCAGGCAGTGGCACGCATAGTAGGGAAAAGTAAAAAACAATTGCTTGATTTAAGGGTTTGCTTTTCAAAATACTTTCCAAGGCAAGAAATAAATAAGGCAATTAAGATTTCATTTTTTATTTTTTTTGATTTCATGTTTTATCCTCTCAAATATAGCGAGCAAAGAATCTCATACTCTTTTAAGAGAGCTTTTATTTAAAGAAAAGGAATTTAATTAGTAGCATGGAGAGAACACATGCATCCACACCGACCTAAACTCGTGGTGTATTACCTTCTAAAGAGGGGCAAAAATAACCCTCTTGGGATTTCAGAATAAGAATCTACCTAAAATTTTGACAACTAAAATTTTGGAGGAGTAGCATTCAAGTGCTGATTATAGCGCTATAGAAATGCTCAAAAAACAATGCAAGCATTTTATTATCAGCTTGCATTACTTAAGATGAAAAAAAATTATTGAAATGTAACAAAATGGTAAACAACTATTTATGTAAAAAAACAAGTAAATAGCCATTTAGAGCAATTTCAATGAGCTTACAAAGATGTCAAATGCACCTTAGAGCACTTGCAATGGTGATCCATATTTTTGGATCACAAGTAGTAGGGGCCTATAAATTTTACATCATTCTACAATCATTTTCTCTCCCTTCTATATCAAATGAATCACTAACTTAGATCACCAAATAAAATATTATTCATGGACCCATATTTAAATATATTTAATTAGTTTTAGCCTTTTATTTTGTACTATTCATTAATGTGTTTGCCAAAAAGAAAGAGAGAAGAAAGTTGTGCGTGGATCACCGCAGGGAGTTGAACTGTTGGGCGAGCCATGTGGATCACTAGTGCAAATAATATTTTGAATCGTGAGCCTCCCTTTTAGACCATGATCCAAGCAATACATGTGCTCTGGCTAGATTGTTCACGATAACTAGTAAGTCATCGTTCTTAACTTCAATCTACATTCTCATCTTTAACTTGTTTTTTTTTTTTTTTCATGCCATGAATGCATGTTTAATTTGTTCAAATACATTGCTTCAAATATCATTTTCTTTTCTTTGTTCAAAGAGATCACATCTAATGACGCCCAAAGACAAATTAATTATAACAAAATGTCTTATTTTATAAACTAAACTAGCGTCTTTAGCAAGGTTGGTTGCGAATTCTGTTCCACCAATACCATAGATTGGGGAAGCAAACTACGACTTCAATTTGTCACTGATTATTCAATTTAAGTGAAATTGATTTGCAAATATATTAGAAAACTTTCATATGTTTTTCATTACCCTATCTTATCATTACCCTATCTTAAACTAAGGAATTAGGAAATGATAAATAAAACAAACAAGAGTAGAAAGGTTTATGCCATTACTTAACCGCCATCAAATGAATGATCAAATGTAGTCAAGAATGTTGGCCCGGTTTGGCTAGTTAAATCACCCTAGAGGAGGGGGTTGAATGGGGTGATAATTAATATCACAAATTAATCAAGTAAAGAGCGGAAAGATAAATGTGGACAAGACACGAGTAATTTTTTACGAGGTTAGCATCAACCAAGCTTAGTCCCCGCCTAGAGTTCCCTAACTCTGGGATTAATCCAATTTTATTAGGAGGGATTGTTACAACTCTAGAGTACACCTACTCTAAGTTCCAAGCTACAAGTTAACCCTTCAACAAGTCGTTGGTAGAATTGACCCTTCAACTCTATGATCCCACCAAAATTGCAACTTGAACAATACAATGAAATGTAATATATAGTGTAACGCCCCCAAAATACTAATGACATGGTTACTGATAATTGCAGCGAGAGACTCAGTAAGTGAAGGCGCTACCGCCGTCCTGATAAGGACAAGGCTCACTGAAACCATTTATTCTTGAAACTTGTGTTTACAATCACAAAATCTATTAACTGAAATACTTCAAGACCAAAGTCCATAATAGTTCAACCATACCATGTACTAACTCACATTCCATCCCACACAAGTACTTGACCGTAAGGTCGGTTACAATATTCATACTGTGCTGAATCCACTGTGAGCATCTGACGACCTTCCAAATGGCTTGCTAAAAGAAGAAACATGTGATACTTCATCACCTAAAATGAAAAACATGAAAACAATTCGAAAATATGAGCAAAACTCAGTACATACATCCCTGTATTTGTAAAATGACCATAGAAACACTGGTGATGGGTACCCGTCTATTGCAATTCATTTAGTTGGCAATAAAAATGAAAATGAAAGTAATATGAAATTGAATTGCTCATTATTATCTGGATGTGAACCCCTTACACTTATATGATCTATACATAGGTGTACACCTGCCAATCCGATCAAGAGTTGGCCTGAAGCCGCGCAGGTAAATGATGGGCTGACGCCCTATAGATGATAACTGACGGGGTCACAAGTTAAATGGCAAATTACTGTATAAAATGATTCATTGATAAACTCATTAAGAGTTGTAACTTGATAAACATGATCTGCTTTCTGAAGATACAGGCAATGGACGTACCTTGAGTCTTTAAAACAAAATGTTATCTAACTTGATACAGGTAAGCTATTTCATAAATGTCATCTGACTTGTGACATATGCATAATGGGGAACGATAACTAGGTCTCAACTCTGTTTCATAAATGTCATTGAAAGTATGTGTAGTTCGTAAATGATCCTTACTCGCACAATTGAGTAAGTAAAAGTATGCGTAACAGAAATTGAGTAATTAAATGGTACACATAACTCGTATATTTCAATATAACTTCAAAACTGAATTGATGAAAGTAAAAATAGTCCACAATGAGATAAATGGTATTACAAAGGAAAAGGCCTTGATGGCGATAATCGAGAGAATGGTTACGGCCTTTTCTGAAATAAGTTGTTGATACAAGTTTAAGGCTCGCTGATGTATAGCTTGGTTCAAGATAACAGCGAGTACACTGGACTGACTTGATAAATACATTTGATACAATCTGAATTGAGTAAGTAATAGAGGTATGAGGCCAAGAGAGGTATTTCTTGGTTCAATGGCACAAACTGCAATAACTTGGTTTGATAAGTCGCAACATCCACCTCTCATATTTCATTCATAAATCCATTAGATAAAGAATTCCACCTCAAATGGGTCATTGAGCTCATTAGAATCTATTAAGCTCACCAAGCATGGTATTTTCTTTGTAAAATCCATAACTGAATCAAAGCTCATAAACAAGCTCCCAACTGTATATTTGTCTTCTTCTTCCTCATTAATCAAGCTAAAAGCTCCATGAAAACCCATGAATATTTATTTCCCCCTTAAATGACTTGACCCAAAATACACAAAATGAGTGCATGATCAATCTCACTTAATCGTTATTATTGCTCTTTATACAGTTACTCAAAATACTTCCAAAAATCACCAAGCTCAAAATACTCAGCCAAATTTCATGAGATCTTAGACGAAATTCAGAAATAATATGAAAATTCTACAATAAAAGTTTCAGAATTTTCTTCCAACTATACACTGCACAGAAATTGTAATAACAACCTGATTTACACCCAAACAGGTCAGTTCACTTCAAAAATTCATAACTTTCATTCAAGACCTCAAACGGAGACCTAAAACCCCAATATGAAAATATTAAGAAGTCCCCAAAAACTTTAATTTGCAACTCAAAACATGATTCCCACAATAGGATTCCCAAAATGGGACTAAAACACAAGTGTATCAGTTTTGATCTCATTTTGCGCAGTTTTGGTAAAACGACCATAACTTTTTGCACAGACCTCGGATTAAGGCGATTCAAGAAGAATTTGAAAGATAACACACTTAAATATCTTCCCACCAAAAAATATAATTTTCGGATAGACCATGCATTACCAGTTTAATCCCAAAGTCAGTCCTAATTTTCTGAAATTTCAGCCCTTCACTGATTTAACTTTCTCTTCCTTTTTCACATAAAACTCACTTGAATCTCACTTGAAATAATTCCAAATCACCACAATCAGATACAAAATATCATTTAAGGCCTCATATATATATTCAAACTCTAAACAACTTCATTAATACATAATTACTAAATTCGTATCTAAAACAGGGTAGTTTTTTTTCAAAATTCCATAAATCACTTATTACACCTCCAAACTTCATGAAAGTTTTCCAGAAAATCCCAAATAATATAGATAATCTACAGTAAAAATTTCAGAATTTTTGGACAATCCTGTGATTTCCAGAATTTTCGACAGCAGCAGTTCAACAGTTGCAAAATCATGAAAATCATACTCTTGATCAAATACCCATAACTCCAAACATCTCTAAACTCAATAAAAATTGCACAATAACTATCAATTTGATCATCCAAACATAACCCATAAAGAAAACAACCATAAAACTCAATATAAAACAAGTTAGGGTTTTGGGATATACCTCACTTTAGGCTTAAATTAGTGAGATGAGAAGGCTATTTTGAGGGGTTGGACTTGATAGCTAGCAGCAAGGGCAACTTGGGGCAGTTGGGAGGTGGCCGGAAAAGTGGTTGGAAACACCAAAATGGGTGGCACAAAGGGGTAGCAGCTGCTGCCCCTGTTCTGCCGTGAGGAGAGAGAGAGAATATGGGGATGAGTTTGTGATAACTTTGCTGAATTTTGTGTTTATAAAGTGCCACTTAATAGCTACATGTGGCTGAAAATTATCCACCCAAAAATTAGCTTTTTACTAATTAAAATTAGGTGCTAAAATGAGCAATTAGCGAAATAACAAAAGTTAGTAAGGTTTTGGGCTTTTGTTTTGGGCCCAAAAAGCTAAATTTGGGCTTGAAAAATTATTTGAAGTGTTGAACAAAAATAAAAATTGGTATTGCTCGGAAATAAATTTTAGCGAAGATAAGAAAATAATTAATCACTAATTTATACTCATCGAGGCCTAATATCGATTCACCCGATATTTAATCAATCAATGAAGCTTGAGTTGCAAAGTGGTACCCAAAATGAAATATCTCCCAACCGGAAAGATTAAATACGATGAATGAAGGTGAAAAATTGAAATAACATGATGGAACTCGTTAAATAAATAAATGGAGAGTAATTGAATTTAATGAATATGATTTGGTTAAACAAATAACCATGAGTGATTAAATCAATAAATATGGTAAAGTCAATGAATAAACATGATTAATAAAATAAATAAAGATGATTTAAATAAATAAATATGAGTTAGGGTTGGGTTATTACATATGGAAGCAAATTTAAGCTCAAAGTATGCCAATAAATTCTCGAGTAATGTGTATGCCAATTAGTGCTTGCTCTCTCTTATATTCTCTTGCTGCCAATCTCTTCCCCTTTTATAGATGAGAGGTGTAAAGAAGAGTGGAGAAAAATATGGCAAGTGACCGTTGTACATCTTGTGGAAATCCAATCTCCATGCTTGATTTCAAGGCCTTGAATTGACATTCCAAGCCCTTAATTTTTTCTGTTTTTGCTCAAGTACTTCCAACGGCTACTTGATTTGGGCTGAATATCTTGGCTGAGAATCTTCTAGAACCAATCATAATTTGCAGCATAATCTTCCAAGATATTCTATCACAAGATATTATCATATTAAGAACAAATCTTTGACATTGATAAATATAGCTTCACAATCTTATATTCAAATTTGAATCACACAATATAATATCATAAAGATAACCTTCAAATTTGAATATTAAACAATGTCAAAGATATTGTGACACCTAATATAAAATCAACTAAGTAATATTAATATTCCTACATCCACTTCAAAAATATAGCGCATTTAAACAATAACAATTATTAAGACCATTTAAACAATGATTCATATCGAAACTCAAATATAATACTGATTGTTAAGTTTTGTTCATACATTTATGGAAATATTATGTTGATAAAAATATATATTGGTTTTTCATATTGGTTGTATATAAACAAATATATAATATTTCTATAAATATAAGAAAAATTAAATGACAAGTTAAATGTTATAAAAAATATATAAAGAAATGTAACAAGATGTAAGAAGTTGTAAGAGTGTTGTTAAAGATGTACGAAAATGTGAGGAGATATAAGAAGTTGCAATCAAACGTAAGATGTAGCCTAAATACTCACTATTGCGAGAAAAAACAAGGCCTAAGGTTTCGACTATTTTTAGATTGTTAGTTTTAATTGTGTTTCCTTTTATAATTTATATACATAAAAAAATGTTATACTCTGAGTTTGAACTCCACATCTAATACTATATATCTAAGAGATGTCAACACTTTGCTCCCTCTATTTTTAGAAGCAAAACTCATTTATAGCCTTTGATTTTTCACTGTATTAAATCATAACTGTTAATCCTATTTGTTGACTTTAAACATATATATAAAAAAAAAACTGACTACTCAATCTACTCTAATCTAATACTTTATATAAAAGAAATGTTGTCAACACCTTGCTCCCCTTATTTTAGGAGCAAAACTCATCTATAGCCTTTGATTTTTTATAGTATTAAATCGTAACCGTTAATACTATTTGTTGACTTTAAACATCAAAAGAAAAAAAAAATTGACTGTTCAATATTATCAAAGCCATGTTTGAGTTGAACAAAATCAAAGTAATTTGTGGAATGAGAGTAAGTCGTTACCGTTGATCTCACATGCTGTCAAACTTAAGTCATTCATTGTTCTAGGGAATTTAAAATTTTTTATGAGTTACATATTGACTTCTGTCACGTTTCTTTTATCTTTCAAAGTATGACATTAACTGTCTAATTGGCCCACTTCGCCTCTATTGCACTAATTGCAGACACGTTGTTTCTATCTCTATTGGTAACGGATGCATGCTGATTTTCTCTCTAACAGTTATGTGATTTAAAAAATCAAATTAAATGACATCCCTTGCTGTAATCTGTAACTATTCCTCATAACCCCCTCTCCCTCCAAAAAACTCTTCCTCAAAAAACAAGTAAAAACCACTTTTGCCATGCGTTCTCTCTCTCTTCACAGCCATGAAGTTGATCAATAATCTCAGTAGAGGGTTCATTTTGCCATTTGGGATTGCCAAATGGGAGAGAACTCAATCCATCAGACATCCCTTGTGTTATTGGGTCATGATTTTGTTTGAGTATTCATATCTCGTTTTCGTTGAGATTATTGATTTAGTTATATTAGTTCTTCAATCTCATTTTGATTAGGGGATTGTCCCTTCGCCTTTTTGGGAGGAGATGAGGACATGCAAGATGGACAAGGTGATCGGCAAAAGGCAATTTCTCCGTTCCTTTTCCCCCCTTTCATTTTGCCTTTTCAAAAAACTAAATTTTGGTAAAGTATTGGATTTCTTACTTTTCACTCAATTGTTATAGTGATGGAATTAAATTCTTCACTACTCCACCTGAATTAAAGAAGTTTTATTAACAAATGAACTTGTTGCTTAATTCTTAAAGTCAAATAGTTATGTACGGCTCAACTGGAGTTATGTACGAATCTCTCCATCTCCCCTATTCCACCCGCCTCTTTTTTGTTTTATTTTGGGCTCCCAATAATTTCTTCTTACTTCTGGACTATGAAGTTGCAAGAAGTAGGGAAATTACATGTCAATGTGATTTCTGTGAGAATAGAAAGGCTGCTATCAGCTTTTGGATGGAAGAAATTTAGGTTGTTTATAGTATTTCTGTGGTATTGATAGCTTGGTCGATTATTTTCATTTTGGCTCTCCCCAGGTCATGGGCATGCATGCACTGTTGATAGAAAGTAACATTAGAGATGATAGGAAAGAAAAGAAGGAGGATGGTAAGAGCCCACTCAAATTGATGTTGTAGGCAGGGGAGATGATGAACACCTAAGGAGGGATTGAAGATATCAATAAAAAGACTAGATAAAGGACAATTATACAACAACAATTAATGTTAATAAAGGCGAGAAATGTTGGAAAATTGTACAACAGGTGTTGCCAACAAAAGGGAGAAATATATTTTTTTAAAGAGTGAAGCCGTTATGACAAATTAGAGATTGAAGGGTTTTTTTTGTTGCTGGGGGTTGGGGATTATGGTGTTGTTACTACTTACCAATCATTGAAGAGTTCAACTTAAGGAGAAACATACGCATAAGCACTGGAGATCAATTATTGTGCCTGTTGTTAATGAGCGAGTCAAAAGTTCCCTCAATGAAATAGTCAAGTTAATGACATAATATTGCAGAATAACATATGAGTACATTTATACATGAACGCAATGAAGAGAGCTTCAAATTGTCATCCCTTGATGCTCTTAGATGTTCTGATAAGCTAACAACTACATAAAAATTAAAGTTGCGACTTCCATAAAATTTTCTACAAAAACAAAAGGAAAATTGAAGTAATTGTACCAATTAAATTGCAAATCAACATTGAAATGGCCATACTGATAGCTACTATAGTAGAAGTGTCAGTTTGAATAAACTGAGCAAAAGCAGTGTATAAGCTAGCATTTTTCTAGATGTTGTTGACTGTTAGTATGACGCTTTCTATTTATTCTCTTTTTTTGAGGAGGGACCTAAATAGGTTGAAAATAACTGTATATATTAAACAATTTTTAGTTTGAATCAGTTTACTATACCAATTATGTCATCATTGTACGCATGATCATAATCTCATCACTCTTCAAGAAATTCATATATATATATATATATATATGCGTAATATGTTGATGTTGATAATATATGAGCTAATACCAAAAAATTGTATAAATTGTATGGTTCTATATAACCTGTGTCTTCCTTCTGTGCGTGTTTTAATAAAACACAGACTGGAGAGGAGTGGGGTGCAGATTTTTGAGAACAAGTGTGTGTTATGTAATGCAGAAATGAAATCAGTTGGGCACCTATTCTTGGACTGTAACTTCATCAACAAAATGTTGAATGATATATGTCACTATCGGGGATTAGACTAAAGCATCCTAATTGGCTTTAGACGATTAAAGGTGGTAAGATTTAGAAGCATACACGTTGTACTATCGTTAGTACTTGCATTTATCACTAAAGTGGAGAGCAAGATGTGAAAGTGCGTGTTCAATGATAACTAGTACTAACCAATGTCAACCACAACACATTGTGGAATTCATCAAACGAGAAATAAAGGGAAGATTGATATCAGTTTTATGAAGATGAAATCTCACCCTTATACTTCTTGGATTTGAGAACCTCATATCATAGTTATGCTTTCCCTTATGCTCCTCTGATTTGAGAACCTCATGCCATAATTATGCATGCTTTCTTTTGCATGTTTTTGGACGATAATGCTTTTTGAAAAGTGATTCATATGTGATAGCTATAAATTTGAGCAGTTTTTGATTTGTTGAAATTGGAATAACATTTTACCGGTAAACCAAAAACAAAAAAGTTGCATTCTACTTCTGTAAATTTTTGTTTTACCGGCTATGAACATGCATAATAGAGTTGCATGAATTTAAGATGATATTTTCAAAATATTATTTAACTATTTAAAAATTTAATCTCAAAACAACGCACTGACCTTAACACTGTACAGTTAACAAAAGGGGCCCACTGCGTTAACGTCGCGCCTTCTGTGATGCAAGTGTGCAACCTTTCTGCTTCTTTTCTTCCATCCATCTTTTCTCACCGTCCAATCAGAGTATTGCTCTCTCCCTCTCCCTGTCTCTCTCTCTCTCTGTCTCCCGCTAATACTTACCGAGGCAAGTGGGAAAGCAGACGAGTTGAAACCCACAAAACAACAACCGATTTTCACAGCCTCTCGCCCTCCTCACTCGTTCTCTCTCCTTTCTGGCTCTCTGCATATCCTCTCACCTCACTTCGTTGACAGAGAAAAGGAGCGGCATTTGGATCCCCATACCAGCTTTCTGTCTCTTCTGGCTAGCTCGCCGGGAGGGTAACTCACCGACACTTCTTTCTTCCACTTCTCTGTCGCCGGCGTTTATTTGTCGGCAACATTGCATGCAGCCGAGCCTATAAAGTTCATGATATCATTATGTCTAATAAATAGGTCATTTGGTTTTAAATTATATTAGATTAATTTTGGATCGAATCGTGTTCTCGAAAATTAAGTGCAGTTTTCGATTTCAGGTCAAAAGGTATTTTCGATTTCAATTAACTTGAGATCAATCAATTTTTGCACAATAATTCTGTGTCAAAACGAAAAATAATTTTGTAAAAAAATGTTCGGATGTGTTTTGTTCAATCATATTAGTTTTGGTTTTACGTCCACCGCAAATTAATCGTTCTGTGTGTTGACTTAACCAACGGATTGTAGTCTGGTGCTGAGCCACCTAACAAATAAGAGCTAGGGTCGTCCTTTTTTGCCTCCGATAAGCCCTAACTCTTAAGTTGAGGGTGTCGACTGTGATGATAGTCGAGCTCGGTTAGAGATTTTGGTCTTCTACCCTAATTTGTGACCCTTACTTAAAAAAAAAAAAACTAAAATTAGAACTAAAACTAAAACAAAAGACCTTAAGTTTTTTTTATTCAAAACTTTTAATTTTTTATCTTTTCGCTTTATCTTAACTCCGATCTCACACTCTCTTTTTAAATTTCATTGGCTCTTAATTCTTTCACGCTCTCCCCTTATCATTCAGAGTAGTTGTGTGATTGACCTAATTATCATACTTGCAAAATTACGAACTCATACGCTACGAGTCTTCTACTCAACGACACGTATGTTGTCAAATTCAAAATTGGAAATTTTACTACTTCTAGTTTTTTGGGTTTACGGATTTACATTGGCCCTGTTTGGTAAACAGCTGTTAGCTGTTAGCTGTTTGAATTAGCTGTTTTTAGAAAAAGTGTTTGGTAAAAATTAGCTGTTTCTAAAAAATATGTTGGTAAAATTTCATTTATGCCCTTATTTATAAATTAGTTTTTAATGAGATGTGTGTAATTTTTTCAAACTTATGGATAATTATGTCATTTCTACAAAAAGCTCTTCTCAAAAGGCTAATGGAAATAGCTTTTTCAAAAAGAACTTTTTGGAGGCAAACAGCTATTGCAAATAGCTCTTTACCAAATACCCTTTAACTGTTTGACTTGGTCAAAACAGTCAAAATTCTCTCAAGCATCTATTTTTTCTCAAAAAGCTGTTGTTACCAAATACCCCCAATGTTGTGCATTGCCGAGCAAGGCATGAAATTGATTGGGTGTTGAAGGTCGCATGCTGGGCACAGAAAGAGAGATGATGTTGCACATGACGAAAGGTGGTACGCCACTTGGAGTTACTCTAGACTGGTAATCGAAAGCTGTCTCTCTACCAAGCTATTTCACCTCCCGTACTCCTTGCTTTTAGTTTAACTGTGGGTGGCCAACTCAGGAGGGTCCCCATTTAGCTCCCTACCTGCCTAGCCGCTCCTTTATTGACATTCTCTTGCATCCTACCACAAGGGAGAAGCATGCACCCCATACAAATTCATCCCATGTTATCTACTCTTTTCCAAAACACTCTCTCTTTTTTCCCCATAAAACAATCCTAATCTGTAACTATTGTTTATTTTTATTGACAGAAACCTTTGCAATTGCGTGCCCCAAAAACTCCCTCCAAATTTAGCCATTTATATGAAAGCTTCTATTAGATTTTTGGAGAAATAATGGTAAAATATGGTTACAACTTACAAAGCATATATAGTTAGTTGGATGTTTTATTAGAAGATATACCCAGCTAATAATTTCAGTATACATTGTCCAACTATACATTCAATCCATCACTAACTAATTCACAACTCAACAAACACCAAAATATACCTAATTACCTATTATAATTGTTCTAATGAATTCTTGAAGGATATACCCCGCTAAAAATTAGAGTATACATTGTACAAGTTGAGAATTGGAACGTGCATTAAACTCCAAGTTATAAATATCGTATTGGACATCATTCCGTTTTTTCATTGAAGCGAGACATACGAGACTTATATATCGTTGTACCAGACTCGTACCGTTTTAAATTTTAGAAAATTAAAGTACAAAAATTTAAAATTTTGGTGTACCAGGCGGTATTTGATCGAAAATACCAGTACCGTTTGTTATCTGACGGTATATAGTGGTATTGACCAGTACAATAGCTTGTATTGTTTCTTGGCAGGTGCGATGCACTCAAACGGTACGGTATGGTACAATATTTATAACATTGACTAAACCCCCTCGGGGGGTTCCCGTGGTTTGGGGCTTTGGTTTCTTAAGTTTTATATATCAAGAGCAGAGAATATTACCCAACATCGAGTACCTAGTGGCTCGTAGAAGCAACATGGGTTAGCTGCGTGTTTGGGTTCTGTTGGGCCGCTAACAATGGGCCACCCAAAATCTAATACGGCCTTTTCACTCTACGACTAACGACAAGGATGCTGGCAAGAGTATTAATAAAACGGACTCGAGTCTTTGCATTTATAAAAACTAGCATAAAACACGTGCATGCACGCAGTTGAGATATTAACTTACAAAAAAGATTAGGCATAAAATATTCATAATTATTTTAATTTTAGTAGCGTAGGGTAGTTCGTACGTGTTTAGAATAGTATATATAACACGTATAATATATATATATATATATATATATATATATATATATATTCGTAATTTTAAAAGGAATAATAAAACTAGATAATGTCACTCGTTTTACTCAAAATTTCTTTAGAATTATGTGAAGTAATTCATAACTCGTCAGTCGTCAAGTACTTCTACAAAGTGAAGAATTCTTTTTTTTTTGGATTGATAAGCGGGTCCAGCCCACTAAACCTCTATCGATGGGGTATCCAATGGACCGAAACGGATCAGGAGGCAAAAAATGTCAAAGCCCAAACCAAAGTTCAGGTCCACACACTCTCTCTCACACAAATGCACCGCAAATATGCCCCCAAATTTAAACCCAGGGGGAATGTGTGGAGGGATGGCCATCCGGCCACTCTTCTTCAATGTGAAGAATTCATAGTTACAAAATGTTATATGTGTGTTTTCAAACTATTGGAGTGTTTCGAATGGATGAATTTTAATAATAAATTATCGTATTAAATAGCAGCAGAAGGGGTTGCATTATTTAATGTGAATGTGATCAACTTACTTGATCATGGTATCGCCCATGAAGAAATCGATGTCATTCTTCTTAAATCAATTTATACTGTCAATGAAAGGTAATAATGATTCTCAAATAAATACTGAGTCTTCTAAATTTGCTATTATTAGTAAGCAACGAACTGTTATCAATTTGACTACAGGATCAAAAATTTCTAAATAATCTCTTCCTCCAAATTTATTATTTCCTAATACTACAAGTCTAGCCCAATGCAGTAAATAGTATTCTAGGTTACAATTGTGAGGCCACATAATCAAAACTCAAATGGTAAGAAACTTACAATAACCATATTTAAGGAGAATAAGTGTTAAACCACTTGAACCAACATGTGTTGGTGCTAAAGAAGTTGTTACTATATCAACCAAGTTAAAGATTAGTAGCTTTTCTCAACATGTTAATCGACGTGTTGTGCTAACATAGACGAACATAATACAGTTCATTTTGCCAGTTTCGTCAAAGACAAAAATAAAATATGCCTTATTTTTAGTTGGGGGAAAAAATCACTTCTAAAGTAAACCAATTGCACAAATTTTACACAATAAAGATGCACAAGCTCACTGATGGGATCAGAAACCTGTGAGAATAACAATTATTGTATTGGTCAAAGTATTTCCTAAGTAAATATTATTCTAAATTAATAAGTTAAAAAAAAAAAAAAAACATGTAAATGGAATTCTCGTCGGAGTGCATTTGCTATAACAATGGTCTTCCGGTCTCCTTTTGTCTTCACTGGTAAGAGTGGAAACATAATCGGTTTCATTCCGCTGAAACGCCTTCCTCCTGAAAATTGCTCAGAAATGGATGCCAACGACGACGAACAAAATCGTCCATCGCTCCCGCCAAACTATGTGAGCTTGGCCGATCTTCAAGAGCGATGGTTGAAGCAGCAGGAGGAGAAGAGGAGAGAGAAAGAGAAAGAGAAATGCGAACCCCAGAAACCCAATCCTACTGCTCAATACCTAACTGGAGGGGATGATGATGCCAAGCAGCAGGAAAGGAGGAGAGAGAAAGAGGAACAGGAATCCGGACTTCAGCAACCTCATCTTGGACAGCAAGACCTAATTGGAGCGGAAGATGTGAAGAAAAAGCCCCAATATTGGAACTCAAAAAACCCTAATCTGTACAATCGAAGGCCAATTCGTAGCAATTTTTATCGTGATCGGAAAGGGCCGATGGAGTATCAGTTGGTCAGGAACAATAATCCAGAACCAAAGCAGTCGAAGATGGAAGGTGATGTCATGGTTGCGGCGGAAGTTGACGGTGGAGATGGAACGAGCAATGATCAGGTTGAAGGTGAGCAGAAAAGCAAGGTTGAGAGGAAGATGCAGAAGAAGAAGAAGATGCATAAGAAGAAGAAGATGCAGAATCCGGCCACTGAAAAGCAAAATCCAGCGAAAAACGGGGAATGCGGCGAGGAGAGAGAAATTGAAGTGAAAGAAAGCGGTGAAGCTCCATTGAAGCCGGCTATGGAAGTTGAAGAGAAGTTGAAGAAGCTATCTGTGAAAGGAAGGTACCGGAAGGTCAATGGGAAATCGATGAAACCGGCGAGAGACGGTGAATGCGGCCAAGAGAGAGAAACTGTAGTGAAAGGAAGTTGTGAAGCTCCAGTGAAACCGGCTATGGGCAATCAGACGGTGGAGGTTGAAGAGAAGTTCAATAAGTTGTCTGTGAGTGGAAGGGGCTCGAGGAGCAATGGCAGATCAAGGGCTGTGACTGAAGGACCAAATCGGACATACCGGGCTCATGGTGTGGGTGAGTACAGGGGAATGAGGACGATGAGGAGTGAGAATGGGTTGGTGTGGGTGAAGAAGGGAGAGGTTCCTGAAAACACCGGTGAATTGAAGCTTTGAGTATGGTGAGTTTTTCCATTGCTGAGGAACTTAAAGCTTTGGGCCGTTAGTAATTATTATGAGGTATCTGTGATTAAATTTGCAGTTTCATGGTGTAAATTTGGAGGGGTTGATGAATTCTGTTTGTTGACAAACTGCAAAAAATCACATTGAATGATTGGGCAATGAATCAATTGAGTAATTGTTAGTAACTGAATTTGCCCATATTGTTCCTTATTGCTCAAATTATGTTACTTGCATTTTCATTTCCCCATTCCCCCTGGTTTCATGATACATCAGATTGGCTCATATCAAAGTTATTGTTAGGATGGGATGAAGCAAACGTTGGAAAAGGGCATAAATCCTTGGTTTGTGTGTGTTGCTGTTTGTGGCTTTGTGATTCACTTGCTCTATCATATGGATACAATGGATTGACCTCTTTGCTCATTCCTATACTTCCCGAAGGGCTATAGAGTTGAGCTAGAGCCTTATGGGAATCATTCTATCACCATGAACACCACAATGTCAATATGTCATCCTCTGCCCTGAACTAAGCACCCCACATACCCCATTCAGCACACCTTAGTGCTCCACGAACATGAAACCTGAACATAGATCACCAGCCAGAACCATCGTTTGCCCCCCTTGGCCATTATATACTCACCATCCTTCCCTCCCCCCCCCAATTTCAATGTACATACGGTTTTTGGCATTGAACTCATGTGGTAACGATAGTAGATGTTATTAAGTGCAACTCCGCAAGAGGAGGCACTCTTCGGGCAATAAACATGTGCATATCTGTATGTATTACACATCCAAATGCTTAAATGCTCAGATGTAATTCCAATTTTTCTATGTTATGTACCTCTATCTGCTCTCATCAAATTCCAAACATGGTGTAGAAGGCAAAAATTCTGCAACCAATCGAATGGTGCCACGTGTAAAAAAAAAAAAAGTCAATTACAGATTGCCATGTGTCACGTTGACTTTGGTGGATCCGTTTGGTCAAAATTAAGTTCGGCCAATTAAAAGCCGCCACGTGTCATCGATGACGCAGAAATTAGTAATTATTTTCTTTATTTAAAAATAAAAAAATAATTACTGGACCTAGGCCCAAAACCCGACTCTAACCTTAGCTGGCAGAGCCTATAAATATGGGTCATCTCCCTTCATTTGCATTCATTCGGCATCGGCAGAGTTCAGAACTCAGACGACAAAAAGCATCCAACTACCAAGCGAGAAGGATAACAACTTGCAGAGCTTCAGAAACTACAATCAGCCACTTGCAACTCAAAATCATGATTTGCATCAACCGAGATCAAGCATCACGCCCTCGGAGTATTCAAATCATTAGGAGATCGAATCAGATGATTATTTCATTGTATTAAATTCAGATATTGTACATACACACTACATCAATACAAGATTAAATTTGTTTCTAAATTTCTTGTCTTTATTTATTTTAGACTCGAAATTTGTGTTTACAAATTTTTGGCACGCTCGGTGGGACCACTCTGCCTCTCATCTCTTTCTCCTAACAACAAACAATACATTCCTTTGAAGATAACATGGCCTCTAAGAACGCTATTACCCGATCTTCAAGGAAAGCTGTCCGATCTGCATCTCAGGGATCAACAACTGCTAGCGCTGCATCTGGCGGTGTCATGACCAGAAGTATGACAAAAACTGCTACTGTTATCACTGGAGAGCACCCAATTGTGGCGGCACCATCACAGTCACATAAGATCCAAAACCTCGGCTCCAAGGTATCTGATGGAGTGAATCAAGTCGCTTCAAATGCTCTGAAGCAAAAATCTGTTGCTGGCTTCATCATGTCACAAATAATTCCGCGTGGGATGGATGAACTCCAAACCCACACCAACCCTGCTTTCCAACCCTTCGGGTTTGAAGATGATGGCTATTCAAGCAGTGATTCCTCTTTAGCATCCTCAAAGGGATCACTTTCCTCTCATACTGAAGCTGAATCATCTGACACTGTCGTTATGCCAGTTATGGTGACAGGGGCTACTAACTTCGAAGAACAATTGGCGAGCATGAAGGCTACCTTGGATAGGTTCTCCAAAGAGAGTGCAGAAAAGGACGCCCAAATCAAATGCCAGAACGATCAGATTACTGAGCTGATGAAGAAGCTAGAAAAGAAGTCCTCTGAAGCTTCCAACAAAGGTTCAGGCGCCGAAGACTCTGATAAAGAGTCCAGCCTCAGCGAAGAATCTGATGACGAGTGTAAGGCAAGAAAGGACCGCTCTTTAGGCTTGATGTCTGTTGAGTAGATTCAGAGCTTAATAGCAAATGCGGTCAAGGCTCAGTTGGGAGGAGGATCTCACAAAACCCACCTATATACAAAGCCTTATACGAAGAGGATTGATGCTTTTCGCATGCCACATGGCTATCAGCATCCCAAGTTCAACCAGTTCGATGGCAAGGGCAACCCCAAACAGCACATTGCCCACTTCATTGAGACGTGCAGTAATGTTGGCACAGAGGGGGACCGGTTGGTGAAACAGTTTGTTCGTACTCTAAAAGGGACCGCATTCGACTGGTACACAGACTTGGAGTCAGAGTCCATTGATAGTTGGGAACAAATGGAGCAGGAGTTCCTGAATCGGTTCTACAGCACTCAACGTGTTGTTAGCATGACAGAGCTAACAAGCATCAAACAATGGAAGGACGAGCCGGTTCTTGATTACATTAATCGCTGGAGGTCCCTCAATCTCGAGTGCAAGGACCGTCTATCAGAAGCTTCAGCCGTTGAAATGTGTGCTCAGTGTATGGAGTGGGATTTACTATATGTCTTGCAGATGAGTAAGCCAAGGACCTTCCAAGAATTGACAACGAAAGCTCATGATATGGAGATAACGATCGCAAGTTTCCGTGGTAAGTCTTCTTCCTCATCTGACGCTAGAAAGGATAAGGGCGAATTCAAGAAAAATCCCAAGTCCATAAAGTCCTCAAACAAAGATTCCATGGCTGTTTCGACTGGGGAGCCGGTTCGAATATCTGGAAAGCCCAAGTATGAAAACAAGAAATGTGGATTTTCCAAGGATACTGGAAGGAAGCCTCCTACATTAAAGGAACTGCAGGAATTCCCTGACTCAGACTTGTCAGGAATGCTTGATGATCTCCTTGAAAATGGGGTTATCGAACTTCCAAAACCAAAACGGCTTGAAGAAGCTGGAAGGGTTACCGACCCAAAATATTGTCGGTATCATAGGGTGGTTAGTCACCCTCTCGAGAAATGCATTATGCTCAAATAGCGTAGCACCTTGCCAGGGATGGAAAAATAATACTGGATTTGGATGACACTATTGAGACAAATCATATCTCCACTTAGCTGGAGTGTTCCTCATCGCCCTGGTAGCCAAGGCATACTCAACCTGGTGGTAGAGTAAATACTGAATTGATTTCCTCCATTGGAGAGAAATTAATTACAATTCAATTTGGAAGTTTGGAGCCTACGGTGGTTCTAATTGAATCCAAAGGACCCTTGATAGAGATTGATCCTTTGGTGGAGATCTTTGATAAAGTTGATGTTGACGAAGAGGGATGGACTCTTGTTACTCGCCGAAGGCCAAGGAAGCGAAGCCAAGTGCAATCACCGCCTCTCCGCCGCAGGAAGAGACATGGCAGAAAGAAGAGCCCTCGTCATTCAAAAGGAAAGAAGAAGTCCAAGAACGTCAAAAGGCACAAAATTTTGCCTATTGACCTCCTTGAGCAGGAGCCCCTTGTCCCTGTCACACTCGAAGAGTTTTTCCCAACAGGCTTCTTTGAGAAAGTTACCGTCAATATGACTTCATGTTCTGAGCTCGAAGAAGAGGAAGACGAAGAAAGTGACGGACAAGAGGAGTCTCCTAGAATAGTTGATAAGACCTTAACTGTCTTGGAGGCTTTGCCAGCTCGCATGGGCTGGGAGCAAATCTTTTATTTGCCTGATGAGATGCGCCAGCATGTTGTTACTGCCTTACAACATCCAGAATTTTATGCTGATAAAATGAAGGATGTGGGAGCATCAATAGAAGGCCCTATTCAGTGTGCCTATTGCAACACCGCAGTCACTTTCACTGACGATGATTTGTTGTTGGGATCCAAGCCCCATAATCGTCCTTTGTTTGTGACTGGTTACATTAGGGAGCAGAAAGTCAGACGCATTCTCATGGATGGAGGGTCAGCCATCAACGTCATGTCCAAGTCTACAATGAACGACTTAGGCATCACGGTGGAAGAAATGTCTAAGAGTCGAACTATGATTCAAGGCTTTAACCTTGAAGGCCAACGTGCAATCGACATGATTCGTGTTGAACTGACAATGAGAGATTTGACGACATCCTCTATCTTCCATGCAATCGATGCTAAGACTTCCTACAGGTTATTACTTGGGCGACCATGGCTTCATGAGCATGGGATAGTGGCTTCCACTTTACACCAATGCTTTAAGTACTACCGTGATGGAGAGAGGAAAGTAAATGGGGATCTCAAGCCATTCACTAAAGTTGAGTCTCATTTTGCAGACGCGAGGTTCTTTGAAGAAGGTGCTGCACCTAAAGAGACCATGCCGTCAACCATTTATTCCACAGGCAAAGGTGTCGCAAAGAAGGCCCCTGAAGCAACAAAAGATAGTGCTCCTAAGCAGCAACTCGAGAAAGAAGCAAGCAAGCAAGGTAGCACCACTTCTTATGTTGAGCAAATTGCTAAACAAGCTGCTCCGTCAACAGGATCAATGTCACCAGTCTTAAGGTACATACCTAGGTCTCGCCGTAAGGAGGGCGAATCACCCTTTAACGAGTGCACAAGCAGAAGCATTGAGACCAAAGCTACTAAAAAGGATGATGGAGCTAGCATAATCACCTTAAAAAGAAGTGCAACAGTTCCAACGTTAAAAATGTGGCAGGCTAAGGTGAGTAGGCCCCCTATTTCCGGGTTTGTCGTTTCTTCTAAAGAAGACGATGACTTGTCAAGTGTACGGATTAGGGAGGGATTTGATCTTAATGCATACAAGCTTATGGAGAGGGCTGGCTACGACTTTCAAAATCCAACTACCTTAGGAAAGGTAGTCGAAGCCAAGCCTTATGGCCTTACCGAAACTCAGAGAAAGATTCAAGAGCAGGGAAGTTCAGTAGGCGTCTCTAAAGTTGGATTGGGTTTCACGCCACCGCAGCCAGTCAGAATCTCTAGTCGACGAAAGGACAAGAAGTTGGCGATTCAACACATCTCAGCTGAAGAGATAGATGTGAGTGAAGATGAAAATGCTTCACCCAACCCAAAGCCCTCTGTGTTTGATAGGCTACAATCATCAACTTCTAAAAAACGTCCGTCAGTATTTGCCCGTGTAGGGAAAGGAAAAGATCATAGGAGCTCTGTTTTCAACAGAATCAAAGATCATCCCTAGCCAAAGCCTTCAGTTTTTGCCAAAATAGGAGCTGGTGAAAAGTCCTCGAACTCACAACTTCAACACGAGAAAAGTTCTGCATTTAGCCGCTTGGGAGTGGTAAATGAGGTTCAAAGCTCTATCCCTTCTCGCATGAAGCGCTTCTCCAGTCTGGATGTTAAAACAGATGGTTCATTAAGAGTAAAGAGGCGTACTGTGATCTTCACATGTCAGCGAAAAAACTCGACTCTAACAAGGAAGCGAAGGAAGAAGAAGTTGTTTCTTCCAATCATATCACAATCCACGAATGTGATGACTCAGACTCAGAGATAGAGTTGGCAGAAACTCCTAAGATTTTCGAAAATGGAGGGCAGGCTACAGTTGATGATTTGAAAGAGTTGAATCTTGGAGCCAATGAAGAGCCTCGTCCTATCTACGTAGGCTCATTGTTGAGTTGAAAATGTACCGCAAGTGCACGGTGCCGGTTGTAGCCAGCAAAGGCAAGTACGGGTCGTATCCGCAGGGAACTTGGTTTCAATCACCGAATCGATTTCTAACACCTAATCTAGGCGAATGTCGAGTGAAGTTGGTTTAACTAATTCTAACTCTATTTGGTCTAAGTCAATAATGAGAAGGGAATCCTGGAATGGGGTTCACCGCACTGTGACATTCATTGTAGAATAAACTAGGTCGTGTGAATCTGCCTGTAAGATAATTGAAGTGGAATTATTACCGGTTTAAAGCATCTACGCCTACTTTCGAAGGTCATTAGACTGATCAAGCTAACCTAGTTGTCTACTTTCGTGAAACTAGAATAACAAAACCACAAGATCATGTAATTTTGATTCCCAATTGCACCCCCGACTACTTTCGTGTCAGGTAATTCAATTGCTCACAAAGCTACTCTAAGTAAAGGACCTAACTTTCGTTAGTTTCCTAAACCCAAATTAAGAACATGAATAAAACCCTCTCAGGCAATTCATCGAACACCTGGCATGCTAAGTTAGAATTCAATTATACTCTGGCGTAATTCACAAAAACCTAGAATTAACAATCCAATTTACATCACAGGGGCTACACCCATTTCAAGATTAAGGAATTTAGCCGCTAAACATGATTCTAAACAACATCTCAATCAAGAACAATAAAATGCCAAGGAATATAGAACTTGAATTAAAACGAAAGAAAAGGGCTAGAAAAGTGTACCCTGAACAATCCGCAGCAATATTCAATCGAAAGCGTAAACTAATTCTGATCCGAAGCTTGAATTCAATAGCCACAATAAGCAACCCCTAAAAGCCCTAAAAATCGCCTTAAACGAGAGAGAAAAAGTAGAGAAAAGCTGAAACTCCCAAAAACTGTCCTAATTACAACGCGAAAACACAACTTAGCGAAGGCGACTAAAGTGGCACGGTCGTGCCACATGGCACGGTGTGACCGTGCCACGCTACGACATGGGGCTGTGGAGATCAAATTGTTGGCACAGTCGTGCCACGTGGCACGGTGTGACCGTGCCAATTTGCTGTCTCGCGAGCTCCAGTTTCTTTTATGTGACACGGTCAGCCTGTGCGGCATGGTGACACCGTGCCACCCTCTTTTGGCCTGAAGTCCTCCATTTTAACTCCTGTTTGGCGCGGCATTGGCTTGTTTTCCTCATTTCTTCCAATGTAACCCCTGAAAACATAAAAACACACTTTTAAGTAGATTTTAGGTGAAGAATGACTAATCAACTTCTAAACTCTAGGAATTTTACTAGAAAACGCCAAGATGAGAGGTAAAAATCATGCCTAAAAGTGTGTAGAATAGAGGTTTATCAACTCCCCCATGCTTATCTCTTACTTGTCCCCAAGCAAGACTAGAACATGAATGAACAAAAGAGGGAGTCAAGAACCTTTAGCTACTCGCCTCCTCAGGCAAGGCTAATAGTGGATCAGTCGAATCGAACACAGTTGCGCACAACCAATGGGATAATTTGAGGCATAAATACGATTTGCAAGATTCAGTTCAAATCGTTGGAGGACCACACGTTCAAGTCAACACCCCGTCAAACCATATCACCCCCCTCCCCAATCATGACTCACCCAAACAAGTAGTGAGCTAGTTGGCTTGGTAGTGACTCTCATAAGGGGGGAAACAACGTGAATGCTCTCCCTCACATGTGTTTAAGGTATAAAGAGGTTCACTCGATTCTCTTCCACTAAAACAATCTACCATAGGCTTGGTAGAATTCTCAATTCTCCACCGCTAAAGCGCAAAATACACAACAACAATTAAGAGGACTTCGCAGGGTTGAAATGGGGTTACGGGTACAGGTAAGAGAGGGGGATAAACAGTTTGGGAAATGTAGAGCTAAAAGCCATAGCTAGTGAGCAACCAACACCGAAACAACTCAATCACACTCTCATTGGGAAATCAAACATACCCTAAACCCAATTGACCATCAGGAACGCATATGCTAACATGCTAAACACTTTTATTTCCCCTTTTTTTTTTCTTTTTTTTCCTTTTTTTTTCTTTTTTGGGTTTTTTTTTGTTTTTAATTTTTTTTTTAAAGGACAAGAAAATAAGTGAGTGGCATGCACAATAACAATAAGAAAATGTCCCGAATGATCACTATAATGTATCCCTAACACATGCCAAAGTAACCACAACAAAACCCAAAGATCACCCACAAAATAGCGAAGTGTTGCTCTACTGGCTTTGGCTTAAGGGTAGGAAATATATTTAGGCCAAAAGCTAACAGCAAAAGGTTCACAACAAAACAGGAAAGGCTCAGAGGGGTAAGCAAAGGGTAAACATTATATCACAGGTGGCAGTTTGGCTATGTAGCTCAAAAAGAAATGAATGCCTCTATCATTTTAATGCTGTGTACATGCTAAATGCGATTTCAAAGAGAATCCAACCAAATTCTAGAGATGTTGTCATGGAAGAGACACACATGAAAAAGAAATGAGACTAAATTGATGAATTAGTCTATAGGCTCAAAGTCTCACGGGTCACACTACCATAGCACAACCAACCCCAAAGATGTCCTACTTGAAAAGAGTAATCATTCATGACAAGGGGATCTTAAGGGAAATCAGGAATGTGAACCAAACAATGTGGTCATAACAATTTCAACATCACCGAACAACCACATTTTTGCCACAAAGAACCCACAAGTATACACAAACAAGTTAACTAACTGATCCACAAGGCCTTGGTCATCGTCATAGGAGGGGCTTTCAAAAACGTTTTTTTTTTGTTTTTTTTTCTAAGCAGAAAGACGAAAGCAATAAATGACCCTAAGCAGGAGTAGATAAATGAGGAGGAGAGTTGAAAGGATTACCTCGTAGTCTTGTAATGCTCCACTTAACAAGAATCCACTTGAAGCCAAGGGTTAGAAAATAAACCAAAATATATACAGTGCATTACCTATCTATATGCGCTATCCTACATGCTTTGCTAAATAAATGGATGAATAAAAAGAAAACTAATGCACCCTAAGCATGCTGCTAAATTACCTAAAGTGTCAAATGCAAGGAAATATATACAATGTATACAGTGCACCCCACTAAATAGAATCCCCCCATGCTTAGACCCTTCATTGTCCTGAATGAAAATATGATGCGCAAAAAGAGAAGGGGAAGAGGGAAAACACGACTAGTCACTGGGTACCGTCGGGCCTTAGAGGGGGCCAGAAGTGCGGGGGAAATGGGTGGAAAGTGGAGGGATCATAGGATGATAAGGATGAGGAGCTACCCTGATCGCCTTGAAAGGAGCGGAAACGCTCCTCCATTTGTCGAATAGACTCCGACTGGCGCCAGAGTAGCTCGTTCATCCTCCGACGTTCCTCGTACTCGCGGGCCTCCCTCATGGCCCGTTCCTCCTCTCTCTGAATCCGACGCTGCTCCCTCTCCTCTTGGCGGTCAACGAAACCGCGAAAATAGGAGACTCCCTCCTCAATGGAGTCCATGCGCCCAGAAATGCGCCCTATGTCGGCACGCATGCCGGTAAAACCCTCCTGAAGTCCAGAAACCTCCACTTGGAGGGTGGAGAAAGACTGGAGAAAGGCAGGGTCGAGCGGCATGTATGTCGCTGAAGAAGAAGACCTGCCCATCTCGTGTGTGAAAAGGGGGTGAAATGGTGGTGGAGGCGGCAGAATAGTCGCCTCCGTAGCAGGGTGGTCCTCGGGCTCTCCTTGGCCCGCATCAATATCCTCCTCCTCCTCCTCCTCACCAGACTCCTCATCATCATCCTCATCGACCTCAAGGTCCTCATCAGCGGCCAACTGTTCTTCCCAAGGGAGAACAGTTGCCCTAACAATCCGCCGGTCGCAATTCCAGTTTCTTTTATTAGCGACCGTTGTCCTCTCAACAGTGGGAAGGGTGAAAAGGATGGTTTTATGGTGGGGGTAACGAATGGTGTCACCTCGAGTGTCAATAATGTGCATGTGATGAAGTGTAACAAGGTCGAGGTGACCACCTAGAAAATGGGGCTCGAGAGTAGAGAGTCTCGAGCCGTAGCCTAAGGCAATAGCAATGGCGGTAATAGTACCGCCAACACTAAGGACATTCCGGTTACTAGGCTTGGCTACTTCCGCCAAGTGGCGGATTATGAAGGGCCCCGTATCAATAGGGGTGCCTGACAGGGCGCACCAGATAATGAATAGTTCAGCCTTGCGACACCCATTCTGAGAGTCGTTACGGCTGAATATGATGTTGGCTGTTAGACGCTGAAGGTACCGTAAGGTGACATTACAAATGTCGGTAGCCTTCGCCTGTCTAGGGTCATAGATCCTAAGTTTCCCCCACCTATCGTGGTAGTCCTTCCGTTTGGAGCATGTAATGCTCATCCAAACGGGGTCAGGTCGCCATAAAGAGGGCACATCGCGATATGCCCTATCGGCCACCGGGAGTCGCAGGAGGTCGTTAAACCTCCTTAGACTCATCCGATGATCGATGTTAAACATTCTAAAATAAACAGCGACTTCCTGACCATTATAGGTCCCATCCCAATCAATGGACAATGAACTCAAAAATTCAACCATCAGTCGATCATAAGAGGCATATTGCATGTTTACATAATCAGACCAACCTAACCGACCAAAAAAAGTCAACATATCATCCAATAATCCCAAAGTCCGTAATGAGTCAGCATGGAAAAATTTCTGCTCACTAGCATGTCTAGTGGCTAAAAGCTCGGAACGAGACTTTTGCTCATCAGACACAAACTGCAAACCCCTAGTGCTAGCAGGTAATACAAGAGGGAAAACATCTTTTGTACCTTTCGCCGCAGTAGATGAGGATGCTGCTCTAGATGACTTCTTGGGTGCCGATGGAACCCTTGAACTTTCTCCTGTTCATTTCTTGCCCATAGCAGTGTTCAGCAACAGATCAGGGCCAAAGATGTGAGGAGGATGCTAGAAATGGGAGAAGGAGACCTAATTTCTATCTCTACCACCTTCAACCTCAACAATGGAGGTTAGGGTTGTAGAGAGAGAAAGTTAGTGTAGGAGGTGATGAATTGGGGAGGAAAAGAGGAGCAATTTGAAGAGGAAAGTGGATGAGAGTGGAAGAATTGAAGAAATTGGAAGAAAGTTGAGTGAATTGGGGGGTTTGAGGAGTGGGAGGTGCGTGGGTATGGAGAGAGAGAGAGAGGCGAATTGGGGGTTTTAGAGAGAGAAAGTATGGAGGTGGAATGGAGGAAGGAAGAAGAAGAAGGGAAATCGGGCGTTTTGACCGATTTTTAATGCGGCACGGTCGTGCCATAAGGCACGGTCTAACCGTGCCCCGCTACGACTTTTTGCTGAAAACCCATTGTTGGCACGGTCGTGCCGATAGGCACGGTGTGACCGTGCCAAATTGTTGTGCAATGGTTCCCTTTGCCCCCTTTTTTTTCTTTTTTTTTTTCTTTTTTTTTCTTTTTTTTTCTTTTTTTTTTGTTTGTTTTTGTTTTTTTTTTTTTTTGAAAGTAATAAAGCTTGGGTTGCCTCCCAAGAAACGCTTGTTTTAGGTCCTTAACTTGACCCTTACCTCCAAATAGTAAACAGGGATGAAGCGGGAGGTGGCCTGGGAGAGGGGCAATGGTACGAAGTAGGATCCTCTACCTCCCCAGGACAAGTAGGAAAGGCGGCGGAACGAGTGGGGACGGTCGCAGAGACAGTGGGAGAGTCTTCAGACAGCAGGTGGGGTCCCCCAGTTCCGTTATATATGTCCATCCTGGGAACAACACCGAAGGGTGAAATGGAGATAGGCTCCTTGGAGGGCGGGTGAAGAACAGGCGCTGAAGGTGGAGTGGAAAGAGGAAAGCTGAAATCCATCCTCTCCCCACATATAGTGAATGACATGGTGCCTGTCTGCACATCGATCACCGTCCCGGCAGTCGCAAGGAATCGGCGACCTAAGATGAATGGGGCTGGAAAGTCCTCATCCATGTCGAGAATGATGAAGTCGCAGGGGATGAGGAACTGGCCCACCTGGATCGGGATATCCTCTAGAATGCCGACAGGCTGCCTGATGGAGCAGTCTGCTAGCTGAATGGTCATGCTGGTAGGCGTGAGGTCCCATAGTTGCAGCTTCTGGCAGAGAGAAAGCGGCATGAGGCTCACACTGGCGCCCAGATCGCAAAGGGCTCTATCAATCTGCATATCCCCTATGCAGCATGGGATAGAGCAGCTGCCAGGATCCTGCAGCTTTGATTGTAATTGCCTCGGTAGAAGTGCACGGCAGGATTCGAAAGTGGGGGTCACTGGAGTAACCCCGGGCGCCCCCTTCTTGGACAGGAGCTCTCGTAAAAACTTGAAGTGTGCTGGTGCATTCTTGAGAGCTTCCAAGAAGGGGCGACTGGCATAGATTCGTTGTAGGGTTTCCAAGAACTGCGTGAATCTAGGTTCAAGCTGACGTAGCTTGAACCAGGCCAGTCGCTGAGGGTAAGGAACAGGAGGCTGATAAGGTCGAATTGGAGGAGGTTGATGACCCTCCTCTTCTTGGTTCAGAGCCCCTTCCTTATTCAATAAAGTTGTTCCTGTAGAAAGAGGAACTGGAGCCTCGTCCTGAAGTACCATCACCGGGCTTTCCACAACCCCCTCATCTCTCGTGAAAATGGCATTGACGTGTCCCCTGGGGTTGACATCAGGCTGACTCGGTAGTTGTCCCTGCGGTCGATACAAACTACTAACCTGCTGAGCAATCTGGGCAATCTGAGTGTCCATCACCTTTTGATGGGCAGCCATGGCGTCGAACTTAGAGTTCAGCTGGTTAATCGACTCACTGAGTACCTCATTAGTCTTCGTCTGAGTAGTTATAAAGCGTTCCATGAGGCTCTCCAGATTGGACTTAGGTTGAGGAGGTGGAGGTTGTTGAAGGGCTTGTTGGGGGGCTTGGGCATAAGGAGCCGTGTATTGGAAACTGGGAGGTTGTGGTTGGGATTGAGAAGGGTTGGGTGGCAAGGGGTTGTTGTTGCGGTAGGAGAAATTTGGATGATTTCTCCAACCGGGGTTGTATGTGTTTGAGTAGGGGTTGTTTTGTGGGCGCTGGCCATAAATTTGCATTGCATTGGCATGCTCAGCGCCTGGGAAAACAGATTGGCACTCAATGGCACTGTGGCCTTGAATGCCACAAACCTCGCAAAGCGCCCCAACCTCAAACATTGTACCAGATGAAACCCCTATTGAATTCCCTGAAGGAGTTCCAAGCCTGTCGAAACGCTGCGCTAAGGCATCAACCTTGCTAGCTAGCAAGTCCACAGCGTCGACTCCATATACCCCACTTGCCTTCTTCGGGGTTGCCCTCTCATTGGACCAGTGATAATTGTTGGAGGCCATGTCCTCAAGTAAAGCCTTGGCCACCTCAATAGATTTCCCCATCAGTGCCCCACCAGCAGCAGCATCAATAGACATCTTCAGGGTCTGGTCCAGACCATTGTAAAAGGTCTGGATGAGGAGCCAGTCAGGGACTCCATGATGTGGACACTGGCGCTGTAAGTCCTTAAACCGTTCCCACGCCTCATACAGTGATTCGCCATGCAGTTGGGCGAATGAAGTGATGTCGGCCCGCAGCTTGGCCGTCTTCCCTGGGGGCAAGTACTTACTCAGGAAGGCCTTGGAGAGGGCGTCCCAAGTAGTAAATGTGTTGGGCTCCTCATTCTGGAGCCAATCTCGCGTTCTATCCCGCAGAGAGAATGGGAAGAGCCTCAATCGAATGGCGTCGGTGGGGACCCCATTGAGCTTAATAGTATCACACTTCGCAAGGAAATTGCGAAGGTGCATGTTGGGATTCTCAGAAGGGTGCCCACCGAACTGGTCGCGCTCCACTAGCGAGATAAGGGTCGGGCGCAGCTCGAAATTGTTCACCTCAACCGCGGGGTTCACTATAGAAGAGGTGATACCCGACGACTGAGGCATAGCAAAGTCTCTCAAAACTCGAGTGTCTTGCGCCGCCATGGTAGATGCGGCTTGCTTCTTTCTGCGTGCGCCGCTTTGTTTACGAGCAGTGGCTTCGATTTCAGGGTTCAGGGGAAGCAAGTTGTGACTCCCCTGACTGCGCATGCGCATACAAAGCCAAAAACTACACCAAGCGTAAGCAGGCTCAAGCAAGAGTAAAACAAGCAAGGAGGAAGAAAAGGGGAGAGGGAAAGGAAAAGGGAAAATAAAAAAGGAAAAAGCCTAATCTCAAGCGTTTAAAATCGCTTTCGATGTTGAAAACAAACAAGCTCCCCGACAACGGCGCCAAAAACTTGTTGAGTTGAAAATGTACCGCAAGTGCACGGTGCCGGTTGTAGCCAGCAAAGGCAAGTACGGGTCGTATCCACAGGGAACTTGGTTTCAATCACCGAATCGATTTCTAACACCTAATCTAGGCGAATGTCGAGTGAAGTTGGTTTAACTAATTCTAACTCTATTTGGTCTAAGTCAATAATGAGAAGGGAATCCTGGAATGGGGTTCACCGCACTGTGACATTCATTGTAGAATAAACTAGGTCGTGTGAATCTGCCTGTAAGATAATTGAAGTGGAATTATTACCGGTTTAAAGCATCTACGCCTACTTTCGAAGGTCATTAGACTGATCAAGCTAACCTAGTTGTCTACTTTCGTGAAACTAGAATAACAAAACCACAAGATCATGTAATTTCGATTCCCAATTGCACCCCCGACTACTTTCGTGTCAGGTAATTCAATTGCTCACAAAGCTACTCTAAGTAAAGGACCTAACTTTCGTTAGTTTCCTAAACCCAAATTAAGAACATGAATAAAACCCTCTTAGGCAATTCATCGAACACCTGGCATGCTAAGTGAGAATTCAATTATACTCTGGCGTAATTCACAAAAACCTAGAATTAACAATCCAATTTACATCACAGGGGCTACACCCACTCCAAGATTAAGGAATTTAGCCGCTAAACATGATTCTAAACAACATCTCAATCAAGAACAATAAAATGCCAAGGAATATAGAACTTGAATTAAAACGAAAGAAAAGGGGTAGAAAAGTGTACCCTGAACAATCTGCAGCAATATTCAATCGAAAGCGTAAACTAATTCTGATCCGAAGCTTGAATTCAATAGCCACAATAAGCAACCCCTAAAAGCCCTAGAAATCGCCTAAAACGAGAGAGAAAAAGTAGAGAAAAGCTGAAACTCCCAAAAACTGTCCTAATTACAACGCGAAAACACAACTTAGCGAATGCGACTAAAGTGGCACGATCGTGCCACATGGCACGGTGTGACCGTGCCACGCTACGACATGGGGCTGTGGAGATCAAATTGTTGGCACGGTCGTGCCACGTGGCACGGTGTGACCGTGCCAATTTGCTGTCCCGCGATCTCCAGTTTCTTTTATGTGGCACGGTCAGCCTGTGCGGCATGGTGACACCGTGCCACCCTCTTTTGGCCTGAAGTCCTCCCTTTTAACTCCTGTTTGGCGCGACATTGGCTTGTTTTCCTCAGTTCTTCCAGTGTAACCCCTGAAAACATAAAAACGCACTTTTAAGTAGATTTTAGGTGAAGAATGACTAATCAACCTCTAAACTCTAGGAATTTTACTGGAAAATGCCAAGATGAGTGGTAAAAATCATGCCTAAAAGTGTGTAGAATAGAGGTTTATCACTCATCACTCACATTCGAAGAGGAAAAACAATACTTGGAACTCCTATCAGAGTACAAGGACGTATCTGCCTGGAGCTATAAAGAAATGCCCGGGGTGGATCCAAAGGTCGCAATCTGCCGTTTATCTGTCAAAAGGGGTATTCCACCTAAGAAGCAGTCTCAGCGACGTTTTCGCCCAGAGTTGGTACCGGAAATTGAAAAGGAGGTCAACAAACTCATAGAGGCAGGATTCATTCGCGAGGTCAAGTACCCAATATGGATTGCAAACATCGTGCCTGTCAGGAAGAAAAATGGGCAGCTTCGTATTTGTGTGGACTTCCGGGATCTTAACGACGCTTGTCCAAAAGACGATTTCCCGTTACCTGTCACAAAGCTTATGATCGACTCAACCACAGGGCATGATGCGTTGTCATTCATGGATTGTATCGCAAGATACAATCAGATTCTGATGGCGCTAGAAGATCAAGAGGCCACAGCTTTCCGCACACCTAAAGGCATTTTTTGCTATAAGGTGATGCCCTTAGGACTTAAGAATGCAGGAGCAACACACCAAAGGGCAATGCGAACAATTTTTGACGATATGCTCCATAAGAAAGTCGAGTGCTATGTCGATGATTTGGTGGTGAAGTCCAAAAAGAGGGAGGGCCACATACAAGATCTTCGTTCGATCTTTGAACGATTACGAAGATGTCAATTGAAGATGAATCCACTCAAATGCGCATTTGACGTCACCTCTGGAAAGTTCTTGGGTTTTATCGTTCATCACAGAGGGATTGAGATCGACCAATCAAAGATCAAGGCAATCCAGGAGATGCCTGAGCCTAAGAATCTCAGGGAGCTTCGTGGACTTCAAGGTCGCTTGGCATATATCCGAAGATTCATCTCAAATCTTGCAGGACGCTGCCATCCCTTCAGCCATCTTATGAAAAAGGGCGCACCGTTTGAGTGGGATGAATTGTGTCGTACGACATTCGAGAAAATAAAGGAGTACCTGACCCATCCTCCTGTGTTGGGGACACTCATCCTTGGTAAGCCTCTTTGACTGTATATTGCAGCTCAGGAAAAATCCTTAGGGGCACTGTGTGTACAAGAAGACGAGGAAGGGAAAGAAGTCGCCCTGTACTACTTAAGTCGTATGTTGGTTGGCACAGAACTAAAGTATTCCCCTATTAAAAAGATGTGCTTGTCGCTCATCTTTGCCATCTAGAAACTCAAGCATTACATGCAGGCCTATACAGTGCAAGTGATCTCCAAAGCTGATCCCATCAAGTACATCTTGTCTAGGCCAATCTTAAATGGGTGACTGGAAAAATGGGCGGTCATCTTAAAACAGTACGATCTCGTCTATGTACCCCAAAGAGCGATTAAGGGGCAAGCGTTGATAGATTTCTTAGCAGATCATCCCATTCCTGATGATTGGGAGCTAAATGATGATTTGCCAGGAGAAGGCGTGTTTTACATCGATATCCTCCCTCCCTGGGAAATGTATTTCGATGGTGCAGCCATGCGCATTGGCGCTGGTGCAAGAGTGGTCTTCTTTTCCCCCGAAAAGCACATTCTTTTGTATTCATTTGGGCTCACTCAGTTATGCTCTAACAATGTGGCGGAATACCAAGTGCTTAACTTGGGCCTTGAAATGACTATTGAAATGGGGGTCACCGATCTCAACATATATGGTGACTCACAGTTGGTCATCAATCAACTACTTAACGAATACGAGGTTAAGAAAGAGGACCTTGTCCCGTATCACAGGCAAGCATTACGCCTGCTAAATAAGTTAGACATGGTGAAGTTAGAGCACGTGCCAAGGAGTGCCAACAAGATGGCTTACGCACTAGCAAGCCTCGCAGCCACTTTGGCACTGAGGGCAGAAGGAGAAATGACTATTCCAGTATGTAATCGCTGGGTTGTTCCGCTGGATGATGAAGACTCAGAGGAAGACGTCAATATGATTTGTGTTCTTGAAACAGATGCAGAAGACTGACGTCAACCAATAATTGAGTACTTGGAGCATGGAAAACTCCCGAGTGACCCAAGGCATAAGACAGAAATACAGCGGAGGGCTTCAAGCTTCCTTTACTACAACAGGACGCTCTATTGACGCTCCTTTCTTGGTCTTTGGTTACGATGCTTGGACGCAGAAGAAACAAAGCAAGTAATGACGGAAGCCCATTCAGGTGTGTGCGGAGCACACCAATCAGGGCCTAGGCTACATGATCGCATTAAAAGGATGGGCTACTACTGGCCCACTATGGTGCAAGATTGCATAAATTATGCAAAAAGGTGCGATGCTTGCTAGTTCCATGCCAACTTCATACATTAACCCCCCGAGCCTCTCCACCCAACAGTTGCATCTTGGCCATTTGAGGCATGAGGGCTTGATGTCGTTGGACCAATCACGCCTAAATCGTTTGCTGGTCACTCCTACATCCTAGCTGCCACTAACTACTTCTCTAAATGGGCAGAAGCAATCCCACTAAGAGAGGTCAAAAAAGAAAATGTGGTCGACTTCATAAGGACACACATTATCTATCGGTATGGTGTGCCTAGGTACATTATCATCGATAATGGAAAGCCCTTCTTCAACAGCCTGATGACTAGCCTCTGCGAGAAGTTTAAGTTTGCTCAACATAAGTCTTCCATGTACAACGCCCCTGCAAACGGTCTGGCAGAAGCCTTTAACAAAACACTTTGCAACTTACTCAAAAAGGTTGTCGCAAAGTCTAAACGGGATTGGCATAAAAGATTAGGGGAAGCTCTTTTGGCATATCGAACAATGTACAAGACGCCAATACAGTCGACCCCATTCGCTTTAGTCTATGGAGTGGAAGTCGTTATACCGTTAGAGCTTCAAATCCCATCACTTCGCATCGCCATATAGGAAGGTTTGACGGAAGACGAAAATCACAAGTTTCACTTAGCTGAACTGGAGGCCCATGATGAGAGAAGACTTCAGGCACAACAAAATCTAGAATGCTACCAAGCCCGTTCACCTCCAAGTGGGATGGTCCATATGTTATCAGAGAAGTTTACACAAATGGAGCCTACAAGATAGTTGGTGCTAAAGGAGTGCGCGTAGGACCCATAAACGGCAAGTTCTTAAAGCACTATTATCCTTGAAATAGGATGTTGTAAAGCTTCTAAGTAAGAGCCTAAACTGCTCGTTCTTTCAAGTTAAATTCATTTGTAATACTCCTGGCCCGCAAGAGTCTAAATTGTGAACGGAAAAACAAAACAAGTAAAGAATGTTATGTTTTTGAACTACGTATGGCTTGATCCTTTAGGATATTACATTCCTTTCAGGTACGTAGGCAACTTGGGCATATTTGCTAAGTACAGTTGTAAAAAAAAAAAAGGGATGAGTAAATTGTGTTAGTACTCATTGGTTTCGTTCGTTGGCTATATCTACATATTATTGCGTAAACTTGAATTGAAATACTCATCTTATTGCGATATATCAAAACCAATTTCAATTAAACCATACTGAGTCCAAAAAGAAACAACAAACTACAAAGTGAAAAAACAAAAACAAAAAAATCTAGAACAAAAACAATTAGATATGGTCTAGGCAGCCAGTGCGTCTAAAAGCTCTTGGACCCGTTGCCTTGCTGCTTCAACTTGAGTCGTTTCTTCTGCGGTAACTTGGGCCGCAGTATCTAAATCAGCAACCTCTTTTTCAAGAAAAGATAAACCGTCTTTGGCTTTCTTCAATTAAGTTTCAGTCTCTACTAATTTGTCTTGCAATTCCAGCTTATTCGCCTTTGCTCGTTCAAGATCTGCTTCAAGTATCTTCCTTCGCTTATGAGCTTGGGCAATAGCAGTAGTTGTCTCATCAAACTGTGCACCAACCTTTTCCACTGAAGCTCGTGCCTCCCCAAGTTTATCTATTAAGGCTACTCGCTTGTTTAGCACATCTTCAGTAGGAGTCTGATCTTCTAATTGGGCTTTGAACTTAAGGTACTGCCCGACTTCGTTCAAATATGCATCAACACTATTCTTTAGCCCCAAATAATCTGCCTGAAAGGATGATAAGGTTTCATATATCTGCTTAGCTTCTTGGCGAATGTTTGCAAGGTCGCCTTCTGTCTTTGGGATGAATTTTTTCAACTGTTGCTGAAAGCGTTGCTTGACACTCATGGCCAGATCGTTAAATACGCCAGAAGCAATTCTCCCAGGAAAGTAGGTTGCAACAGAAGCAGTAGGTGATTGACAGCGCTCTGCTCGTTTAACTGGTGACGGCATTATGTTAATAGAATCGTCCTCAGTTGACTTGGCATGTGGCACAGTCAAGGTGGCTTCACTGACTTTGTCACCAAAAGCGGGCTTAAGTGCGTCTCCAATTTCGACGGTATGTCCCTACATTAAAAGGAGAATTTTTTTTAAAAAAAGGGGGAAGCGAAAAGGGGGCAGGATAACAAGATGCACCTCTCCCTTTGCTTTGTTCTCTTATTTCAGTGAGTTTGTCGCACTGTTAGACTTGTTCTTAGATTTAGGCAGCTTGGTTGCAATGTTTGGTCTGCTCTTCGAGCCCGACAAATTCTTCGCTCCACTAATAGAAGACCTAACACCCAAACCTCTCAAAGCTTCAATTTTCTCGTTCCTAGGCGAACAACTTCTACTTTTCTGAGGAGATATGTCTGATCCCAACGAGGAACTATCGCCTCCCTCTTTTCTAAGCTCGGCTGGGGGTAAGGTGTGTTCGTTATGCGGCTGCATGATTGGCTTATATGCGCTTGCTTTACCGGAAGTGATGATTAAGGCGGATGCATCATCAGCAACTCTCGCTTTAGAAGCTCTTCATGGTTGCACAGCCTCGCCTCTAGGATATTTAGGTCCTTGAGAGAAAATATCGCCTCGCGAAGATCGCCACCAATTGGCATATGCAATAGTGACTATTGTGGACTTCTTATCAGTAGGAGCAGGAATTGTCACGCTGGACCTTGTTATGTGTTCTGTAAGGTTGAACCAATAGCGAGCTACGTCCTGTAAGGTTCCCGCTCGGTCATTCATTCGTGGCTCACTTAGTACATCTTGATAGAAGCCAAATTGTCGCCCAAACTTGCACAGGAAGTATGGTTCAATCACAATTGCTCTTCCTTGTCACAAGGTCAAAAACCCGAAGCGAAGGCAAATCAAATATGCTTTCCAGCTTGAGGATAAATTCTGGGCGTCAATCAAGGTGATCGATGTATCCTTCATTAGAGCATTAGAATACATGATAGACGGATCCTTGCATTTCAATAGCTCTCGAGCTTCTTGTACATCGGAAGTTCGATTCATCTTTTCACCAGAGAACTTTACCATGTTAGGATGGCCGTGCCGATGATGGGGATGATCAAAGTAAGTTTGGAAGTAAGTTCCTAACCATCCATAAACGTATTGAATGAGGAAAATTACTTCCAACTTATTCAGGCTTCGAGCCGTAGAAATTCTATGCAGCCCCCGATAAATGCTAGCCAAAGTGGGAATTGCAAGGTTTAAACATTCCCCGTGAGCCAGTTTGCTTGCAGCTACAAACACAGCTGGGCGAATAAGGTACACTGCTTCAGTTGGTAGCACAAAGGAGCACAACCAACTGGAAATGAGGGCAGCAAGGTAAGTTTCTTCGATTAGGGCCTCAAGAATGTTAAGCGTCACAAAAGGGTCCTTCTTTCTCTTCATTCGCCCTGTGCGATGAGCAATCAAGCCATATGGACATGATGTGTTCGTTGGAGATTTAACTCGCTTTCTGTTGTCACGGTTGGGAGGAGGTGTGTAAATCTGTCGCCCTCTATACTAGAAGCGTATCTATTCAGAAGCAGGAAGTTGAACAATGCCATGAACATCTTGGCATAGTCTGTGGAATGCAGAAAAGAGGAACGTGCAAGTCGCTAGAATACCATTGTCTCCATGCCCTGCAGAAAGGAGTTCTCTGGCAGATGGAATGACTTCTTCGTAGTAAGCACCGTCAGCTGGAAGTCCACCTATAGTCCGTAAATCCCATAAGGAGATTGACATATCGCCGCTCTCTGTGCAAAAGATGTTGGTAGTGCGGCACCACAGTTCACAGAATGTTTTGAAGACGGTGAGACTCATGTTATAAGAGAACAAGGATGCATACAGTCCGTCATAAAGCCTCCATTCCTTAAGTCTGTCTTTGTTGCGACCAAGAACGTCTTCAAGCCATTCCCAATAGCACGATATGAAGAAGTTGTCGGAGAAACAAGGTGAAAAGTTGCCCCAGAATAGTGTCCCATCCATGATACGATGTCGAAGTAAGGGTGCTGCTCCTTGAGAAGGGGTTGAAGACGCAAATAATGGCGAGCTAAGCTTCAAAACTCTCAAAGTCGAGATGAATTCGTCTGATCTTTGTATTTTGCGGGTAGATTCCACACTCCAGCATGAATCTGCGAGGTAGTTATGGAGTAAAGAGCGTCTGGACGGTAGCGGTGTTGGCATATCTACACGGAGAGTCGCGCCTTCTTCAATTGGATCGTCTTCTCTGTCCAGGATGGTAAGAGTTGGCTTCTTGAGATCGGATGACGAGTCCAGGAAATGCACCATGGTGAAGGAAGAAATTCAAGTCGACCCCAATTAGATTAAGTGAGGGAGTCGCCTGCGAAGAATCGAATCTATGGGGAGAAACGATTCTTCGTCTTAGAAGTCAACCTCACTTCGCGATCTAACTAGAGGAGTCGTGGCTGGAAGGAAGAGATTCAAGTCGACCCCAATTAGATTAAGTGAGGGAGTCGTCTGCGAAGAATCGAATCTACGGGGAGAAACGATTCCTCGTCTTAAAAGTCGACCTCACTTCGCGATCTAATCGGAGGAGTCGCGGCAGGAAGGAAGCATGATAAGTCGACCCCAATTAGATTAAGTGAGGGAGTCGTCTGCGAATAATCGAATCTACGGGGAGAAACGATTCCTCGTCTTAGAAGTCGACCTCACTTCGCGATCTAACTAGAGGAGTTGTGGCTAGAAGGAAGAGATTCAAGTCGACCTCAATTAGATTGTATGAGGGAGTCACCTACGAAAAATCGAATCTACGGGGAGAAACGATTTCTCGTCTTAAAAGTCGACCTCATTTCGCAATCTAATCGGAGGAGTCGTGGCTGGGAGGAGGAAATGCAAGTTGACCCCAATTAGATTAAGTGAGGGAGTCGCCTGCGAAGAATCGAATCTACGGGGAGAAACAATTCCTCGTCTTAGAAGTCGAACCCACTTCCCGATCTAATCAGGGGAATAGTGGCTGGCAGAAAAAAATTTAAGTTGATTCAGTAGCTTCCTAATATATATATATATATATATATATATATATATATATATATATATA
>JACYFF010019584.1:105753183-105795737 GCA_017589665.1 Selenicereus undatus | reverse complement strand
TGAAGTTCTCCAACAAAAAGCAAAAAAAAAGGGTCAGGACATCTTGGCAGCCAAAAAAAAAACAACAAAGAAAAAGGATCAGAACGTCTCGCAGCAAAAAAAAAAGAAAAACAAAGGGTTAGAACAAAAAAAAAACCAAAGAAAAAGGGTCAGAACATCTGGCAGCAAGGGAAAAAAAAGGGTCAGAACAAAAAAAAAAACAAAACAAAAGCATGCGAAATTACGATGGGGTGTTAGTCTCATCCGGTCCAACACTTTAAGGTAATTTGACACCAACTTGCTAAAAGCGGAACTCCACACAACGCTGCTCTTCTTTCTCCCTCTTCTCCATCTGCCATGGCTACCCCTCTCTCTCTCTCTTCCTAACCCAGAAAGTCAGACCTCCAAAAAAAGGGGGGGGGGGAAGAGCCGCTTTCTTTCTCTATCACTCTCAAGCAAGCAAACGATGTCGGCAAGCGCCGACGGTGGACTGCCGGAGGTGACACTGGAGACCTCCATGGGTCCTTTCACTGTCAAGCTCTACTATAAGCACGCACCCAGAACTTGCAGGGACTTTTCTCGAACTTTCTCGCCGAGGTTACTATGATGGCGTCAAATTCCATCGCATCATCAAGGATTTCATAATGCAAAGAGGAGACCCATCTGGGTCAAGAAATTGATAAACTATATGATAAGATCAGCAGTTTCCTGCGAAAGCTCCAGGATGCACATGAGGAGTCAAAAGCAATTACCAAGGCTACTGCTATGAGGTCTGTCAAGCAGCGCATGGAAGTGGATGTTGATGAGGTGCTAAAGATTTCTCGGTCAATAAAATCAAAAATTGAAGAACTTGACAAAGATAATTTATCAAATATGCAGAAGTCTGCTATGGAAAAGGAACAGCCATCGAGCGGGCCAGGACAACACAGACTATCATTCTGAAGAAAAAGTTGAAAGAGAAGATGTCAGAATTTCAGTAACGGGTCAACGTGCTGATTGATCGACTAATTGAGACTGGTGACAGTGAACAAATTTGTCATAAGGCAAGCAGAATCGAAACAAAAAAAAAAAATACCTCAAGTTGTAGGTGCTGAATAAAAAAAATTGGTGAATTGGAGGAACCTGTAGATGGGTTGATATAGTAGGCAATTGAAGCTTCCTCCTGTTACTCCAATTCGAATACTGGTAAATTTCATCTCTTTGAGTTATTGACAAATTCTATTTAAAACTGTTGATAGAATTTTATTACAAATTATAAACCTAGAAATTATCATTAAAAAAAAAGAAGAAGAAAAACCAAAAAAAAAAAAAGAAAAGCAAAAGCAAAAAAAAAAAAGGGAAGGGGAAGCTATACGTCCCAGACCCCCCCCCCCAAAAGGGTTGGGGGTTTAAGTTTTAAGTCCAAAACATAAAAAAATGGTAATTTAAAAAAAAAATTGATCTGTCAAATCTTGATCATTTGCATCAATTAAACATTCGAGACCCAGCCGCTTCAAAAAAAAAGAGGGAGGGAAGCATACTCCAAGTTCGTATATGCGACCGACTCTCGAGGGGGCATCTGTAGAAGGCAAAAATTCTGCAACCAATCGGATGGTGCCACGTGTAAAAAAAAATCAGCCAATTACAGATTGCCATGTGTCACGTTGACTTTGGTGGATCCGCTCGGTCAAAATTAAGCTCGGCCAATTAAAAGCCGTCACGTGTCATCAATGACGCAGAAATTAGTAATTATTTTCTTTATTTAAAAATAAAAAAAATAATTACCGGACCTAGGCCCAAAATCCGACTCTAACCCTAGCCGGCAGAGCCTATAAATATGGGTTCTCTCCCTTCATTTGCATTCATTCAGCATTGGCAGAGTTCAGAGCTCGGACGACAAGAAGCATCCAGCTACCAAGCGAGAAGGTTCAAAACTTGCAAAGCTTCAGAAACTACAATCAGCCACTTGCAACTCAAAATCAAGAACAGCTTTCAGAGTTCTTCAGCTGATTTGCATCAACCGAGATCAAACATCACGCCCTCAAAGTGTTCAAATCATTAGGAGATCGAATCAGAGGATTATTTCATTGTATTAAATTTAGAGATTGTACCTACACACTACATCAATACAAGATTAAATTTATTTCTGAATTTCTTATCTTTATTTATTTTAGACTCGAAATTTGTGTTTACACATGGGTAGGTTATATACTCTTAGGAACAAATACTCTTGCAAACTCTTCTCCCAAATGGGCTCTAGGGCTGTCTATAATTGCTTCTGTTTCATATCGACCAGCTAGAGGACATGCGGGCTTTACCATTGAACTCGAAACATGTTCATATTGGGCAAATGGGGTCATACGCAACTAATATGTTCTTCACAGAGAGGCAGAGCTTGTGAAGGTATCGGCATACTTCTCGCAACTTTACACTTGCAAATTGTCCCTATCCTACTGTTAGACGGGCCTAATGAGATTAGGCCCGACGGCCACTTAAGTCGCCTAGGGCGACAACCCTTGCTACCCCTAACCTATATAAAGAGGTTTAAGGGGGTTAGCCTAGGTGACGCGATGACGCGAATGTTATATATGTCCCATATTCTCTCACCTTCTCCTTCACGGCTAGAACACCATCCATTGAGTTCTCGGGTTTAGGGCGTGATTATTAAAGCGACTCTGGTAGCTGCTTGATATTCTGATTGACGAAGACTGGTATTCTTATTATTGTGGACTATTACCGACAGTGTACTTCCGTATCCAGGTTAGTCCTAATTATTCCTACAGTGATATCAGAGCTTAAACTGTTCGGATTAGTCCCGATTAATAAGCTAATAATCGGATTTGTTAAAGCATGCTCCTTTATATGATTAATTGCCTAATTTCTGTAATTATGCAAGTTAATAGCATGCCTATGTGTCTGCTATCCACAATCAAAAATTCAGATTCATGGATGTCCTGTTTCTATGCCCCGAACCCAATTTTTTTTCTGATGATATGTTCATCATAAATTGCTCAAAATTATGCATCTGGAATATTGGACAAATTCATGCTTCCGTGATTTTGATAACTAAAAGATTGAATTTTTTTTGTACTAATAACCGAAGTCCATTATGCCCTAGTTGATTTTTTTTTAAGGATGTTCCTGTAAATCCAATGTCAAGAATTGGCTAAAGATTAATTATTTGGCCATGAACATGATTCTGCCTAAACTAATAGCAATTAGTTGACTATTCTGTATCCAAAATCATGATTCTAGATGCGATTATGATAAATCGAATTTATGGATGATTAGCAGGCGGCTGTTTAGTGAGGCCCGAAACCCTAACCGCCCCTCTACCCCGAAACCCCAACCCTAGAAAGGTGGCGGTATAGACCTTAGTGGTCTACCAACCAATCGGTCTCCACTATCGATCCCTTTGAAGCAGCGGTGGTGGCGAACCCCGCCAGGCCTCGATGGCCCTCGCTGACCACCGCTGAATTACCCAACCAAAACAACAACAAAAAACGGGGGGGGGGGGGTAGAAGAAAGGAAACGATACCCATAAGGCAAACACCGTAGAGGGGTGGCGCGTGACCGTCACGCGCCGCCGACGAAGGTTGTTTCACGATCTTCCTCCTCCCAGAGCCCCTTCCCATCGCCGATCTACGCAACCTTGAGAAAAAAGGAGTCGAAAAACACCAATTCAGGAGGCGCGTGAGACCACGCGCCACCGCCTGAGTGGCGCGTTTGGAGCGTAGGCGCCTTCCTCAGGCTAAGATTAGGCCGATCTACACCGCAGTAACCTTAGTTCTCGCCGGTTTAGCGTAGATCGAGGCTCAACGGGGACAATGGTGGCTTGATGCATCATTAGGGTATTTTTATTTTTTTTTTAACAATTGACAACGGCGGTGGTGGTTGCCGTGGTCACGACGGCCAGTACAGAAGCTTCATGCTCCCTGCCATGGCGTCGAGAGCATTCCAGAAACCGAGAACCAGAGATGAGCAGCGAAATGGAGGGAGTTCAGGCAGAGGAACACCAAGAGAGAGAGGGGGCCTCGGTTTAAGGGGTTTTGGGGGGGGCAGTAACGCCCAACTAATAAAAACCCCGGGCCTTCTCTTCTTTTTTTTTGGGCCCTCTTTCTTTTATTGTCTCGGGCCCTTGAAATATATTTAGGCCTATTTTATTGTTTTGGACCAATTTGCTTTTGGGGCACTTTTGTTTGTTGGCCCAAATTTTTTGAACGGCTTTTCCTTTTGGGCCGGTTTGCTTCTTATCATATTTCAATTATATGAGTCAGGCTATTTTTGACTTTTTTGGATCGAATTATTTTTCAGTCATTATTGTTTAATTATTATCATTGGTCATGGCATGATTTTAATTGAATTATAATGATATTCATGTTGACAAAGTTTCATGCATATTAATTCATTCGTTGAATTAAGGTTTCGAATTAGTTTTAATCCTGAATGCATGATTTCGTTATAAAAACATTAATATGTTTAATGTCATACATAAATTCGTTTTATATATGTGTCGACTTGAAGTTTTCATGCCAAGTAACTTGTTATCAATCAATTGGGTTGAAATTATATGAATTCATTTCATATATATGATTAGTGTGTATGACATAAATTTGTTTTATTCGAACTCAATAAATATCTATGTGATATAAAGATTACTTTGGTCGGTAAATGAATATGTTTCATAAGTTATAAATATGTTTTATATAATATCCCGTCACATGAATATGTTTCATGATTTAATAATTTTATGCAAAACATGAGCAATTATAAATTAGTTAATTGTTCTGTCATTGTTGCAGTTAACAAATGATTCATTAAGTTTTACATGAACAAGTTTCATGCTATTATTTCGAACGTATAGTATATTTGATTATTTTATGAATTTGTTTCATAAAATTTAAATTTGCAATATTATATGAATACGTTTTATATAATTTGCGAGCTTTATTATGAACTTATTTCATCCAAATTTTAATATTATATAGATCTGTTCTATATATGATTAATTGTGATTAATATTTGGATATATGTTATGTTACAAAGTATGTTGCATTCGATACATGAATAGGTTTCATGTCAGCCACTAATTAGCAGCGTTATATAAATGTGTTTTATATGTGCGAACTGCATGAGTTGTAATAAATTTGCTAATTATTTTAGTATTTTTTTCTTGCCCAAATTAATGAATATGGATTCGTTTCATGTTACCTGCTAGTTATGTTATTCAGCGGTACTTTATGAATTGGTTTCATGAAATTTGAATTCGTAATATTATAGATGCGTTTATAATTTGCGAGTAACATTTGAATGAGTTTCATATAATTATATAAATGTGTTTTATATATTGCTATTTGGGCATTTTGTGAAATTCTTTTGTAACATGCTATTATTCAAATATGTTTAGCATTATAGATTCATTTTATTATATAAATGTGTTTTATATAATGATTTGAATTTCATGTTTGAGATGTCATTGATAGAGTTCTAAATGACATATTAGAAGTTATATATAATGAGATAACTTCATATAAATTTGGTTACATAAAGTTGGATATCATTGTGATATTTCTGGAATATTAATATGTTTAACCATAATGTTCTCCATAAATTTGGTTTTATGGAAGATTGTGATAAATAAGTTATAAAAACTTCTAATTCATGCTTGTATGAGATGATTATGAGCTTAGCGAAATTTTCGATCATACAACATGGATAACGGAGTTTTTTGATAATTTATTTATTTGAAAATATGCCTAATGTCCACTTTACAGAATATATACCTTTAGATATGACAATTAAAATAAGGTTGATAATTTGTTTACCAATAAAGAATTTGATAGCGCTGACTATAATACATAATGTCAGAGGATTCAGTTTATTATGAATGAACGTGAAATGTTAGGACACTCACTAGGTTCTAGGTATCATAGGATGGCAAAGATGGTACTGTTAGTGAACAGTATATAGAAAACTTAAAAGCATACAAAAGTTGGTTCGAGAATGGATCGATTAAGATGTTATACTTTATCGTATTGCATCAATGTCGATCTAGTGGGGGAATTAAAAGTCATCCCATTGTTGAGTACGCGTGGGATTAGTTTAACATCAGGTTCGTCCGGATCCATTCCCTCAAAAGATTCTGGACCTAAGAATGGTATTGCGAAAGAAAAAAAAAGGGCTAAGGAAATAAAGAGAAGCATATAGCACGTGTGAGTGCTATGATTGTGGAAATTAGGCATCTTATGTTTAGGGTACCTCCTTCCACAGCCCCTCCTGGATAATGTGTGCGTTCCCAAGCATTTATTGCTAACTGGGATCCTTAGTGGATCGCAGATACGGGAGTAACCAAGCGTATAGTTCAGGAACGAGTTAATCCTTGTGAACTTTCAGCACAACACAGTGGGTTCACAAATTGTCATTTTGGGAAACGACAATAGAAAAGATGTCCTTGAATTAAGGACAAATCATTCGAGGCTCCTTGAAGAGACTACGTTGTCTCTTCCCGATTCTCTCTATGCAACTGAGGTGCGATGTTTCCTTATGTCTTATGTCCCTCGGGATAGTTTTCTCTAATTTTCGTCTAGATGTCTTAGACATCATATGGCATGGTGATTTGTTTGGCCATGTCACACTAAAAGGTGTTTTCAATGGACGAAATAGAACATCTTCCATCCTTGTCTCATTTTTGAATCTGTTTTAGACGTGCTTATTTTGACCATAGGGGTCAAGATAGAGTTAACTAGCCAAAGATGGCCTTTTAAGACCAACTCACTAGGCTTAAGGTGCAAGACGTGAGTTATGTCTAGCTAGTACAGGAATAGGAAATCCTTTTTGTAAGGTTTCAAGGGCATCGAATCCCTTAGTGCTTGTTCACTTTAGACATCTGCGGGTCCATGAATATGAAAGCATGTCATGGAGTTACATGTATTCATGATATAGGTATATGTACCTACTATCTCACCGATATTAAGCACTTGATGTGATCATATACTTTATAGCGGTAGTAGGACTCAATTTTCTTAAGGATGAGTTCTCTAGCATTTGGTGAAACTTAAAAGGATCTCAATTTGTATGCGTTACAACAACACCTTCAACCACCTCTCGGTGAGGGGGAGGATTTGAATTCTCACTAAGTCACCGAGGATGGTACACATTCCTTACTTGGTAAGAATGGTGAAGTTTTGTTTATCAAGGAGAATGAGGTTCGTCCTTAATCTTTAAATGTTGAGGAGAGTCATTCCTGAACATGCAGTTAGTCCACATGTTTAGGATCCCACCTCAAATGGATAGTGGGAGTAACTTTCACTCCATACTCAGGGTTCTATACCTTTTAGAGAAAGGGGGACGAACTCCCGGTCCCATACCTTTTAGAGAAAGGGGGAGGGATTTCTCACCTCGTCAGACAAATAATGAAGGTCCTAGAACCCGAAGGAGTTGGGATGGAAGAATTCTTCAACGAACTTTCTACATTGAAGAAGAAATATCTTCATGCACCCCATTGGGAGTTGAGAGATCTACCTCTTATCAAGAGGCAGTTAGTTCATCAAATTACAAAGAGTGACTGGATGCCATAAGGGATGAGATGGACTCACTGACAAGGTTTAAGAACCCTTTGGAACTCCACCCCGATATAAGTCTTCAAGATAAAACACCGGGCGGATAGTTCAATTGATACGTTCAGGCCTGAATATCCCTAGCCCTGGTTGCCCATTCGGACTTTGAGTTGTTCGAAATGGAGTAAAGATTGTTTTTCTCAATGGTGATCTTGAGAAAGAGATTTATATGGACTAACCCATTGATTTTGTATCAAAGGGATAAGAGGATAATGTGTGTCATTCTAAAAGGTCCATATGTGATCTTAAGCAATCTTCCGGTTCTTGGTACTCTAGATTCCATAAAGCCATATTGGCTTATCTATGGTTTCAGAAGGCCATTGTGTATCTCGGAAGATCAAAACATGGGGATTACGTTCCTCACGTTGATGACATACCGATGACTAGGAACAACTTGGAGATGATTAAAGCTACTAAAAGGTAGTTATTCTATGTTTTTGAAACAAAGGACACGGGTGAATCCGGGTATGTCCTGGGAGTGGAAATAATTCAAAGTCGTCCCAAGAAGCATGCATCAAAATGTTTTGGAATGATTTTGGGTTTATAATCCCTAGCCCGTAGGTACTCCAGTCGAGAAGGGTCCAACCTTTGACTCTTGCTTAATGTTCTAAAATAGATGACAAAATAGAGATAATGAACAAAAGTCCCTAACCTCAGTATCATAGTAAGCTTATTGTAAGCCATGCTATGTACATGACCCGACATTACTTTGCGGTTAGTTTGATAAGTCGTTATCAAAGTAACCCAAAACTTGCTGGTTGGCAAGTCGTCAAGAGAATCAAGTGCTACCTTCGTGGTATTGATAACTCTGTCTTTTGCTATCAAGGAAGAGGCATTGAGTTGAGAGGATACTCAAATATTGATTGGGGTAGTGACTTGGATGAGTCTAAGTCAACCTCAGGACATGCCTTCAACCTGAGTGGGAGAGCCATGTCATGGTGTGCAAAGAAGCAAAGCTGCACAACAATGTTAGCTATGGAGGTAGATTGTGTGTCTTGTACCATAGAGACAAAAAGCATTGCCATTGGGTGTATATATATATATATATATATATATATATATATATATATATATATATATATATATATATATATATATATATATATATATAGACTAACAAGGTGATTATGTTCCCTTAACTAAACCCATTCCTAGTGATGTGTCCAAAACTCATTGGTTGAGTCTTGGATTTCATAAGGTTTGGTATCTAGACATGTTCTGTTACGTGATGGACACGTTTCTTCTATGGGCATGATGCTCATTGTTGTACGTTAGGCATATTGAAATGTCATAGGCTTCTGATTGGCCTAATCACACAGGCAATCGCCATGACGCTTCAGTAGCGAGCAGGATGAGACGTAATCATATCAGCACTAGGTGTGCAATATTGATTACTCACACTGGAAGTGTGTGAGTGGAATGAATATAGTCGCCTTAGTAAAACTAAGATGAGACTCGAGGGAGTCGAGTATGAAATAAGTTTTCATATTAAAGCCTTAAAAGCCGAATCTTGAGTGTCAAGACCAACATTCAGTATGTTGATCTAGTGGCTTAGGTTAGATTTTTGGGTGAAAAATCTAGACTGACGATTCGTATGGCATAAAGAGTGACGAACCCAGCTAAGTGGGAGCTATGCTGTGACACACATCTCATACTGTGTGTGCTTATAAGACGACCCATATGTGGGGTGACAATTGAATTCCCTATCACTTATCACTGTGTGACCCTATGGACGATAACCCTTTGACTTAAAGCTATGATATTAAGTCGAAGTTTAATGATGCTACTTTAATGTGATTCTCAAGAACCATGATGTATACGGTTCAGCGAGAACACGTTAGGAAAACAATTAAGCTAAGATGAGATTTCATGAGTGTTTAAGGAAAAATCTATCCACCATCACCATATCAACCCGGGCGATTCTGTTGAGAACATAATCATATGATATATCAGACATAAGGGATTAGAGATGCCACTGGTGATGTTTTGGGATGGTTTTGGGGTATCGCATTTCGCGAAAGTGTTATGTTAGTTGGATGGTAACTTTATATAACACTACTTGTTATTTTTGATCGCACGTCCTATTCCTGGCATGAAGCATGAGGAGTTGTGATACATGGAGAATACGTGTTTTACGGCTTAAGTGGCCGAGTGGGAGCTGTTAGACGTGCCTAATGAGATTAGGCCCGACGGCCACTTAAGTCGCCTAGGGCGACAACCCTTGCTACCCCTAACCTATATAAAGAAGTTTAAGGGGGTTAGCCTAGGAGACACGATGACGCGAATATTATATATCTCCCATATTCTCTCAACTTCTCCTTCACGGCTAGAACACCATCCATTGAGTTCTCGGGTTTAGGGCGTGATTATTAAAGCGACTCTAGTAGCTGTTTGATATTCTGATTGACGAAGACTGATATTCTTATTATTGTGGACTATTACCGACAGTGTACTTTCGCATCCAGGTTAGTCCTAATTATTCCTACACTTACCAAACCCTCAATTTGCGTAAGCCCTTCTGAGCTTTAAGTGTACAACATGAACCAGTATAGGAGAAATTCAGTAATCATGATTGAACACGGATGAAATTCGCACATTTAAGCACAATGTCAATCCATATCTGTGAAATGTCAGAACCCCGTTTCGGGCATCGTAGCTCCACGAAATACGTGCCTTGATCATCACGTTTCTTGTTCAGTTGTTCGTAACCAAATTTGGAACGTAATGGTCTCTCTTGCTGTCCCCCTTTTCTTCATATACAGTGACAAAACTGAAGTATCAAACGCTATTGAAATGATATTTTGATATATATTAACCACGAAGAAACAAAGGTACTCTGGTGTTGGCGAAGACAATGAGGGACGACTTCCTTAAGTTGATTATTAGACGGTGCATTGGCTCCGATCTCGTAGGGTTTTAAGCTAAATACATGTCTTTAACTACTTTCTGTTAATGGACTTGAAATGATAATTCTGGTAGGGTTACTCTGCTTTGAGGGTCATTCCCTGGAACTAATGATTAAAAGCCACACAAATTTTAACCTGGTTGGACGGACCACATTGGGATGGTTCATATGGCTAGATACAGAAGCTAGCACTCCATGTCCAAGAACACACATGGCGAACCAGCAATTCAAGCCCCTACAATGTGCTAGTGTATTATTATTATTATTATTATTATTATTATTATTATTATTATTATTATTGATAAAAGATTGTTTGCTTACATATTAATGTTGACAATGTTTAAAAAAAATATTAGCCAAATAAGCCTCAGAATAGATCACGTGTCATTTTAATTTTTCTGAGGGTACATATGTACATAGAACATAAGCATGTGTTGAACGCAAAAGCTGCAGTTTTTAGTGTCTTTTTCATAGGGACATTGATATATACCATAGTACGCAACTTGTTCATTTAGGGTATGACATAACCTAAAGCACTTCAAAGTTGGCTCTTTTGAGAGATTTAACATGATTGTAAGGAGAGTTTGAATATTTTGGAGACATTTTTAGTTCTTTTCAAGTAGATTGGATCAGACAAGTTAACGAGCAATTTAAATCTAAAGTGAGAATGAAAAGGAAAGAATAACTAGATTAAGTACCTCGAGATGAATATAACATACGGCCTTAGTATAGGGTGATAGCAATTTCTCAAGATGGCTAACGGTAAAAATATTTTTTCTTCATTATTATCAAGAGAAATTTTTTTAATGTTGTTTTTTTTTCTTTCCCCCATGGGCAACAAAATATCTCAGTCAACGTCCATCCGCTTAAATTCACCAAGTCACCATTATAAATTTTGAAGTACATACCCAAAATAACAAAAAACGAAAGGAAAAAAAGAAAAAGAAAGAAAAATCCTTAAACAAAGTTTCTGGGGAATCTGTAGCCAAAAGTGAGATCTTTGATTACAATTCCTCAGGGACTTGTAACAAAATGGTAAACAACTATTTATGTAAAAAAAACAAGTAAATAGCCATTTAGAGCAATTTCAATGGGCTCACAAAGATGCCAAATGCACCTTAGAGCACTTGCAATGGTGATCTATATTTTTGGATCACAAGTAGTGGGGGCCTATAAATTTTACATCATCCTACAATCATTTTCTCTCCTTTCTATATCAAATGGATCACTAACTTAGATCACCAAATAAAATATTCTTCATGGACCCATATTTAAATATATTTAATTAGTTTGAGCCTTTTATTTTGTACTATTCATTAATGTGTTTGCCAAAAAGAAAGAGAGAATAAAGTTGTGCGTGGATTACCGCAGGGAGTCCAACTGTTGGGCGAGCCATGTGGATTACTAATGCAAATAATATTTTGGATCGTGAGCTTCCCTTTTAGACCATGATCCAAGCAACACAGGTGCTCTTACTAGATTGTTCACGATAACTAGTGAGTCATCGTTCTTAACTTCAATCTACATTCTCATCTCTAACTTGTTTTTTTCATGCCATGAATGCATGTTTAATTTGTTCAAATACGTTGCTTCAAATATCATTTACTTTTCTTTGTTCAAAGAGATCACATCTAATGACGCCCAAAGACAAATTAATTATAACAAAATGTCTTATTTTATAAACTAAACTAGCGTCTTTAGCAAGGTTGCATGGTTGCGAATTCCATTCCACCAATACCTTAGATTGGGGAAGCAAACTACGACTTCAATTTGTCACTGAGTACTCAATTTAAGTGAAATTGATTTGCAAATATATTAGAAAACTTTCATATGTTTTTCATTGTCGTATCTTAAACTAAGGAATTAGGAAATGATAAATAAAACAAACAGTAGAAAGGTTTATGCCATTACTAAACCACCATCAAGTGAATGATCAAATGTAGTCAAGAAATAAATAAATAAATGTTAGGAAATTAGAGCAAACTAATAGCAGAAGCAATAGGATGAAACAGATATTCAGAAACTTAAAGAAAGATAACAAGAACAAAACAACGACACACAAGATTTACGTGGAAATCCAATGCGGGAAAAAACCACGGACGGCGATGAGCACAATCAATCCACTATATGAGTAGCGAGAATACAAAACGATCACAATCACAACAAGTGATTTGATCTAACAGCAGAATTACAAACTCTCTTGTAATCTCTCTCACAATTCTCTACCTCTCAATGTGTTTAGGGATTCAGGAGTGATTCTTGGAGTGATTTTGGATCCTATGTATGACCTTCATTTATAGGGTCTAGAAAACCAGGGTTTTACCCTTAGAGACAAACCCTAGCCGCCAAAAGAAACTGCGCTTCAAGACAAACCCTAGCTACCTTTGATTTTGGGCCACGAAGCCCAACAACCCAACAATAAATAAGGAGGACATTACAGATCGTTCTAACTTCGGTGTGAATTTTGGCAGCATTTGATCGTCATTAACTAGTTTAATTATGATTAAATGCACCACTTGCTAAATACGAGGGCGAGGCGATGAAAACCATTAATTAGCAGGGAATAATGACGCGGAGAACAGGTTAAGGACATGAAGCAAAAGACAAGCATAGGTTTTCCTAGCTGTCAAAATGGGCATTAGAGAATATGGGAGTTGAAAAGTTGGGTTTATTTTTTAGTCTAGTGTGGGTCTGTCAGACTATATGGAATGAAATGATCTTTGGAAATGAGAATCCAAACGCAACAATTTTGTAGCTGACGACTCCACTAGCACAGTGAAGGATTACAAAGCGTACTCCAGGAAGGTTTCCACACTAGCGTCCAAATGGGTACGGGGTCTCATGAGAAATGGGTCCTTTTTACACCAAGATGGATTAAGGTAAATTCAGACAACAATTATCAAAGAAGTTGGTACGGGAATGGGATAGGTAGCATGCGACCATGAGGGAAGGATCGTAGAGGCAGGGGCCAAATGTCTCAAGGTCCGAATGTCCACTGAAATTGCTGATGCTAAAGCTGCCATATCGGCCATCCAGGTGGGCAAGTGAAAGAAGATGGGGTCTGGTGATTATTGAGTTGGATGCAAAAGGGTTGATCTCAAAGTTGCAACACGGGCAAAAAGGGCGAGCACATGTTGACTTTTTAATTGATGACATGAGTTCTTTCTTACCTTGTTTTAGATTTCTTTATGCAAGTCATGTAAAAAGGGGAGGTAGTACTGTTGCCCACCTTATGGTCAGGCTAACCCCTGATGATAGAAGATGTAATTTATTTGGTAGTGTTATACCGTGTAGTATCTTAATGCTAATAAACCTTGATCTTATACACCAATAAAATCGGTCTTTTGCCCTCCCCCCCCCCCAAAAGGAATAAGCATAGGCTCGATCTGCCACGATCACCTTTTGGCATTTTTTTTTTTTGGGATAAAAGTACCTTCTATTAATTTTATTTTTGGCAAACTATTCATATCCTTTATACCAATTTATATTAATCAACTAAATTTTATAATTTACTGAACACATTAAGGGCCTCTTCTTTTTTGAGGACAAAATGTAGCTATAAACTATAAGAAAATGTAAGGAACTGTAGGAAGGTGTAGGGAGCTGGTACAAGCTATAAGAATAGATATAATCAATTGTTGAATTATTAAAAGTTGTATAAATATAATTTGTACGCATAATTAATAGTCTTTAATATATGGTTTATGAAATGAATTATTTCATAAAAGTAAATTACGTGTAATATGTTAGCAACATTTATGAATATAATTTTATACCATTACTAAATAAATTATTTTTGAACATTATACAAAAAAAATATTTTTCTGTAACTATCGTTTGAGATGAGAACAAATGGTATTGAAATGACATAATTAATACAAATAATCCTTTAAATCAGTCAACTAAATAACAATAAAATAAATTCAAGTCGACAAATTTATAAAACATGCTTCTGCACTTGAGGTGTTTTTTTTATTCATATTAGTCTCACCTCCCCATAAACAAATTAAAACATTGAAATTTTTCCCAACATATTTGAATAGAACCCTTAAAATAAATCTTATTTAAATTAAATAATTTTAAATTAATATTTTTAACACAATGCCTCTAATGAGACTGAAGCACTAGCAGCAGCGTGAGATACTCATTGCTGGTAGTACTATCTACAATTTTATTATTCTGCATAAAAAAGGCAAATCAATCTTAGCAATGGACCCAAATGTGGATGAATTATCCAATGTTCAATTGTATGATGATAGCGATCAAATTACCATGGACACACTTATGGTGAAATAACTGTTGTCATCTGTAGTTAGACTATTTTCATATGGATTCACGTCAAAACCCAAACATCAATGTTTTAAAAATATTTTCTGTATATTAGCGTGTATGATTCAAGTCGAAACTCAAATATAATACTGATTTTTAAGTTTTGTTCATACATTTATGGAAATATTATGTTGATAAAAATATATATTGGTTTTTCATATTGGTTGTATATAAAAAAATATATAATATTTCGATAAATATAAGAAAAAATAAATGATAAGTTAAATGTTATAAAAAATATATAAAGAAATGTAACAAGACGTAAGAAGTTGTAAGAGTGTTGTTAAAGATGTACGAAAATGTGAGGAGATATAAGAAGTTGCAAGCAAACGTAAGATGTAGCCTAAATACTCACTATTGCGAGAAAAAACAAGGCCTAAGGTTTCGACTATTTTTAGATTGTTAGTTTTAATTGTGTTTCCTTTTATAATTTATATACATAAAAAAATGTTATACTCTGAGTTTGAACTCCACATCTAATACTATATATCTAAGAGATGTTGTTAACACTTTGCTCCCACTATTTTTAGAAGCAAAACTCATTTATAACCTTTGATTTTTCACTGTATTAAATCATAACTGTTAATCCTACTAGTATAAACCCGTGCTATGCACGGTGCATGATGAAACAGATATTTTAAAAAATATGTGTTATTGAAAAAATTAAAAAATTTATCGATAAGTAGTTAGTGGAAAAAATAAAAAGTTGTGAACTTCATAAATAGCAACTGAGATAAATAAAGTTAAACAAAAAATTAATTGAATCATGTAGGATAATTTAAAGATATAGAATTAGTGGTTTATATTTAGGGATGGGAGTTCTACCTAAACCTGAAAAAATCGAAAGGAACCCTCTTTATTTATGGTGGGTTCAGGTACAAAAAATAGAGGAAAAATAGGTATGGGGCGGGTGTGCAAAAAACAGGTATAGGTATGGGTACGGATCGGGTGCAGGAATACCATACCCAACCCCGCCCCATATCCAAACCCGATTTTTTTCAAAAAAAATTATGGGGCTGAAGCGAGTAGGCTATAGTGAAAAAAAGGTCCAAATCTGTACCTAAATACATATTGTGCTATCAGATTCAACTGATAGCTACTCTACTCTTATGCACCTACAAATTTGATATCTTGTAGGGACACAATGCATTTCAATTATGAGTATTATTTTTTAAACTTAATAAACCCAACGTGTATTATTTTAATTTTGAATATGTAGGTAGAAATTTAATAAGGGGGAAATCCAAGTAAAAAAGTATTTTTCATTTAGTTTTAAACCTTTAAAAATTATACTTAATGAACCCGATAGGTGTCAGTTTTTACAATGTATATGTACCAAAATAAAACTTGAATAACTCAAAAAACCCGATGGATATGGGTAGGGTATGAATTTTTAAAACCCGATGGGTACGGGTACGGGTATGAGGATGGTTTTAGAAAATGAGTATGGGTGCGGGTACGGCTCCACTCGCCCTGAACCCGCCCCATACTCATCTCTATCTATATTTAATAGATGGCTACCCCGTAGATAATAGGATTATTATATATTCTTTACGATTTTTTAAAAAAAGTAATAATAAAGTCATGATTTATTTAGGGAATGTACATTTTTTTAATAGATATAATCAAAGGCTTTGATTTAATAGGTGATTAACTTTTACGGTTGAGATTACACCAAATTAATCACTCATATTGTAGCATGTTAGGTTTTTTCAAAAATTATAATTTTTATTAAATGTTTGAGATTTGTTTAAGACAATAGGATTATCATATAGTCTTTTTCACATATAAGTGACATTATTAGGAATTTTTTAAAAAATAAAAATTATAAATGGGTATTTTACTTGAATAATGTAGTTTTTTTTAACTTTAAAATCTATGGTTTAGATTTAATGAATAAATATAATTGTCTAATTTTTTCCCTAAATAATTTTCTTGATTGAATTTTTTGCCTAGATAATTGGATCGTCATTTATCTTTTATAATATATATCCAAAATCATGGGGCATTTTTCTTAAAAAAATAAATGGATATCCTAGCTTTAAAATCAACAACTTAGATCTATTGCATAAATAATTTTTATCGCTAAGATTACACTAAATCATGCAAATCACACTTGTTGCAGCATTCTAGGGTTTTCCAAAGATTACATATTTTTTAACTACTCAATATGTTTTTAGATAATAGGATTATCATATATCCTTTATCACATAACCGAAATTATGATGGATGGTTCTAACAATAAAAATTATAAATCTAATGCATAAATAATTTTTAACTGCATAAATAATTTTTATGGTTAAGATTATACTAACTCCACAAGTCACACTCATTGCAACATTCTAGGGTATTCCAAAGATTATCATATTTTCTAACTGTTGAGCATTTTTTTAGATATTAGAATTATCATATATCCTTTATCGCATATAATCAAAATTATGAAGGATTTTTTAAAAAATAAAAATTATAAATTAGTATTTTGCTTGGATAAGGTATTTTTTAACTTTAAAATCTACGATTTATATTTAATGAATAAATACAACTACCTATTTTTACCCTAGATAATTTCTTTTGATAGATTTTTTTGCCTCGATAATTGCATTATCATCTAAATTTTATCGTGTATATTTTTAAATCATGGAGGATTTTTTTAATGAAAATAAAAGGACATCTCAGCTCTGAAATCAACAACTTATATCTAATGCATAAATAAATATTTTATGGTTGAGATTATAGTAAATCTCACAAATTGCACTTGTTGTAGCATTCTAGGATTTTCCAAATATTATTACACTTTTTAACTGCTTGGAATTTTTTTGAGATAATAGAATTATCATATATCCTTTATCACATATAATTGAAATTATGAGGGATTTTTTAAAAATAAAACTATAAATTGGTATTTTAATTGAATCAGGTATTTTTTTAACGTTAAAATCTATAGTTTAGATTTAATAAATAAATATAACTACCTGGTGCTTTTCCCGAGATGTTTTTAATAGAATTTTTTTATTGATAATTGGATTATCATCTATCTTTGATCATGTATATCCGAAATCATAAGAATTTTTTTAAATAAAAATAAAGAGATATCTTACCTTTAAAATCAACAATTTAGAACTAATGTATCAATAATTTTTATGGTTAGGATTACACTAAATCCCACAAATCACTTTCGTTGTAGCATTATGGAGTTTTCTAAAGATTACAATGTTATTGTATCTACTTGATATTTTTTTAGATATAGGATTATAATATATCCTTTATCACATAACCGAAATTATGAAGGATTTTTTTTAAAAATAAAAATTATAAATGGGTATTTTACTTGGATAAAGTAGTTGTTTTTAACTTTAAATTCGCAGTTTAGATTTACTGAATAAATATAACTGCCTAGTTTTTTTCCTAGATAATTTTTGTTGATAAATTTTTTTTTCCCTAGATAATTAAATTTTCATCTATCTTTTATTATGTATATCCGAAATCATGGGGAATTTTTTTAAATAAAAATAAATAGATATCTTAACTTTAAAATCGACGGCTTAGATCTAATGCATAAATATTTTTATCATTGAGATTGGATTTATAATATTATAAATTATATAGATATAGATATAGATTATATTATAGATATTATGGATATAGATAGATTATATATAGATAGATTTTTTTAAATTAATTTGATTTTTTATAATCCAACGGTAATTATTAAAAATAATCTCAATCTAATGATTTAAAAACTCTAATTATTGAGAATTTAGATAAACAATAAGACTCATAAGATTGCTATTATATAGAGAGATAGATTATAGATATTATGGATATAGTTAGATTATAGATAGATAGATTTTTTAAAATTAATTTGATTTTTGTATAAATCCAACGGTAATTATAAAAAATAATCTCAATCTAACGGTCGAAAAACTCTAATTTTTGAGAATTTAGATAAATAGTAGGACCCACAAGATTACTATTATGTATTATATAGATATATAGATATAGATATAGATTATATAGATATAGATATAGACTATATTATAGATATTATGGATATAGATAGATTATAGATAGATAGATTTTTTAAAATTAATTTGATTTTTTATAATCCGACGGTAATTATTAAAAATAATCTCAATCTAACGATTTAAAAACTTTAATTTTCAAGAATTTAGATAAACAATAAGACTCATAAGATTGCTATTATATAGAGAGGTAGATTATAGATATTATGGATATAGTTAGATTATAGATAGATAGATTTTTTAAAATTAATTTGATTTTTGTATAAATCCAACGGTAATTAAAAAAACAATCTCAATCTAACGGTCGAAAAACTCTAATTTTTGAGAATTTAGATAAATAGTAGGACCCACAAGATTGCTATTATGTATTATATAGATTTGTTGACTTTAAACATATATAAAAAATAAAAAAAAATTGACTGCTCAATCTAATCTAATCTAATACTATATATATAAAAAAATGTTGTCAACACCTTGCTCCCCTTATTTTTAGGAGCAAAACTCATCTATAGCCTTTGATTTTTTATAGTATTAAATCGTAACCGTTAATACTATTTGTTGACTTTAAACATCAAAAGAAAAAAAAAATTGACTGTTCAATATTATCAAAGGCATGTTTGAGTTGAACAAAATCAAAGCAATTTGCGGAATGAGAGTAAGTTGACACCGCTGATCTCACATGCTGTCAAACTTAAGTCATTCATTGTTCTAGGGAATTTAAAAAAATTTATAAATTACATATTGACTTCTGCCACGTTTCTTTTATCTTTCAAAGTATGACATTAACTATCTAATTGGCCCACTTCGCCTCTATTGCACTAATTGCTGGCACGTTGTTTCTATCTCTATTGGTAACGGATGCATGCTGATTTTCTCTCTAACAGTTATGTGATTTAAAAAATCAAATTAAATGACATCCCTTGTTGTAATCTGTAACTATTCCTCGTTACCCCCCCCCCCCCAAAAAAAAAAAACTCTTCCTCAAAAAACAAGTAAAAACCACTTTTGTCATACGTTCTCTCTCTCTTAACAGCCATGAAGTTGATCAATAATCTCGGTGGAGGGTTCATTTTGCCATTTGGGATTGCCAAATGGGAGAGAACTCAATCCATCAAACATCCCTTGTGTTATTGGGTTATGATTTTGTTTGAGTATTCATATCTCATTTTCGTTGGGATTATTGATTTAGTTATATTAGTTCTTCAATCTCATTTTGATTAGGGGATTTTCCAGGTCCCTTCGCCTTTTTGGGAGGAGATGAGGACATGCAAGATGGACAAGGTGATCGGCAAAAGGCAATTTCTCCGTTCCTTTTTTTCCCCCTTTCATTTTGCCTTCTCAAAAAACTGAATTTTGGTAAAGTATTGGATTTCTTACCTTTCACTCAATTGTAATAGTGATGGAATTAAATTCTTCACTACTCCACCTGAATTGAAGAAGTTTTATTAACAAATGAAATTGTTGCTTAATTCTTAAAGTCAAATAGTTATGTACGGCTCAACTTGAGTTATGTACGAATCTCTCCATCTCCCCTATTCCACCCTCCTCTTTTTTGTTTTATTTTGGGCTCCCAATAATTTCTTCTTACTTCTGGACTATGAAGTTGCTAGAAGTAGGGAAATTACATGTCAATGTGATTTCCGTGAAAATAGAAAGACTGCTATTAGCTTTTGGATGGCAGAAATCTAGGTTGTTTATAGTATTTCTGTGGTATTGATAGCCTGGTCGATTATTTTCATTTTGGCTCTCCCCAGGTCATGGGCATGCATGCACTGTTGATAGAAAGTAACATCAGAGATGACAAGAAAGAAAAGGAGGATGGTAAGAGCCCAGTCAAACTGATGTTGTAGGCAGGGGAGATGAGGAACACCTAAGGAGGGATTGAAGATATCAATAAAAAGACTAGATAAAGGACAATTATACAACAACAGTTAATGTTAATAAAGGCGGGAAATGTTGGAAAATTGTACAACAAGTGATGCCAACAAAAGGGAGACATATATTTTTTTAAAGAGTGAAGCCGTTATGACAAATTAGAGATTGAAGGGTTTTTTTTTTTGTTGCTGGGGGTTGGGGATTATGGTGTTGTTACTACTTACCAATCATTGAAGAGTTCAACTTAAGGAGAAATATACACATAGGCACAGGAGATCAATTGTTGTGCCTGTTGTTAATGAGCGAGTCAAAAGTTCCCTCAATGAAATAGTCAAGTTAATGACATAATACTGTAGAATAACTTACGAGTACAGTTATACATGAACGCAATGAAGAGAGCTTCAAATTGTCATCCCTTGATGCTCTTAGATGTTCTGATAAGCTAACAACTGCATAAAAATTAAAGTTGCGACTTCCATAAAATTTTCTACGAGAAACAAAAGGAAAATCGAAGTAATTGTACCAATTAAATTGCAAATCAACATTGAAAGGGCCATACTGATAGCTACTATAGTAGAAGTGTCAGTTTGAATAAGCTGAGCAAAAGCAGTGTATAAGCTAGTATTTTTCTAGATGTTGTTGACTGTTAGTATGACGCTTTCTATTTATTCTCTTTTTTTTAGGAGGGACCTAAATAGGTTGAAAATAACTATATATATTAAACAATTTTTAGTTTGAATCAGTTTACTATACCAATTATGTCATCATTGTACGCATGATCATAATCTCATCACTCTTCAAGAAATTCATATATATATATATATATATATGCGTAATATGTTGATGTTGATAATATATGAGCTAATACCAAAAAATTGTATAAATTGTATGGTTCTATATAACCCGTGTCTTCCTTCTGTGCGTGTTTTAATAAAACACAGACTGGAGAGGAGTGGGGTGCAGATTTTGAGAACAAGTGTGTGTTATGTAATGTAGAAATGAAATCAATTGGGCACCTATTCTTGGACTGTAACTTCATCAAGAGAATGTTGAATGATATATGTCACTGTCGGGGATTAGACTAAAGCATCCTAATTGGCTTTAGACGATTAAAGGCGGTAAGATTTAGAAGCATACACGTTGTACTGTCATTAGTACTTGCATTTATCACTACAGTGGAGAGCAAGATGTGAAAGTGCGTGTTCGACGATAACTAGTACTAACCAATGTCAACCACAACATATTGTGGAATTCATCAAACGAGACATAAAAGGAAGATTGGTATCAGTTTTATGAAGATGAAAGCTCACCCTTATACTTCTTTGATGTGAGAACCTCATATCAGTTTTATGAAGATTGGTATCTCAGACCAACGCACCGACCTTACACTGTACAGTTAACAAAAGGGGCCCACTGCGTTAACGTCGCGCCTTCTGTGATGCAAGTATGCAACCTTTCTGCTTCTTTTCTTCCATCCATCTTTTCTCACCGTCCAATCAGAGCATTGCTCTCTCCCTCTCCCTGCGTCTCTCTCTCTGTCTCCCGCTAATATTTACTGAGGCAAGTGGGAAAGCAGACGAGTTGAAACCCACAAAACAACAACCGATTTTCACAGCCTCTCGCCCTCCTCACTCGTTCTCTCTCCTTTCTGCCTCTCTGCATATCCTCTCACCTCACTTCGTTGACAGAGAAAAGGAGCCGCATTTGGATCCCCATACCAGCTTTCTGTCTCTTCTGGCTAGCTCGCCGGGAGGGTAACTCACCGACACTTCTTTCTTCCACTTCTCTGGCGCCGGCGTTGATTTTTCGGCAGCATTGTGATTCTGAATCTCCGGTAATCTTTCTTCCTTTGAAATTTGGACGATGATTTGTGATTTAATCGTTTCAGCTGCGGCTGTAATCTGCTCTTTCCGTTTGTTCATTTCGTGTTCTGTTCTTGGGCGTTCTTGTTCTGAGTAGTTGAAGAATGCTGCAATTCTTTAGCAGTCATTGTTCATTTTCATTATACTTCATCAAACAATTTTTGTTGTATAGATTTGCATCATAATGTAGATTGATTTCGGATTTGTTTGATACAAGTTCGTGGACAAAGATGTGTGTGTGTGTGTGTGTGTGTGTGTGTGTGTGTGAGAGAGAGAGAGAGAGAGAGAGAGAGAGAGAGAGAGAGAGAGCGATTTTGTTAATCTGGTGAATTAGATGTTGATGTTTGATTCCCGGAAAAAATGGCAGGAAATGTGCCAGTTAGTTATGTTCTTCTTTGACTCAACAGATATCCCAGTCTTACTCGTGCCCCCACCCCCCCCAAAATTCATAGCCGAATAAGTAGATGAATCGCAGGAAATGTGAAAAGGATTTAGAGCTAGCTAAGTGGATCCAGAGAATTCAGTACTATCATGGCATTAAGAGAGCTTGTTGCTCAAGAGTTTGCAACTGTTCGTCATCATCATTATTATTTTTTTATATCAAATTCCACATTTAGGTAGCATCGGATGTGATTTGACTGCTTCAATGCATGAATCTGACAATGGCATCAAGGAAAAGCTTCTTTTCTCAAAAATTTGTTTGATTTTCTTGGCGCCTCTATAACAATTGCAATGGTTGGCAATAATTATTCAGGAGCAAAAACCATAAAGTTTTTGACTCTATGGTCTAATCTCATGTCTTCTAAAACTCTCTGTTGGTGATTCATTGCTATTAGCCCCTAATCTTCGTGGAATTTTAAATTTGAATAACGTTGTAGGGGAAAATAGGTAGAAGAGCTTCCTATGCCTATTGTTGTCATCTTATGCTAGTTGTAATCAACAATGCTGGCTGTCCATAGGCTAGCATGCTGTATGGACCACAGATTTTCCTTGCTTCAGGTCAATCGTGTTATTGTCTATGTAGTGATGGTATTTGTCTTCTTTCATCCACACCAGATCAAACTAAAAACCTTTTTCACCAATCAAATCTGTAGAACTATCAAGATTACCTGTCCAAAATAGCCAATTACCGGCTTTATGTTGAGGGATTTTTAACAAATTTGCATTTGCATGGTGGGAGTTAGGTCAGAGTTGAAGGTTTTGAGCTTTGTTCGACAGACCAACATTGTAATGACATGGATACAGCAGGTAAAGTAAGGAAATAGGTTTTGGGTAGTTGAGAATTTCCTAGACTAAGAATTAGGATTGCAGCTTTCCCTTCCACTGCAACAGAAGGATGAAGGAACTGTGAATTTGTGCTACACATCCGAAGAGCAGGAAAATAGATTGGCACTTTGAAATACCAATGTATAAATGTGGAGACTCTGCGTGTTAATTTTGAAATCAACTTTGCCTGTAAGGCTGCTTCAGTTCAGGCTGCCTTGGACACTTTTGCTGATGATTGATTCTCAATTTCAGTGTCACCCCCATAACAAAAGCCATCGTAAATGCATATTGGTCTCTTAACAAAAATTGTAAAAATTGCCCTAAACATGTGCTCCTCCATATCTATTAGGTGAGATGGTTTCTCCTGTTGTCTTCTGTCTTTCTGAGTTTTCAAGATATGGAGAGTTCTTGTAAAGTGAAATGCTTATTTTGAAGTTGTTTCTTTCAATTTTTTTAAATTTATAATTGTTTGGCAGTGGACAGCTGGAGTACAGACTTGATCAATAGTGAAGCACCTCCAGAAAGAGAAGCTGAGGATTGCTGGACATCTTCAATTGATCTTATGGTAAATGTAGTAAAGGTTGTCTGGAAATCTGTGTTCTATGGAACATCGTACCGATCTGATGTATAGCTCTTGGGATCAGAAATATGTGGCCTCTGGAAAGTGAACCGTTCCTTCTCATTCTCCTCAGGGTGCAAAGTTACGAGATATGTTGATGTCAGACAATCCCAACTCGGCTTATACTGATTTCCATCATGAAATTACAAGAAGTCAGGATGGTACCGTACCTAAACATGTACGTAGTCAGCAAAGTCAGGTGTTACAGAAATTGACCCCCAAAGAGGATGAGCTAGTGAGATACATGTCAAATTTGCCCAGTTTCTTGGAGAAAGGGAAGAATGCGCAGGAAAAAGCCCTGAATGTTGGTGTTCTGGACTGGAAGCGTCTAGAAAAATGGCGACATAGTCAAAAACAAATGCCTCATAACCATGAAGGGTATTCACCATCTAGTAGTAACACCTCACTTTTTTCGACAGATGGCTCCTCCACCCATTCTAGTAGGGGCCCGAGCTGCTCCCCAGCTGAACAAAGAATACACCATCTATCACTGCAGTCTCCTCTCGAAGCGTCTCCAAATGAAGCCAAATCTTCTTCTGGCAGAGGTCACAGCTGCTCCCCAGTACGTCAAGAAACACAAAATCACGCGCTTCAATCTCATCCCCTGAAGGAACATGATGGGGGAGAAAAGTCTCAAGACATTGGCGTTTTCAGAAGGAATGCTGGAATGTTCCAGGATTCAAGCAGTAGCTCAGCTTACAATTTAAGTAGGCAACAAAAGGTTTTGGGATCACTACAACAGTGGGACAGGTCGGCATATGACTTGAAATCTGTCTCAGAAATGGGCCAACAGCCTTCCTCCGATAAGCTTGATGTGGTGGGGAAACCTAACACTGAAAGAAACCAATCTACAAAACAACCTCTGAGGTCTCGAAAAACTAAATTGAATGCTGCTGATCAAGATTGCCCTGGCAGAGAGGAATCAGGGGTTGTCATTATGCCAAGAGATCAATCGGAAACTAGCTGCTCTGGTGTAACTACCTCATCTTATTTTACTGGGAATAGTCGGTTTTCAGTAGAGCCAGGGCCAAAGAACATTTCAGGGAGAAGCAGTTTTGGCGATCTATTACCTTCTAAAGTTGGTAGCTGCGGGCACTCAACTGGATTTAGTTCCTGGGATCTGGAAGGCGTCATAAGCTCATCGCAAGCATTAAAAACACCTCTTCAAATTCCGGATAATTTTCATGATACGTCCAGGATTGGCACACAGACCTTCAAAGGTGCCTCTCAAGCATCTCACACTTGTCCATTCCCTGCTAGGATGCTAAGCAGGCCATCCAGAAGCAGAAAGACAGAGGAGAAGAAGCCAGTTACTGGGCTTCAGAGCGTGACTGCAGCCAAGCCTTCTGATGAGTTGGACGTGAGAAAAAGTTCAGACTCCATTTTAAAAGCCGGAAACCCGTCACCAATTCGTAGATTAAGTTTTTCCATGAGTAAAATGATAAAGAATGCTGGCTCCGTAGATAATTCACCAGTTCGTAGGTCAAGTTCAAAGGATTGTACTGGCAAATCTCGATCTGATGGAGCTACTGTATCTGCACCAATTGATAATCCGTGCAGTGACAAGTCTTTTGCTAATAATAACAGAGGTGGATCTAGTCCTCTACGAAGGTTGCTTGATCCCTTTCTTAAGTCCAGGGATTCAAATAATGGTGAGCCATGTAAGACAAATTCATCTCCAGCTGTTGGTACTCGGAAGTCCTGCAGTGATCGGGTAGATTTTTGCAATTCTGTGACAGTAAAGTCTAGATCTGTTGGTGGTAGCATGACGACTGCTACTGATCTCCATCACAATTCAAAGAGTGAAACGTCGTCACTTCAAGGCCTTCTGCAGGTATCCTTTAAAAATGGATTTCCTTTGTTTACTTTCGAGATTGACAATGCAAGTGACATTCTAGCGGGTACTGTACGGAATTCATTTGTTCCGTCAAAAGGTTATCACAACTGGACTTACACTTTCTTTACAGTCCGGGAAATGAAGAGAAAGAGTGGAATCTGGCTGAATAAAAGTGATGGCCCTGGCTATGTACCAAATGTTGTAGCACAAATGAAGGTAGCAGATTTCCAGGATTCGCCACTGAGTAAATATGAGAATGCAGATTTCCATATCACCAGGGAATTTCACTTGTTTGCAGTGGATGGTGGGGATGAAGATGGGGATCCAACTGACTTCCATCCAACTAATGAATTAGCGGCCATTGTTCTCAAGCTTCCAAAAATCTCCAGCGAAAACCGAAGTTTTGATGACCAGCTTGACTACAAGTGGCTGTCATCATGCTCATGTTTTACAGAAAGCATGCAGGAGGTGAGATCTTGTGCTGGCTCTGATGATGATTCACAGAATCCTCATTTTCCTAGATGTTCAAACTTCATTACAACAGTCATACTTCCAGGTGGAGTTCATACAGTTCCTATTAAAGGAGAAATATCGACCCTTCTCCATAGATGGAGATCTGGTGGATTATGTGATTGCGGTGGATGGGATCTGGGTTGTCAGCTGCGCATTTATGCCAACAAAAGAGAATATGAAAGGAAAACGGGCTCTTCTGTTGTTTGTCCAAGTGAGAACATGTTTCAGCTTTTCTCTCAGGTAACTACGTCCCTAATCCCTATGCAACCCCTTCCCTCTCCTATTTCTTCTCAGTATTAAGACTGCTGTTAGACCATAAGACTCCGCTGAGCATTTTCTTTAAACCTTGCGCCACAGGTGGGCCAAGATAACCAACCAATATTGAGCTTGGTGCCATTTAAAGAGAGAATATACTCAGTAGAATTCGATTCATCACTGTCGCTTATGCAAGCATTCGCCATATGTATATCATTTTTAGATCGTAAAAGGCCAGCAGAGCTCTCAGAACCCAGCTATGTTGCTGAGAAGATTACTGATGAGGTAGGTGGTTTCGAGATGCCAAGTGGAATGAAGACACTAAATCATCAAGTCGATGTTCCTGCAAGGTATGTCTCATATTCACCCCATTCTCCTGTTGGGAGAGTCTAGTCCCTTTGTTAATAACCTCATCACCTTTCAATTTTCTATATGCAGTCAATCTAAAGCCATAGCTACTGTAATTAGTATGTTTTTTCCCCCCTTCCTCTTGTTACCCTTTTGATTTTTGCTTTCTTTTAGTTTCTTTTCTTGATGTAAAAGGGGAGAGCTAACTAGTAACAACTAAGGTTGATCTGTACTGGAGAAAGGAAGCTTATCTAGAATAATGCAAGTGTGCATGTTAGAGAGGGATATTATGTTAATTTTGTGGAATCAAATAATGTAGTCGTCTTGTTAAGCTTTGTTGTTTTGTCTGAGTTCATTTAAGACAGGATCACATGAAGATTCTATGGTTTTCCCATTCGGTCAAAATGCTTGGTTCTTAGAAAATGATGCTGATGGGGTCCATTATTTAGTTTGCGGCCTGTTTTTCTGCTGGCTACTACTTTCTGGTCCCAGAGGAAGTCGCAATCTGGCATGTCTTGGACCTTTGGTCTTTACCCGCCACATGCTTACAAGATAAAGGGTTACCCACGCCTACTACATCCCCACCCTGATACCTTCCCTAGAGTTGGGAGATTCTATTTGATTAAAAAAAAAAAAGAGTTGGAAAATGCTAAATTGACACTATACCTATCAAAATTACTGAGAAAAATATAAATGATATACCATGATCATATTTTTAGGTTGAGTTGACATGATTTAATTATTTAGTGTATCGAAATTTCTAAGAAAAAAATACAAATAATATATCAAGATTCGATTTTTAGCTTGAGCACCTAGTGTGAAAACTTTTTATATAGGATTATTGTGCGCAGATAATTTGAACCTTGGAAGTATTATGCTGGAAGAATTTGGACGTCGAAAATAGCTATCACAGCTCCGAATGTTAGGGTATTTATTTTCAGTAGTTCAGTTATGATTTTATTATTATGCTTTTTACACGGTTTCAAATGATGTTTTCCTAAAACAACACAAACCTATGGAATTTAAGTTGTTTACATTCATGATAAAGTTCAATTTGCCTAAAAATAGAATCTAAAATGACTCTTGACTATTTGAAATAAATACCTTTCAAGGTTTAGAGCATTAATTAAGAGTTGTGTTTGAAGTTCAGATTATTTCTAATCAATACACCCCCGATGTTCCTATTATTCACATCTAATAACCCTGTTATTTATTGATTTTGGGTAAATCTAAGTTTTTTTCATCGAGACACAGAATTGACATGATAATGAAATGAATCGACTTGAGTCGGCCTATTTATTTCCCCTCTCCCCCAAAAAAATCACGGAGTTCAGGCCATCAATCGAAACTAGGAAGCTAACAATTGTCAACTAGTGGTGTCTTGCTTAGAAGTTAGGGGTTTGTTCTTTTCAACTGATCATAAGTACTTTATTGATAATTAGTAGTGTTGAATAGTATTGATAGCATTGATTAGTGCTAATAAGTGCTGACCAGGGTTGAGATTGTGAGTCGAAAAATATAACTAAGTATTGATCAATATTGATTAGTGTCGATGAGTGCTGATTGATATTGATAAGCTTTTATCACAATTAGTTAAACTGATACCAAGAGCTTAGTAAGGTTTTTTTTTTTTTGGGTTCAAATGAGTTACGGAGACAGTACAATACAATGGAGAGATGGGAAAATCGAACCTGAAACCTAATGTACTCATGAACTCAATCTTAACCATTTGGCGAGAGCTTAGTAAGTTAAAGAAATACAAGTATTAAGTTTGAACTCAATTTAAGTTGAAGCTCCTCAACTTTAGAGTTGGGATACAATTGCACAAAGATTTCAAGTTCCTACATAATATTTGACATATAACTATTAGCTGCTAGTTAGTAGTTGATATAGGAGGGCCTTGAACAATTGATCATCTTACAAACGGTGAAGATTAGATGGGAGGCAAATGGGCAATTAAGCCTGGAGATAATCTAATAATTCCAAGTCCGTCACAAAAGAATGTGGCCCTTGCTGTCTCTATTGGGGTTCCCTCACACTCTCCATGTCACGTGACTTCATTGAATTCTTCCCCCGTCCTTCTCCACTCATTCGTTTTTCTTGTTTTTTTTTTTTTCTGCAAATTGGGAAGACAGCCCATTTCCTCTTCTTCCATTGCGTGGCTGTTCTTGGCCATTTTTGACTAACTATAAGAATATATTGCACTTTTGAAAGCTACATGAAAAGTTGGTGAAAACGACGACAAAACTTATTCTTGGAAACTAAAATGAGAAGGATTCTTTTTTTTTTATTTTTTTTGAAGAGCATACGATGTTCAAGCCTGTTGCCCGGGTGGCCAACACTCCACAAGTCCCCCCCACTCGTGTTCAAATTTGAGGGAGCATAATTTTGCCTTTGTGTAATTGTGTGTGGGAGGTTTGTGGGTCTGGACTTTGGCATTCCCATTCCTCTGACCCGTTTAGGTCCATTGAGTACCCCTGAGATGGAGGCAAGTGGGCTAAGCTCGCTTACCCTTGTAAAAAAAAAAAAAGATTGTTGATTCTACCAGGAATCGGTTTTGTGGTTATGTTGATGACGTGGGGCAAAAGGACGGGTTTATCTGACGGCTGGCAATCGACACGACGTCGTTCTCTTCTCCTTGTGCTCCGACCTGCAAAAAAGGCCAACCCCGGGTTGTGGTCCGGGAAATGTCTCTTCGACGGTCAAGTCAGTTATGTGCTTCCACAAAAGTGTAAATGCTAGAGTCAATTTCCACAGTTCTCGACCCCCTTTCCAAAAGAAAGCAGGTCACTATTTATAGCCTTCTTTTGGGAAAAGGGGTAGAATTCTAATTTCACCTAAATGGCCTGATTGGGTCGTCGGTCTTGGGGTCGCTGGGCCCCGAGGAAGCCCCTAGGGTTACGTCTGGGACCACCTGAGTGTGGGCCTACAGGTGATCATAGGTTGATGCTCCCACAGGTCTTTGGCATGTATGTGGGCTTGATTTATTGGGCAACCCCCAAATTAGGCCCAAAGGGCAACTTCTGAGTTCTTTCCGAATCACTTAGCCGCTCACATTTTACTTGATCTTTAAGTCTGGTAGGCAATCAAGTGAAATGTGGACTGCTGTGGCCGGTTAATTGTGCATCCAGGGGTTTTATCATTCTGACGCTCCTACTCCTAAATGTATGAAAAAGCGAGATAGGCATGTGGTTGCCACCTGCTGCTCAGCCAGGGATCATGGGGAATTGCACCCCTGGGATGGACGATTGCCGAGACTGTCGTACATAGATGCATGCGTTACGAGGGAGAGCAATGCATGCGTGAAATTGTCGCGACTTAGTATAAAAGGCAACCTTTGGGACTTATTTTCCCGCAATCCCTGTCGGACTCCATGGCTTTTCCTCGTGCTCTAGATACCCAAGGGATGAGTGAGTTTGTCGTCCGCCGTTTCGCATGGGACCGCCAGGGGAAGGCCCTTCCCCCACAGCCCCTCCCCAAAGATTTCCAAACTTTGTGCCCCGATTTTGACAAGGTTGTGGCGGAGCAAGCGGCAGAAGACTACAGTCTACCTGAGCTTACCCATACAATCTTTTACGCAATGCTCCTCAATGAGGCGGAAAGGCTCGGGGTTCTATATGGGTTGAGGCTCCAATCATTGGAGGTGGCTTTTGCCGAATTGCGCTGGGGGCCATTCGAGTCGTGGGTTTGGCTATTTGGCGACAGAATTTATGAGGCGCGGTTTCACCCAAGCGGCTTGAGCGCGCATGCGCAGACCGGCCACCGTGAAGAGGGTGCCAATGGGGCGGCAGCGGCCAGTGGCTCCAATTCGGACGGGGCGCCTGCTCCATAAGTTCGTACAAGCACCCCCCCTTTTTTTACGTGTCTAGGGCGAATTGGCTACTGAGCCCTTTGGCAAGGTCTCTGGCTTTTGGGCTTCCCATCCCATTTTCTTATAAATACCTCGCTATTCTTTTGGAGATGATGCTTGTGAGTGTAATTCTCTGAGAGAAATAGATTTTAGGGCAAGCAAATCGCCTTCTTGAGAAGTCATGGCCTTCCCTTTCGTCCGCGACACCAGGGAGGTGGCGTTTTTCTTGAGAGAGACGCTCAGCTGGCATCGGAGGAATGCATTGCGCCCCCCTTGCCCTCTCCCTGAGGATTTTTTTGGGTTATGTCCGGACTTCTCCTTATCCGAGGCCGAGATTGCAGTAGCAGAGTTTGGACTCCTCGAAATCGTTCAGGCGACATTTTACGCGATGCTGCTGAACGACGCTGTCGAGCTAGGCGCGGCTCATGAGTTCACAGAGGACGAGATGAAGTCTGTGTTAATGGATCTGAGGTGGTCATCCTTCGAGAAGTGGATATACTGCATGGATGATATTCTGAGGGCAGCTCAACAGAATCGTCCGGCTGATGAAATAAAAGTCTCGGATTCTGCAGACGGCCAGGGAGAAGACTCTGACTTAGGCGGCCCCCATGCCCCCTCTAGTGATGAGGAGGAAGCTTAGTAGCCTTGCACTTGTTTGTATTTATGTGCGCCCCTCAAGACGCTTGTAAGGAACCTTCGTGTAATAAAATCTGTTTGCTTTTCCGCACCTTTGTGTATCTGCTGTTATGTCACCTGGGTCGTAACCCGACCTTCTACGGAGCGAGACCGTAGTGGGAATTGGGGTTATGGTCGGCCTTTGAGCCGCGTTCCTAGGTTCCTAGCCCTAGGGGAATGGAGGGCATCGCGTTCGGGCGTGAATGCCTGACCGTGAGGCCGTGTTCAAGGGCCCTTAGCCCCAGAGGGACTAAGGGCATAGCGACCGACCCTAAGGCTGTGCTCAAGGGCCCCTAGCCCCTAAAAAGGCCAAAGGCGTAGCGACCGGCCCTAAGGCCGTGCTCAAGGGCCCTTAGCCCCCAGAGGGACTAAGGGCGTAGTGACCGACCATAAGGTCGTGCTCAAGGGCCCCTAGCCCGCAAAAAGGCCAAAGGCGTAGCGACTGACCATAAGGCCGTGCTCAAGGGCCCTTAGCCCCCCAGAGGGACTAATGGCGTAGCAACCGACCATAAGGTCGTGCTCAAAGGCCCCTGGTCCGCAGATAGGCCAAAGGCGTAGTGACTGGCCGTAAGGCTGTGCTCAAGGGGCTCAAGGGCCCCTGGCCCACAGAGAGGTCAAAGACGTAGCGACCGGCCATAAGGTCGTGCTCAAGGGCCCTTGGCCCCCAGCGACCGGCCCTGAGGCCGTGCTCAATGGCCCTTAGCCCCCAGATGGACTAAGGGCGTAACGACTGACCACAAGGCCGTGCTCAAGGGCCCCTGGCCCGCAAAGAGGCCAAAGGCGTAGCGACCGGTCATAAGGTCGTGCTCAAGGGCCCCTGGCCTCCAGAGAGGCCAAAGGCGTAGTGATCGACCCTAAGACCGTGCTCAAGGGCCCTTAGCCCCCAGAGGGACTAAGGGCATAACGACCGGTCATGAGGTCGTGCTCAAGGGCCACTGGCCACCAAAGAGGCCAAAGGCGTAGCGACCGGGCCAAAGCCGTGCTCAAGGGCTCTTAACTCCCAGAGGAACTAAGGGCGTAGCGACCGACCATAAGGCCATGCTCAAGGGCCCCTGGCCCGCAAAGAGGCCAAAGGCGTAGTGACCGGCCATAAGGGCCCCTGGCCCCCAGAGAGGCCACAGGCGTAGCGAGCGGCCATAAGGCCGTGCACAAGGGCCCCTGGCCCCTAGAGAGGCCAACGACATAGCGACCGGCCGTAAGGCCGTGCTCAAGGGCTCCTGGCCCCCAGAGGGACTAAGAGCGTATTCAGGACCCAAGATGCGCAGAAAGCGGCGCGAATATTCATTACTCAAGGAGCACGAAGGTAAATAAATACAAAGCTTAAACGTGATATTTCCTTAAGTTGCTGGTATGCCATACCCGTGGAACAGGGGTGCCTTGAAGGGTCTTTAGCCGATATGTGTCGGGACGAATTTGCGAAACGACTTTGTAGGGCCCTTCCCAATTGGCCGTCAATTTGCCGTGCTCCGCAGCATGGGCAATGCTCTCCATGCGCCGGAGTGCCAAGTTTGTGACTTGGATAGGCGATATCTTGACTACACGATTGTGCAACCGCGCAATCCGAAGTTTATAGAGGGCCTCTCGGAGCAAGGAGCCCCCGCGGACGGAGGGGATGAGATCAAGGGCTTCACGCAAAGCCGCGTTGTTCGCTGCTGCTTGAAATGTGGTTAGCCGATGAGTATGGAGGCTACTTCCACGGGAAGGACGGCTTCAGAGCCGTAGGTGAGCATAAACGGGGTTTCTCCTATGGCTGTCTTTTCGGTGGTGCGGAGATTCCACATAACGCCGTGCAGTTCGTCCGCCCAGTTACCCTTGGCATCGCCGAGCTTTTTCTGTAACCCATGGAGGATGGACTTGTTAGCTGCCTCGGTTTGACCGTTGGTCTGGGGATGCGCCACGGCCGTGAAGCGAGCCTGACAGCCCAAGCTACCGAGGTAATCAGTAAGCTTGCTGGTATCGAATTGTCGGCCGCTATCGAAAATCATCGTGCGGGGGATGCTGAATCTGGTAATAATATTTTGCTAGATAAACTGACGCACTTCTGGGGTGGTAATGGAGACAACTGTCTCAGCTTCGATCCACTTGGTGAAGTAGTCTACAGCCACAAAAAGGTATTTATGCTGGCCCGTGACTCTGGGAAAGGGGCCAAGAATATCCATGCCCTAGGTGGCGAACAGTAGTGGGCTGACTATCGGCGTCATATGAGTGGAGGGGACTCGTTGGATGGGCGTGAACCGTTGGCACTTGTCATAAGTTCGGACTAGCGTTATTGCATCTTTCCGTAAGCTGGGCCAGTAGTAGCCGGTTCAGAGCCGCCGTCACGGCGAGCGCCTGCCCCCAGAGGTGCGAGCTACAGACACCTTTATGCAACTCCTCCAGGACTTGTTTTCCCTCTGCCGGGGGTATACACCGCAGAAGAGGTCGGGCAAAGGAACGCTTGTAGAGAATTCTCTTGTACAATACGAACCAATTTGGCCGCCTCTTGATCTTCTCCGCTTCTTTGGTATCAGTGGGTAACATGCAGTCAGCGAGATACGCTCGAATAGGTTCCATTCATGTGGGACTCCGGTCCAGCCACGCCACCTCATGCAAGTCGATGCTCCGACCTGTCAGGGTTTCCCATTGAATGTTCTTTGGCCGGTCGTCATCAGAAGAGCTTGCGAGCTTGGAAAGAGCATCTGCCTGCCAGTTTTCCGAGCGAGGAATGTGCGTTATGGTGAAGTAAGCAACTTGGTGGCCTCACGAACCCGCCTAACGTACGCGGCCGTAACCTCGTCTTTCGCCTCGTAGGCTCTGTTGAGCTGGTTGACGACGAGTTGGGAGTCAGCGAAAGCCTGGACATGGTCAGCCCCTGCAGTGTGGTAGAGTTTTATTCCCGCAATGAGGGCCTCATATTCAGCCTCGTTGTTGGATGCCTTGAACATGAATTTGAGGGCGTGCTCATGACGAACTCCAGCGGGGCTTTCCACAATGAGACCGGCCCCACTACCATCCTTAGTGGACGAGCCGTCTACGTACAAGTTCCAAGGGCGCGGTTGGGGGGCTTCCTCCACAGTTGTCTTGCATTCGACTAAGAAGTCAGCTAACGCCAGCGCCTTGATGGCCTGCCGTGGCTCGAAGGCAAGGTCGTAACGCGAGAGCTCTACGGCCCATTTTAAGAGGCGGCCTGAGGCATCCAATTTCTGAATGACGTTTTTTAGGGGTTGGTCCGTTAGGATCAAGATTTTATGGGCTTCGAAGTAAGGCCGCAACTTCCGGCTGGCCATCACTAAGGCATAGGCGAACTTTTTGATTAGGGGGTAATTCATTTCTGCGTGCGGCTAAGGCGTGGCTTACATAATATACTGGTATCTGCTCCCGCGCTCTCTCGGCCACAAGAACTGCACTGACCGCGTGTTCCGACACGACCAAATATAAAACCAAGGTCTCCCCCTCAATGGGACTAGCAATCTGGGGTAGCCGAGCTAAGTACGTTTTCAGGGCCTGAAAGGCCTTGTCGGCCTGTCCGTCCCACTTGAAATTGTCTCGCTGGCACAGGACACGGAAAAACGGCTGGCATTTGTCGGCTGAACGAGACATGAAATGTTCGAGGGCGGCTATGCAGCCTATCAAGCGCTGGACTTCCCCTATGGTTCTGGGAGGTTGCATACCGAGGACGGCCTGAATCTTGTCCGGGTTCACTTCTATGCCGCAATGAATAATCATGAAGCAAAGAAACTTGCCTGACCGAACCCCAAAGACACACTTCTTCGGGTTGAGCTTCATATTGAATGTTCGGAGAACCTCGAATGTTTGCCGCAAATCGCCTTTGTGGTCGCTCTGGAGCTTGCTCTTCACGATCATATCGTCCACATATACTTCCATGGTCTGCCCGATAAGCGGCTCGAACAGCTTGTTGACGAGGCGCTGGTACGTAGCCCCGACATTCTTTAGACCGAAAGGCATGAATTTATAATAGTGGAGGCCCCAGTCGGTTATGAACGCCGTTTTTTCCTGATCCTCGGGACAGAGGGGTATTTGGTGGTATCCTGAGAAAGCATCCATGAAGCTCAGTAGGGCGTGACCGGCCGTAGCGTCCACCAATTTGTCGATCTTCTGCAAGGGGTAACTATCCTTTGGGCAGGCCTTGTTGAGGTCCGTAAAGTCTACACACATCCTCCAAGTGCCGTTGGGTTTTTTTACCAATACCACATTCGAGATCTATTCCGGGTACTGGTAGTCCCGGATGAAACCCGCCTCCAGCAGCTTCTGGACCTCCGTGTTTGTCGTAGCCGCGCGCTCGGGCCCCATGTGGCGCTTCTTCTGAACGATCGGCTTGTGCCTAGGATTGGCATTCAGGCGGTGTTCTATTACAGTGGTGAAGATGTCGGGCATCTCATCGGGGCCAAAGGCGAAAATGTCCTTATATTCCTGCAGAAGTGAGATAAGGGGTAGCCGTTTCGAGGGCGCAATGCCGCGCCCAAGTTGTACACTGCGGTCGGGTCGACCCTCCTCCAGTTGTATGTGTTCCACAGTGTCTTCGACCTCCGGCCGAGATTGCAGAGGTTCGGGGGAGACGGAGTGAATTACCAAGGTCTCGGGGGCCGGAATGGCGGGGCTTTCCTTCGACCTCTTTGTCATCACGAGCGGCCCTTTGACCTCGCAGTCTCTGGCCGTTCTATGAGGGGTTTTATGCTTACCAGGTAGCACTCTCGTACCGTCCGCTGGTCCCCTCGGAGCTCTCCTATGGCCCCGTCGTCTGCTTCGAACTGGAGCTGGAGAAGATATGGGGCGACTATGGCCTTAAACCTGTGGAGCGTGGGCCGCCCGAGGATTACATTGTAGGTCGTAGGCACGTCGACCACGAGAAAATCGATTTTCAAGCTTCTGAAAGGGGTCTTGTCTCCAAAGCGCACCGGTAGGCAGACCGTTCCCCTAGGAAGCACCTCTTGCCCTTCAAACTCCAAAACAGGATTCGTTATGGGAACAACCTCGTGCCCTGGGTGGGAGAGCTTTTGAAGGCATTCCCGCGTTATGATGTCCACAGAACTGCCCATGTATACAAGGATTCGTCGCACGACCGCATTTGCGATCTTCATTTCGACCACCAGAGGGTCGTTGTGGGGGGAGGCTAGGCGTGGGGCGTCTTTCCCTCCAAAAACCATTGTTGGTGTCGCGAGGCAGGACCCTTGCTCCATGGTGGGCAGCTGCTGCGCGTTGCGCGCCTCGAAGCTGTGCCTCCTAAGCCGACCATGTCATATCCTCCATGTGGCCGCCCGCGATCCACAATTTCCGTGGAGCATTCTTCGTCCCGCGACTGGGATGGCTCGGGGTTCTGTTCTTGTCGGAGGAAGCGTATCCCCCTTTTGAGAAATCGATCGATTTGTCCCTTATCTGTGAGCTCATGGAGGGCTTTTTTCAACTCTCTACATTCGGTCGTGGTGTGGCCGTTTTGTTCGTGGAATTCACAGTATTTTCGTGCATTCTGTGGCCGAGGGGCCGCGGTCATAGAAGGCGGTCACCACAACATCGGATGCCCCCGTACCTCCATGAGGATACTTCTGGCGTCAGTGGTGAACCGGGCGTCGAGAGTCTCCACCTGTGGCCTTCTATCCCAGGGGATGGGGTTCATTTCGCCGCGAATAAAACCCCTATCCCCAGGTCCCTTAGCCTTCTTGGGGGCATCTGAACCCTCGGCGCAGATTTCAGTGGCACGGATGAAATCTGCGGCCTTCCTTGGGGCTTCAGCTAACGTAGTCTTCTTCTGCTCTGCCAATGAGAACTTAAAACGCCCGTTTTTAAGACCGTTCAGAAAAGAGGTGTAAGCTACACCGTCTTCCAATTCCGGAATTAGTACTGCCTCCTGATGGAACAGTTTGACGAACTCGGCAACGGATTCCTGCGGCCCTTGCTTGATCTTGGACAAGTGGATGCTAATTCGCCGCTCCTTGCGACTCGCAATGAATTGACCAACAAATTTATCGGTCAGATCCTGAAAACAGGCTACGCTCCCCTGGGGGAGGCCGTTGAACCAAGACTGCGCTACTCCCTTCAAGGTGGCAGGGAAGTAGCGGCAATAAGAAGCATCGTCCACGTCCTGGACATACATCTGAGCTTTGTAGACCCCCAGGTGCTCTTCCGGGTCTGTTGTCCATCATATAGATCAACCATCAGCATTTTCACCTTTCCCCACCTTGGGGCGTTCACGATTTCGGGGCAGAAAGGGGTCGAAAAAGAGGGGATGGTTCAGCGGGCAACCGTCCTAGATACTTTGATGGGGGTGCCTAGGTGCTATTCAACCTCAACCACTGAAGGACTCCTTATGTCTAGGACGGGCCATAGCTCCCTATGCGGGGAGCAGTCTCTCATGCGCAGCTCCTGGCCGCATACTTCCCTTACCGGTGGACTCTGCGCCCAGTCCCTGTTAGTGCAACGTTCCGGACTAGGGTGACGCCCGCGTGACCTATCCCTCCTAGGCCGGGAGGTCTGTTCTTGCTCCTCTAGCCAACCGGATCTCCGTGAGTGAGTGGCACATGGAGTTGAGGCAGTAGCAGAGGCTACAGTGCGTCCACATTCGGAACGGCAAGCGATATCAAGTATGGCACGGTCTCCCTGCCGCCCGTCTTGGAGGCGGTTGGTCCTGTATGATTGCGCGCCTTCACGGGCATGGTCCAGTGAGCCCAGGGATACTGGCTCTTGCTGGCGGGAGAGGCCTACCCGAAGTGTAGGGTGCCCAAGAGGGCTGGGATGGTTGTCCGTGCCAGTCATCTCTAGAGCTTTCTTGACCTGCTCGGTGACCTGCTTCGTGATAGCGTCCACCATGGTGGACATGAGTCCCTTGAGCGCGTCCACCGTAACGAAAGCTTGAGGCTCTTGGGGTAGGGCCCTCTCTGGCCGAGGGTTCACCCTAGAGCTCTCGCTGGCATCCTCCACCGTGGGTGGCGTAGAGGTGCGATGCGTTGTCTCTGCAAGTCCGCGCTCATGTCGCATTGCTGACCACCATCACTACCGCTCCTTCCCCACAGACGGCGCCAATCTGATTCCACCAGGAATCGGTTTTGTGGTTATGTTGATGACGTGGGGCAAAAGGACGGGTTTATCTGACGGCCGGCGATCGACACGACGTCGTCCTCGTCTCCTTGTACTCCGACCTGCAAAAAAGGCCAACCCCGGGTTGTGATCCGGGGAATGCCTCTCCGATGGTCAAGTTAGTTGTGTGCTTCCACAAAAGTGTAAATGCTAGAGTCAATTTCCACAGTTCTCGACCCCATTTCCAAAAGAAAGCAGGTCACTATTTATAGCCTTCTTTTGGAAAAAGGGGTAGAATTGTAATTTCACCTAAATGGCCCGATTGGGTCGTTGGGCCCCGAGGAAGCCCCTAGGGTTACGTCCGGGACCACCTGAGTGTGGGCCTGCAAGTGATCATAGGCTGATGCTCCCACAGGTCTTTGGCATGTATGTGGGCTTGATTTATTGGGCAACCCCCAAATCAGGCCCAAATGGCAACTGCTGAGTTTTTTTCCAAATCAATTGTATTTTTACTAATCCTAACGAGGGGAGACTACAAGCTACGCTCGAGACGTTCTCAAACTGTCGAACAAGATGGAAGTAAGAGGAAGGGGGATTGCCATACGTTATGTTCTATTTAAACACCAGTCGAGTTTCAGTATGGTATTTAGATTGATGAAGGATTAAAGGTTTCACACGTGTATTGTTCTAAATTTGTAATCTTTGTGTGTGGATAATATTTAACTTGTAAACTTCCGATATATAAGGAACTTAGAGCTCATGACTAGAAAACACTTCTCTTCTTATTATTATGCATACGTTGTCTATCACCTTGTGATCAATGTTTGGAGACATTGTATTGTATATATGGCAATCAGATCAACTAACTTCATATATTTGTATGCCATGTTGGGTAAAATTAGCTGTTTAGATATCAAATAGTGGTTCCGGTAGCGGACAACTGTTTAGGTAGAGGTTAGCGTTTCTAATTTAGGACCTGTTGGCAAAATTAGCTGTTTAGGTAGCAGATAGTAATTCAGGTAACGGATAACTGTTTAGGTAGCTAATGACATTTTTAATTTAGCTGTTAGAGGATATGTGCTTAGATGAGCTGTTGAAATAAATATGTTTGGTAAATTTAGCTATTGGGTTAGCTAATTAATGTAAATTGACATAAAAGGATATAAACAATTTTCAAATATAAAATCTCTAAAGGATATTTTTTAACCAAAAATATGAAACACTACTTCTGAAATGCCAAAAGCTAATATTGTTAGTTTTTCAGAAATGCTGATTAAAATGCTAAACGCTACTTGAAATGTTAGTTATAACACTAGGTTACCAAACACTAAAAATTGATTGATTAGTGTGTTGACTCGGTCAAAATACTAAACGCTACTCAAAATGCCGCTACCGAACATGGCCTTAGTTATTAGCGGATAGTTGTTTAGTTGAGCGGTTGAAATAAATTTATTTGGTAAATTTAGTTGTTGGGTTAGCTGATTAATATAATTTGACATAAATGGATATGGATAATTTGCAAATGTAAAATTTCCAAATGATATTTTTTGGCAAAAATAATGAAATGCTACTTCTAAATACCTAACCCTAATACTGTCAATTTTTCAGGAATCCTGCCTAAAACACTAAGTGCTACTTAAAATACTAGTCAAAACACTAGGTTACTGAACACTGAAAATTAACTAATTACTGCATTGACTTTGTCAAAATGCTATTATCGAGTACGACCGTGGCTCTAATAGTTGTAAAAGATTGATGAAAGCTTGTGTATCATATTTTCTCTCCAATAATAAGAGTTATTTTGTATTATATCACATGCTAATCCTTCAGCTCCAACCAAAAAAAAAAAAAAAAAAACGATAGGTTATTAAGCATCTTTTCACGTAGTTTCCAAGCCAAGGCAAATTTTGATTTTATATTATCCATACGAAGGATACAGCCAGGAATTGTAGATGGAACAGTCCATATTTAATAATGAGGGGAGCTTTACACTTAAGCTAGTCAATTCCTGTTCGCCTTTTATGCTTGGATTGTGATTGGGAGCTTGAAAGTGCAGCACATCTGATCTGTGGACAATGATGGGTCCTTTACAGGCATCACATTCACATTAAGAAGGGCCTTCTCATGATTCTTACTTTCTAGTCCATTGTTCATATTAAATGAAGAAGTGTGACCTAAGTTGAGCTGGAAATCCCTTGTGCGACAAAGTGTGACCTAAGCATGTTTTCAAGTTGATTCTCTTTTTAAATTTCTTCTTTGATTATTGTAGTATTAATGCTTGTATACAGATAATGGAGGATATAATTGGATTCCCATAAGATAATTTTCTTTGATTTAATTAGAATGGCAAAATATGAAAATTTTCACCATTTTTTAACACTACTTTAATAAATGAAAAAAATTGTCTTATAGATAGGGGGAAAAAATCCAACACTCTTTTTCCCGCAATAAATCTGTCTAAAAATTCAATTTATTTATTTTTACTGCGAGATGTTCCTCTTCAACATTAGACATCCTTTTTCCTTTCTCTTTTCCCTCTTCGCCCTCTCCCTTTTTCCCCCCTAGAAAGCGGTGAAAAAAATACTCTATACATAGCGCTTCTCAAAAACACTATAAAACATTCATTTTCAAAAGAAAACCAATTCTAAGGTGCCCATGATTTTTGAAAAGATTGAAAATATGGTGGAACAGGACACTCACTTTGTAGATGCATGGCCTACTGATGACAAAGATGAATTGGATATGTCTACAATTTAAAAAATTATCTCATATTCTGCATATTATGTCAGGCGATCATCAACTTATATTCAATTTTAATCATCAGCTAGCAGTGAACGATCATATAAGTAATTTTTAGAGCACTCTTTTTTTGGGGAGGGGGGTTCATATCATCTCATATATTATCTGACTTTTACACCTGATCTTACTTATGCCTCCTTGTATTTTTTTAAGGAACACACTCTTGATTATCTTAAATAAAAACAATTTAAGTCTACTTCTATTTTTTTCAGCCAAAACCAAAATACATTTAATCCAAATTCTACTATATTTATTCAACTTTTAGTTCCATTAACTCGTGTAAATCAACTAGTGGTTACTCTGTATCTTGCACATTAAGGAGTCACATAGAATACTAAATCTTAATGGATTCCCACAACAATGAAAGTTAGATGGGAATTAATGAAAATACGCATAATCCCTATTTGGCAATACATAGGGAGGAAGAATACCGAGAGATGTTTGAATGTAACTTTGACCCAAGCCTCCTTGCCCTATAGCTTTAGGGGTCCCCTTACCTCATGCATGTGACTCACATTATGCCCTGCATGGGGTTTCACCCCAAAAAAAAATATAGGGCTCCCAAAAGCACAAACTCCACACCTTTCCTCATGAGAGTTTGCTTGCATCACAGAGCTTGCACTTCATTACTGGTTTACTACATTTTGGTCAAATCGTCTTCAATAGCCTTCCCATTTTAATACTACCATTTTTTAGTTGTATATGCATATTCCTTGGAGGTCCCCTCTCCTTTTGGTACTACAGTTTTGGAAAATTAATAGTGACGCAGAATATCTGGGGGGAAGGACGGAATATATATATATATATATATATATAT
>JACYFF010019584.1:105687925-105752783 GCA_017589665.1 Selenicereus undatus | reverse complement strand
TATGCCTTCTTTTCATACATTTGTATATGAAGAATATTTGTTAATTTAGGGTTAAAAGACTTTGAAGTTGATAGAAATTAATATTATCCTTTCTCACAAAATTTTTGAGAGAAACATGTGAAAACTTTGTTTTCTTAATATTTTATTTATTAGTTAAGAAAATGTAAAATATATGAAAAAGTAGTTTAATGTACATGAGGACTCATAAGAAGAGACTAGTCTCACAAAATATGTCCTTGATATCATCCCATTCAAGAATTAGCAAAATTTTTATTTTTATTTTATTGATTAATTAGCTTTTCTAGACTATATGTGAACAACTATTTTTTTTCAAGGAAGTGCCACGAATGGAATAGAAAATCCAATGACCTAAGAAAACCTTTTAATGAACCATATAGTCAAACTATGGAGAAATTTGTTGTAATTTGATAGTTGATGTTGTGATATAAAAGATAAGGAAAAAAAAATATTGAGCAAGTAAAGATTATATTTGATTAATTAATAATAGCAGGAACAACTATAAAATATAAAAAAATGTGAAAGAGTTAGGATAACTAGACAATGAATATAAAATAGAGGAAATAGATGTAATGTACCTTGACCTTGATAGACAACAATCTTAGGTGGACCAGGAAGTCCTACTGCTGCGCAAATGTGAAGCTTCAAAAGCTTAGGACAACTTCGCAGCTGTTCTCCTACTCCTACTGCTACAATTTCTTCTTAAATTCCTCATAGGTTCTCTCAGCTTTTTCTCGCTCCCTTTTTCTCAATAAACAATCTCTGAAATCTGAATCAGTTTGATATTTCCTCCCTTCCTGAATCCTAAGCACACACCCCACTTCCTTAACTTGGCACTTTGAGAAAAGGGATCACCCAAAAAAGAAAACAGAAAATAGGAACTTCGATCTCTCTGTCTCTAGGTAAGAAGCAAAGAAGTCTCGCAAGCAAATGGGTGTTCGTTGCTCAACGCTTACATTTTGCTGTTGCACACGTTCCCATCACAAGTACCGCGTCCCACATTCCTCTGATCTTGGTAAATTTCCCACTCTTTTTCAGCTTGGATTTTGTCCAAGTTTCATTTTTCAGCTTATAAAGGGCTATATGATTGATAAAGTTGAGTTTTTTGATGATGGGTTTTTGTTGTTTTCCCATTTTTGCTAAGAAAATGAGGGGAGAGATGAGGGTGAATCAATACCAAGCTTCAGCGAGTTCAAATTGGATGAATTAAAGGCTGCCACTTCTGGGTTTTCCCCAGAAAGCATTGTGTCTGAGCATGGTGAGAAAGCTCCCAATGTTGTTTACCGAGGACGGCTGGAGGATGGCCGTTGGATTGCCATCAAACGGTTCCACAGGTCTGCTTGGCCTGATACAAGGCAATTCCTGGTAATCAAAATCACTCTTTCTTCTTCTTAGTCCCTTTTTTGGGTGGTGATTAGTTTGCCTCTATTTGTGATTTTGATGGGATTCTTATAAGAGTGAACTATTTATTAAGTTGGGGTGTGATATACTGAAATGAGTGATTAAATGCAGGAGGAAGCAAGGGCAGTGGGGCAGCTGAGAAGTGAGAGATTGGCCAATTTGATTGGTTGTTGCTGTGAGGGTGATGAGAGGCTGCTGGTGGCTGAGTTCATGTCCAATGAGACTCTTTCTAAGCATCTCTTTCACTGTGCGTCTTCATTTACCAAATCTCTTTGTTTATGCATTGCCCATGTTATATGCTTGATCCTGCTGCACGTTATGTTCTCTTGAATGGTTCTGTTTCTTTTTGAGTGAGCTCAAGTTTTGTGTATCAATTTTCATATATAATTGTATATGCCATTGGATACATTCACTTCATGTTGCTGCTTAATACTGCTGGAGCTGCCTGTTCTTGAGTTTTGAGACAAATGATCCAAAGGATTTAATCACATGGAACTAGTCTCCCATTGGGGTTAAGGCTTAGGGTTGAAAGTTGGTGTAAATTGGTTGCAGTATCTGTTATTGGTTTGTTGACAGATGGCATCATTGTGCTTTGGTCTAATCTATAATTGCTTAATTGCTAAAGGGGACATTCAGCCCCTGAAATGGCCAATGAGACTGAGAGTGGCATTGTATCTAGCTCAAGCATTGGAATATTGCAGCAGTAAGGGAAGAGCATTGTACCATGATCTTAATGCTTACAGAATTCTATTCGATCAGGTACAATATAGCCAATCTTCTTGTTGTCGTGTTTGTTTTTTTGTGTGCGCTTTTGTATACTCTATGTTGTGACTTAGCTTTTGACAGGATGGTAACCCCAGGCTCTCGTGTTTTGGACTCATGAAAAATAGCAGAGATGGGAAAAGCTACAGCACAAACTTGGCTTTCACTCCGCCAGAGTACATGAGGACAGGTTCAATTCAACCCTCTGTGAATGACCTTGTACTTTGTTTAGGAATTTAGACACATCCACCATACCTGGTCGCTGAAAGTACATGACAAGCTTATTGTTCAACCGTGGAGGTCACGTTGGAGCTTATTTTCACCTCAAAGGCTCAAACTCCTTTACATCTATTAGATATTATCTAATATATAGTTGGCGGTTAGCACTTTCGTATGCATGCTCTTTTATTTTATTTTTAACAAAGCTGATAATGTTCTTCCTGATTGGCAGGCAGAATTTCCCCCGAGAGTGTCATTTACAGTTTTGGAACTTTACTGCTTGATCTACTGAGTGGAAAGCATATACCACCAAGCCATGTAAACTTCTCTTTTTTGAGACAAATCTTTGCTATAAATTGTGTGTGAAGCCCTTATCATGTTTCCCTTTTTTCAGACTTTATTTTGTGGTGTTACACCGCCTCTAGGTTTACCATTTAAATGCAGCTTTTATGAATATATGTGTCTAATAATAAGGACTTCATTCGAATACCATGAATTTGGTCAAGCAATGAAGGGCCACCAAAGGGAGTGGTCCGGTGGTATTTGACTTATTTCTCATTTAGGGGGTTTTAAGTTCAAATGCATTTTAAGATGTGGACCCCTCTTCCGCTCTCTATCATCCTCCCTCTTGCGGTCTTGCCTTCCAAGCTCTTGTTCATTAAGGCGTCCCAATGACTAAATAGGGCCCTAACGGGTCATTTTATAGTCTGGAAAGAAGGGCAGAAAAAGAAAAAATGGAAAGGGTAATTCCCCCCCCCCCCCTTCTCGAAAAATAGCTCATAAGCCTTTGAATCTTTTTGAAAACAACAGTATGGTTTGTAGCTTAGCCTGTGCAAATAGCTCCTAAGGGTCCTTGCCTTTTCTTTTAGGATATGATATGAAACTCTAAATTTCTCTGGTTTGTAGCTTAGCCTGTGCAAAGAGCTCCTAAGGGTCCTTGCCTTTCCTTTTAGGATATGATATGAAACTCTAAATTTCTGTACCTTCTTTCAGGCACTTGATCTGATACGAGGCAAAAATTTTCTGATGCTGATTGATTCTAACTTGGAAGGCCATGTCTCACATGATGATGGGACCGAGCTAGTACGTTTAGCATCTCGTTGTCTACAGTATGAACCTCGTGAGAGGCCAAATGCTAGGTCTCTTGTGGTAGCACTTACTCCACTGCAAAAAGAAACTGAGGTGTGTCTTTACATTTTCATCTTCTGAAATGCAGCTCTTTCCTTTTGGTTTGCATTACTGTTAGTTTATGCACAGAGCAGATCAATTTTGAGCCAACTAGATGAAGTTTTACACAGTAAATTATCTTTCAGCTACAATTTTCTTGCGTAGAGTGAGAAAAATTCTCAATCGCATAGAACTTTCCGTGGATTTTGGCAGGCCCCTTCACATATTCTGATGGGTATTTCTCAAGGAACTGCATCACCAAATGATACAGTGTCATTGACTCCTCTAGGTGAAGCTTGCCTCAGGTTGGATCTTGCGGCCATCCATGAAAGTTTAGAGGACACTGGATACAACGATGATGAGGGGATTGCAAACGATGTAATTCCTTTTCTCCTGTCCTCTTTTACCTCCAAGATTTAATACCCGCATGTAGAACCTCACGTTGTTGGGACGAGCCTTGTTGATTGTTGCAATTCTGATAATGATAAGGAATTGGTTTTACTAGTGAGTTCGCTAGCAATGGACTTCTATAGGACCAACTGGTCAGTGCATTGTCATGGTTAATTGCATCCCTCTTCACCCATTATGGACTCCATTATTTCTTGTCCGTTCTTTCTACCCACATTCTCTTCCGATTGTATTTGTTCTACAACTATTCTGCATTGTTTCATCAAGCTTTTCCACTTCTGATCAAGTGCATCTTTGCAGAGTGCTTGAGAACTTTGACAAAGATGAAATTTCTGTCTATTCATTTCAGCTTTCCTTCCAAGTGTGGACCAGTCAAATTCAAGAAACACTCAACTGCAAGAAACGTGGAGACGCTGCTTTTAGAGTTAAAGATTTTGCTACCGCTATTGAGTGTTACACGCAGGTAAGCCATCATTTAGATGGACCCCAACCTCAGCATGCGGCTTCCTCCCTACAGATGCTGTTCATATTTTTAGCACAATACAACACAACTCCCACTGTGGGTCCCACTGGTGTGGGGTCTTCATTTGTCTTGTGCCTTCATATTAACCAATCTGGTTTCAAGTCCCTATTGCTAAGGAGTAGTACGAGGTTGAGGGCTTGATTCTGAGGAGGGTTGCTAGAATCATGACTCTTGAGCCTAGCCCGTTGCACAGCAATATGTGGCATGACTTTGACATCAATCTATAAACCCATAAACTCATCAACCTTGCTTGTGTCTCCTGATATGGTGAGCCAGCCAGGTACTCACCTGGGTTTGATCTGGACATTGGCTGAGCTCATGTGCTAATTTGGCCACCACTACTTAAGCATTGTGTCAAATGTCTGATTCCTCATTTTTCCTGTCTTGGTAGTTCATTGATGATGGGACCATGGTATCACCCACTGCGTTTGCGCGACGATGCTTGTCTTACTTGATGAACAATATGCTGCAAGAAGCTCTAGCTGATGCTATGCAAGCTCAGGTAGTATCCCCTGAGTGGCCAACGGCATTCTATCTGCAAGCAGCTGCTCTCTTCAGCCTTGGAATGGACAACGATGCCCAGGAGACACTCAAAGATGGGACATCCTTGGAGGCCAAATGGAAGAGACACTGAAGTGTATAGGGTTCTCATAATTTTGCTGTTTTTTGACATTCCATATTTCTTGTATCTATTTTGAGATCTCCTTTTTAGCTGCTGACCGTTGTTTGAGCCTCATAGTCATACTCGTACGACGTTTCCATGCTTAGCATTTTCACTTCTACTTAGTCTCAAGAAATGTCTGGCATGTGAGTGTGAGACAACTGAATCAAATTGCAATTGTTTGAAGAAAATGGTGTAGTTTTTGAATGTAGTTGCTTCAGACATCTCCTTTCTCGGCCTTCTTTCATTGCCTATCGAGAAAATTAACAAACCAACAAAAATCGATACCTCGCAATCAAGAGCAGATCCCCTAAGGGTCTGCTTGTTTTAGTGGGATGGTACGGAAAGACGGTGGATTATTCTAGGAGGGATGGGAACTGGGGAGTGGAAAGAGTAGGGAAAGAGCCAGAAGGGAAGGGAAGAGAAGAGGAGGGATTTTCATATAATGAAAGAACTTTTCTTACATCGTGAGTGGGAAGAACTTGGAAAGGAAAGAAAGGGGGATGAGATTTTTTTTTTTAAATGAGTGAGATGCGCTGGAATATAGTGGGAAAAAAGAGGTAGGGATGGATGATTTATCAATGGAAAATAATCGACAAATCATTATGTACTCTTAAAGTTTTTTTTTTTTTAGTAGGTTGTACTTGTTGCGCTTATATCCTAGGAGCATTCAACATGTATATGTTTTATAAGTGTGTATTTGTCTTTTTTTTTTGTATGGCTTTTGACAATATGTTCTTTTAGGTATATAATATAGAACTTGAGCTAGTACCTCAATTTCTTAGGAATTTTTCTCAATAGCTCAGAATTCTATAGAAAGAAAGAAATTATATTCATTTGTAAAATTTGACTTTTCAAAAGATAGTAAAAACACAGGTTGATTTACAATAATTTAATACTTGTCATCCTTATAAAGTTTTGAGTTCGAATCTTATCAATGAAAAAAATTTGATGATAAATAGGGTAACAACACCTTCAAAGACCCGTGTATGGAAGGGTGGTTAGAGCCTTCTAATTGATCTTGGAGGACTCAATCGGGGACACACTCTCTCACTCACTCTCAAAACTCCAAACCCTAACCACTATTGCGTTGCCCACTGTTGCACCCGCCTCAGTTCTCCTAGCACAATGATAACTTGTACGACTCCAGCTCTCAAGTCCTAATCTCTAGCTTGTGGGTAGGTATACAGCAAGTAACTCAACCACCCCCCCCCCCCCCAAAAAAAAGATCTAGTTAATCAAAAGTTGCAAATTTACTGGAAATTGAAAAGCTAGTTGACGTCTAGAAAATTGAAGAGGCTTTTATTATGTAAACGAATGAGTCATTTGCGTATTATTGGAAACCTCCAAAACTCTCATCAAAAGTTTGTGAATTTCGAACAAACAGGAATGCAATTGAACGGGAGCAAAGAAAACAATTTCCATTGTAAATTAGGGTTTGCCATCCTTTTTTCTTTTTTTTTTAATTTTTTGTCTTTGAGTGGGGGCTAGGGTGCGCCGGGGTGTGCCTTCTTAGTTGGCTGCAAAGGGCTCACATTAGTGTTATAAATACTGTTCCGTCCCGTCAGGTATCAGCCAAAGCATACCGTACCGATTAAGAAACGGTACAAGCTATTGTCCGATCAAATACCAATCAATGCCGCTCTGTGCCGTCAAATACCGAGCGATACTGGTATTTTCGGTCAAATACCGTCCGCTATACCAAAATTTCAAATTTTTTGCACTTTAATTTTTAAATTTTTTGAAATTCAAAACAGTATGAGCCTGGTACAATGGTATATAAATCCGATATATCTCGTTCTAGTAAAAAAAAAAACAGTATGATAACTGATACGATATTTATAATCTTGGCTCACATTTGGTCTGTGAAACCTTCTCATTTATGCCAGTAACATATAATTTGAAGTTGCCCCATATTTTGACCTGCGTCTAGTTTTCTTCTTCAGCCATAAACTCCACCTAAACGTGAACCCCAAGGGCCAAATACATCTTAAATAGTAATATTCCCTCCCGTCTGCGCCTCTAAGGGTCCCAGTAAACCCTAACGGCGGCCGCCGGTGTGGAGGTTCTCACCCTCGATCCTGTAGGGTTCTTCGTCGTAGTGGGGCTCCAATACGTGAGCAGCGGGATTCACCAACGTTGTTTGGTCCGAGTTGATCTGGTGCAGTTAGGCGGCGTGAATATAGACAGACATGGCTGAAGACTTGGCAGATGAATGGAAGCGTCTAAGCCTCACCAAGGTGGAAGATGAGATTCTTGAATTCGAACCGAAACAAGGGGAGGAACTCTAGGCACAGGCTTCTCTGTGTCTCATCGGAAAACTCCACACATCCAACACCTTCAACCCAGAAGCCTTGAAACAAACGATGCGAAATGTCTGGAAACCCTCACATGGACTGGTTATAACAGATTTGGACAGCAACCTTTTTGCGTTCCAATTTTTCTCGTTGGAAGACATGAATTACATTCTAGAGGAAGGTCCCTCGGGTTTCGATGGCCACGTCCTCTTCCTCAAGGAACTGGACATCCATGAACAACCCTTAAAAATTGATTTCACATCGGCCGGCTTTTGGGTGAAGATATACAACCTACCCATGAGCATGTGTAATTTGAAATTTGGGGAACCAATGGGGAACAAAATTGGTCGCTTCGTCGAAGCTAATCAAACTGACATCTTGGTTCCCTCGAAGGCCCTAAAAATCAAAGTGGACTGTGACCTGCGGAAACCTTTACGTCGGGGCCTCATGCTGAACCTAAACGGCACCCGTCATGGTTCAAGATGAAATATGTTAAACTACTTGACTTCTGCTGTGCATGCGGCATGTTGGGGCATGTATATCGTCGTTGCGAACTCTACAATCCTAATGTTCCTGAATCCGACCTACAATATGGGTCGTGGCTTCGAGCGACACCAATGAAAAAGAAAGCCAAAGACCACAAATGCGAAATCCTACAGGAAAGACACCGGCTACTTGGTCGCCGAGATGGGAAGCAAAACATCAAGGCAAAAATGAGGTTGGAATTTGACAAAGGGGGCCCAACTGAGATGCACATTGACAAAATCCCAATTGAGGTTGGAGGGAACATAGCTAAAAGTACGGGTGAGAAAAAAAAAACCGAAAAATCGAATCGAAAAACCAGTTAACCGGTTTGATTTTTCTGAAAAAATCAGTTTGGTCAACCGAACTGAAAAAATTTTGCGGTTTCGATTCGGCCATTTGAAATTCGGTTAACCGCACGGTTAACCGAAACCAAAACATATACTTTTATTTAAAAAGTAGCTAAATTTTATATTGGTCAAGTGTAGATTTTACAATTATTAAAGATAAGATTAAACATACAATAATGTGTAAATTAATATTTGGTGTCTTAAATAGTTAAATTAATTAAAAAATTGAGTGAAAATTGAAAATTAACAATTTAAATTAACGATTAACCGGTAACCGAACCGAAAATCCGGTTAACCAAGCTTTTCGGTTTGGTTATGGTTCCCATTTTTGCCGAACCCAAAAATTCGGTTAATTGAAAGTTTCAGTTCGGTTTACGGTTCACAATTTTTGTGAACCGACTTTCCAGTTAACCGATTTTCGGTTGACCGAATTTCCGGTTAACTGGTTTTAATCACCCCTAGCTTAAAGGAAGAAGGATGGGTCAACTAATGCCCACCAAGGCCAGAAGGTTCGACTTGTGGAGGCATCGAAACAAACTAATTCCGGTAATGAGCAAGCGGCGGAGGTTGCTTGCGACCAATGAGTCTCTTAAGCCTCAACTGCCAGGGTCTCGGCAAACCCCAGGCAGTTAGCTCCCTCCAGTGACTTTTCGACTGATGTAGGCCAAGTGTGCCTTTTCTTTCCGAGACCAAGCTATCATGCTCGGAAATGAAGGACCTTGTCAAAAAACTGGATGAATATGATCAGACTTTCGTGGACTGTAGAGGCCACTTGGGTGGCGTTGCCATGCTATGGAAGAAATCTCTTCAAGTTGCTATGCTTTCCTGCTCATTTCACCATGTGGACGTGTCGATTCAATGGGATCAAAACTCTCCCCATTGGCGATTTACTGGAGTATATGGCTACCCTGAAAAGTCGACTTGCTTCGGGACCTAAAGCTCCACTCTGACCTTCCCTAGCTTCTTGGAGGTGATCTCAATGAAATTCTATATAACTTGGAGAAGCAAGGAGGCCCCCCGAAGCCTCAAACTATTTTGGAGTCCTTTGGAGCGACCTTCGTGGAGTGTGACTTGTACGATTTAGGCTTTTCGGGGCTAAAATATTTGGTGGAATAGACAATCGGAGGCTAATTCGGTGGAGGAGAGACTTGACAGATTTTGCGCGGACTCGAATTGGAGTGCCCTCTTCCCCCATGCAAGGGTAACGCATCTCGACGATGATTTTTCTGATCATCTGCCTATTCTTCTTCAAACAGCCAAAAAGCACAGCCAACGTAAGAAAGCTAGGCGTCACTGCTTTGAGAACTTCTGGGCTTTAGACAGTAGGTGCGCCAACATTGTTGAAAATACCTACTCTCTACCGGGTAGCTCAAATCCCACTTTCAAGTGCATGAAGAAAATTGCTCGCTGCATGAAAGACCTTGTTGAATGCAATAACAACACCTATGGTAACCTCCAATATGAAATCAAGAAGCTCCAATCCCGGTTGCTATCCACGACTGCAGCTAGTGATAGGAAACATATCTTCGATGAGATCATAGATCTGAGGAGGAAGGAGGAGGTCCTATGGTGGCAAAGATCTAGAACGGATTTCTTTCACTATGGCGATCGCAACTCGGCATGGTTTCACCATCGGGCGAGCCAGAGGCAGAATACCAATCATGTAGCTAAACTCAAAGGACCAGATGGGAACATGTATTCTCATGGCCAGGATCTCGAAAGAATTGTGGTTGATTACTACATTGGTCTTTTTACTTCCAATGGCGTAACGGACATCGACACAGTTATTAGTAGAGTTTAGCTGAAAATTACTGCTACTGCCAATGATCTCCTATGCCAGCCATACACCCCGGATGAGGTCCACCAAGCGCTCCTTCAAATGCACTCGGGTAAAGCCCTGGGCCCGGATGGGCTTAACCCCTTCTTCTAGCAAAAATTTTGGCCCACAGTGGGAGCCGACGTCACTCAAGCCGCGATTAACATTCTTCAAGCAGGCGATATTCCACCACCCCTTAATCACACGCACGTTGTCCTGATTCCCAAGAAGCACAACCCAAGCGACGTCAAGGACTTCAGACCAATAAGCCTTTGCAACGCTCTTTATAAACTTGTCACCAAGGTTATTGCGAACAAGCTTAAAGCATGCCTCCCCAACATCATATCAGAGAATTAGAGTGCGTTTGTGCCCGGCCGTATGATTACTGATAATATTCTCATCGCATTTGAAATTTTCCATTATATGAATACACGACCTAGATCGAATGGTGGTATGGCTCTCAAATTAGATATGCCAAAGGAGTTTGATAGAGTTGAATGGCCCTTTCTGTGAGCAATTATGGTCAGGTTGGGCTTCCGTACTGATTGGGTTGATCTTATAATGAGATGTGTGGAGTCAGCCACGTTCTCATTTATCATTAATGAAGAACCCAAGGGTTTTTTGATTTTGTCAAGCCTAGTCAAGGAATACGGCAGGGGGACCCCATTTCCCCGTACTTGTTTCTATTTTGTGCTGTGGGTCTATCATATCTGCTGAACGATGCTGTTTCGTGCAATTTATTGCATGGTTACTCCATTTGTCACAACGCTCCTCCTATCTCACACCTGCTCTTTGCCGACAACTCTATTATTTTTTGTGGCACTAGCAAGGAGGAAGCAGAAACGATCAAATCCATCCTCCACTCCTATGAAGCTGCTTCGGGGCAAATGGTTAATCTTGATAAGTCTAACGTGATGTTTGGAAAGGGCATACCTCCCAACAGAAAGACTACTGTACTGCTCACTCTGGACATTCAGGAGGTTCTCTCCTATGACAAATACCTTGGGTTACCCACCAAAATAGGAAGATCAAGAAGCAAGGCCTTTATGCCCCTTAAAGACCGCATTTGCAAACGTATCAACGGTTGGCTGAGTAAAAATCTATCTTGGGCAGGAAGGGAGGTGCTCGTAAAGGCTGTGGCCTTGGCTGCCTCAACTTACGCCATGAGCTTTTTGAAACTGTCAAGTTATTTTGCTCAGTCTATCCAATCGTCAATTTGCAAGTACTGGTGGGGTCACGAGAATGTAAAACGGAAAATTCATTGGGTTTTGACGGATAAGCTTTGCAAAAGTAAGTTTCGAGGACGACTTGGCTTCCACAATCTCGAAGCGTTTAATCTAGCCCTATTGGCCAAGCAAATCTAGCGCCTTCTGTATGTGGATCAGTCCCTAGTATCACGACTCCTCAAAGCCAAATGCTTCCCTCACTGGGGAATATTGGACGTTAGTTTAGGCACAAAGCCCAGCTACACTTGGAGGAGCTTGCAGCAGGCTCGGTGTGTAGTTGAAGGGGCTCTCGTTGGATAGTAGGCGATGGTTTGTCACTTAATATATGGGAGTCCAAGTGGGTGCTGCGGCCAAACTCGTTCAAAGTCCTCACCCCCGTTAGGCCCGAAGCTCGACTACTACAGGTAGCGGATCTTATTGACAAGAACAACAGGGAATGGCATAGCTCGATGGTTAAATCCTTATTCCTCGCCGTCGACGCCGAAATTATCTTGAATATCCCCTTGTACTCTTCGTGGCCTCGATACGTGTTAACGTGGCATTTCTCTCGCACCGAAGAGCTCACGGTCAAGACAACGTATAGACTTATCGTGGGCCAAAAAGATCAGGCCGCCCCGGGCTCCAGCACCGACTTGACCCATAGCTTCTGGAAAGAGACATGGGGCCTCTGCATCCCTCCGTATGAAAGCTTTCATTTGGCGGCCCTATTTGGATTCGCTCCCAGTAAAAGGAGCATTGTCGCTCAAAGTTCATGAGATGGATGCCCAGTGTGAATTATGCGGGTCACCCTTCGAGTCAGCAAGCCACGCATTACTCAACAGCCCTCACGTCGAAAGCATCTGGGTCACCCGTCATTTGCTGATCTTGTTCAAGCCAGGCCTTACTGCAGTGTGATGGATGTAATGGACGAAGCCAGACACTCCCGTAAGAACGAGGTAGGTGAGTTTGTAGCTATTCTATGGGCATGTTGGAACTCCCGAAACAATTTCATTTTCCATAGGTCGATCTCCCACCCATCACGAGTAGCATCTAATGCCCTTGACTCTGTCAAGGAATTTTAGAACGCTCTAGACAGCACGCACAGCCAGACCCTGGGTCCAAGCTCATCATGGAGTTCCGCCCTTCAAGCCTTGTTAAAATCAACTTTGACGGAGGCAAACTGGGGGAATGGGGAAGAGGTTGGGGAGTAATCTACAGGGACTCAAATGGTAACATACTCCTCTCGTCAGTTAAGCAATCAGCTGGCTTCTCTGGCTCGGAGCATGAAGAAGCACTAGCATGTGAATTTGCATTGCGGCAAGCATGGGATCATGGTCTCAAGAAGATTATTGTTGAAGGTGACTACAACAACATTATTGCCCCTCTTGGGAAGCACACCTGTCCAAATACTATCACTGGTTTCATTTTAAAAGATGTTTTAGGTTTAGCGAATAAGTTCGATTTTTGCAGTTTCTTGTTAGTCAGGAGATCGGGGAATGGGATGGTTCATGCCCTTGCTCATCTCCAGTCATTCTCCTCCAGTTGCAGGGTATGGCTAGGGGATAGCTCGGATCAACTTTATGATTTGGCCTTGGATGATCTTGTATATGGTTACACTGTTTAATGAAAGCTTCCCTTTCTCTATCAAAAATAAAAAATAAAAAAATCCACCTAAACAAATTTGAGCAGTTCAGCCATCCCACACTCTCTCTAATCTCTATCATCCCCTGCAATGTGGGTTTGCTAAGAGCATTTCCACCGATTGCCTCACGGGGCAAATTAGAGGGGAGAGAAAGGGGTGAGGGAGGAAGGAGATTTCCAATGGTTGGCTTGTAGCAGAAGCCTCACGAGGAGGCTCATGGATGGGAGTTGCCTCACGAGCAAAGCAGGCTTGCTTTTTTTATTATTATTATTTTTTTATTTTAAAAATAATATTGTGTATTATAGAGTGGGTTCATGGGTAATATTTTATTTGGTAAGCCAAAGTAGTGAACCTTTCACTGGAGAGAATGAGAATTTTGAGGCAAAAAATTAGAGAGAGAGTTGAAGTGACAGTGATAGACCCCCACCGATGAACCAAAAAATTGACTCATCACTACGTTTGATCTAAAAACCTGGGCCGCCCCCCCCCCCTAAAAAAAAAAAATAATTTCTTGAATCGAAAGAGGTTAGCTTTCTCACCAGTCGCCACTCTGCTGATTCTTGGTGTTCTGCTTGCTGAACTTCTTCAAATTTCCCCTTCCCTACCTTTGATATATTTGTTTCTGTCCATTGCCCGGTTACTAGCTTGAAGCCTTGAAGAAATTCCCAAAAAATTCTGTCTGCTAATATATTTTAAATTATTTTTAAATTAACCCTTTTGATTTTGCAGGGGGAGGAAGAGGTTAAGAAATGGAGCACGGTTCATACAAGAATCCCAGTGCATCAACGTTCTCAATAACTGAGGAGGATCATACCCTTGCCAACTCCCTCAGATTGGTCCTCAATAAAGAGTTTGTCCCCTTCTTTTATCTCCACTTATGATTCATGGTTCCGCTCTCTTTTCCCTTCTAGTTTAGTTTCTTTCCTTCTTTTCATACATGCTGTGTTTCCATTTTCTGTTTTAAGAGAAGTTAAGTTTTCCCATTCAAACCCTTTGTTGTTGTGATACCCTTTTTTACCCCCTTTTATTTTTGTTTTTTGGGTGGGTTGTACTTGTTATTTCTGGAGTGAATGTTAACGGAGGGGCAGGGAATGGAGTGAAGGGAAGGGAAGAAGGGGAATTTACTTTAGCTTTGTTTGGATATGTTAGTGAGGGAAATAGAGGAAAACGGGATGAACTTACTAAAATTCGTCCAATTCACCCCATTTCAATCACAATTTGGAGGTAAACAAAAACTGAGGTAATAGGGGTGAATGAGAGTTGAACCCTTTTACCCTGCATTTGATATTCTCACCACGATTGACATGAGTTAGACAACCTATCTTCAGGTTCATTTCCTATCTTTACGTTCAATCTGAACACTCTATGAAGGGTTCTCTATGTAAGTTGAAAGAAAGATTCTGTTTAGCTGAAAATGTTTTTATTTTATACCAAATCTATTTTACATGTTAGTTTAGTATGCCCGGCTACAAAGGATCTTTTTTTGTCATTTAGACCCTTGCATATTAGTTATCCATTCATAACGTCGTAGTAGGGGAGTTGTCTTAGAACGAAATGCTCCCAAGATTATCATGTAATCCATTTATCTGTTGAAATTTGCTGTTTTCAAATTATTGCTTCTTGTTCATATACCTAATTATGTTTTGTTGTTATCCAGCAGTCCGAGAGTGATGTCCTGTGGGTACAGCATCCCCCATCCTTCAGAAGCCCGTGTCAATATTTCTGTGCAGACAACAGGTAATTGTGGCATCATTCTGATGGTTGTTTGTTCCGTATGGCTCAGTCTAGGGGGTCTTTGTCTTGAGTGCATTATATATGTGGAGTTTGTGGAGTAGTAATAGAAACAACCTAAAGGAAGTAATGTAGCCTAATCATGGGATTCTTGACCTTTGTACCCAAAAGCAATGCTTTTCTTCACTGTGTCATCCTGGATCCCTTGGTCCTTGAGCCATAGCCTGAAGCCTGTAATGGTGACAACTAGGTCCTCTGGTGTAGATGAAGTATATATGCATGTAGTTCTTTCAGTGCCACCCCTCCCGGGAAAGAAACAAAAAGGGTCCCAAAAATGTAAGAAGGAATTTTGTTGGGGCATTGTATTCTCTGTTACCTTTAGCATCTTTGTTTTCACGTGGTCCAGGATCATGTAGACCCTAATATTGAAATCCTCTTTGGGACCAATATATGTAGTCCACAACTCATGCATTTAAACCCTAAACCTAACAAAGTGGATCATGATGGTCCAAAGCTCAATAGGAGGTTGCTTCATAACGTAAAGACTTGGATTGCATACCATTTACGTACATTAGAGCATCCAAGTCATACTTCTATTGAAACAAAGATTTGGAGCTTCTGGTTTCAAGAGATCTTATGGATTAACTCAAATATTGGAAAATCCAAATTCAAATCCAATACCTCAAAAATCTCATCACCAGGTGAGGTGTGGGGGGGTCTGATATAGTAGCGTTGCCTCACTCCTAAATTGCAAAATTACAGAGAGACTAGTTCCGTTAGACCCTAAATTTAAGTCATAAGCAATCCTTGCCAAAGACATGGAATCCACATACATAGCCCCAAGTGAAATCCCTGTTGAAGTCCTTTAGCTTTTGAGGATCCCTTGTAACATTTACAAGCCAAAAGCTGTATTTGGAAGCTTCAGAGGTCCCTAAGCTCTAATATGTAGCTCATGGTCTAGTGGGGAATGGCCTGGTGAAAGATCTGCTAGCTAAAGCTTGCAGCTCAGTACTAGTGAGGTCCACTGCTAAAACATATTGCGCGTGATCTTTGAGAATCATAGGCCAGAGTACAGCTGATGACTCTCTATGATCATAATGCGCCCCCTTCCTATCTCACTAGCCTATGTTCTCTTAACTTGTTCGTCAAACCCTTATATGGCTTCCCTACTGTCCAAGCAAGGGAAAAAAAAAGGGGGGGAAAGTAGCTTGTATCAAGGACCATTAAGCTCATGGGATTGGAGCCTATGGCTCGAGGTTAAATTGTATTGCTTAGCATCTAGTGTATGGTAGCATTCCCTCTGTAACTTCATAACTTCACTGATCATATGTTTGCATATTTATACCCTTCCACCACAACTTTCAGAGTTCCCCATAGTGTTCATTTGGTTATTTGATTTTCTTGGTCAAATAGGTTTACTACTTGCACATGGGCAGATGCAAGATATGCATCAAATTGCTGTAAAAGTCTTACTAGGCATTTTGTCCATTTGGGATTTATTTATTTAGTTATTTTTACCATTGTAATTTCATCTCATTATGACCTTTTCCTGATGTGAAAACCCTTAGAGATGGGGCTTGGTTTCCAACCTTACGATTTACTAGGATTGTGTGTTGTACACCTGTACATGCCTTAGAAACACTGTTCCTATTTCCTAATTTGTGCATTTTTTTAACCCAACTCCTAGAGGTAGGAAACCTTATCCGGACTAACAACAGGTAGCAGGGGGAAGGTGTACTGTTGACTCCACATAATTCCCTCCATAAATGAAGATGTCATGTTATGCTCTTTTCGGGATACGTAAGCAAGATGCAGGGATGGAACCTCCAGGGGATCCTGAAATACCTAGGACATTCCACTTGGGGAATACTTAGTGTTCTTGCTGTAATGATTTTACTTTTCATCGACAATCAGGGGCGAAGCTACAAATGAAGATTGAGAGGGGGGAGGCAAAGTTATTTGATATCCTTCTATTTTTTTTGAAGTCAGAGGGTTGAAGTTCTTTTTTCTTTTTAGTGTTTTTTTCCAAAAAAAATCTGTAGAAATATATCTAAATATATTTTTCTCTTTTACAGAAAAAAGAGGAACAGTAATATGAATCCCATTGTTGTAAGCTTTATATGTATACTGCGTGCTCCAAAAAACACAAAAAAAGAAAGAAAAAAAAGCTTTACATATATTGCTGAGAACCATCATAATTTTTTAAAATCCAAACTAACAACCATCATAATCAAACATGGTCCTTGAGAATCTAAAAAACAAATTAAAGAGAGGTTATTCAACTAAAATTATATGAATGAGATTTGCCACTAATTAGTCTGCCAATCACCTCAAGACTAATACTACACCCCTAATATGTTGAACTCTGTTTGATTCTTCTATCTTTCTTATATCACAATTATCAGACTCTTCGAGTGAAACTATACATTTATGATTATTTGTTCAAAGTGATTTGAGATATACATTAAGTAAGCCAACAAAATGCATAACCATTCTAGGATAATTAATTATCTAAGTGATTGGAATTTTAAAAAGAAAATAAAAGAAAGTAAACACAATATATGAGCCATGAGGAGGGTTGAGGGGAAAGTCTGAGTCTAGAAGAGCTCATACACAAACAGCCTACGCTTCAAATTTGGAACAAAAAAAAGACTACAACCTACTAACTTTGTTCTCGAAGATTCGGACAATAGACCACGCACTACAAATACAATGCCTTTTACCAGCACGGCTGTGAACATTGATTGCTCTCGCTAGCCCAGAAATTGCATCTCATTCTGGGTTTTTGGGGGGGTTATGGCCCCAACATAGCTCTGCCATTGTCGACAATGTGCATGTGATCAAGGTGGCTGTGAGGTTTCCTTCACATTAAAAGTCTCATTGGACCCAATCACCCAAAAATACTGACATTTGTGGCTTTGTGCTCTAGCTCTGTTTGTCTCTGATTAGTCTTGTCTTTAAATTACGCCAAAATGTTGAGAGTGCGTTGTTATGCCAGAGTGAACATGTATACAGCATCTCAGATACAGTATGATACTCATTATTTATGTTGTGATTTGCTCTGCTTTTGCTGCAGTAGTTTAATGAATCTTTCTTGACTGTCTTCTTGCCTTGAATTTGCAGGTGATCCAGCTAGTGAGGTTCTGAAGGATAGTTGTCAGAATTTGATTTACATGTGTGAGCATGTGAGGACGACATTTGATGACGTAGTGGCCAAGTTTCAAGGGCAACACCAAGGATGCCATGGATGTTAGTCCATAAGTTACTTGAAAAATGGGTCGAGCATCTGCAATTCTACCATTTTTGAGTCTAGAGGTAGCCACAACAACAGAGTTATTAGGAAAATACAGATTGAAAGCTGATCTTTCTAATCTGGGGTCCTCGAGAATCTTGACTGCTCTTTACTAGAAGATTTTTATATGTTATTGCATACATATGTAATTCCAGTTTTCTTGGTCTTCTACCCTGGTATGTAGAACTAACGGGGAGCTTGCTTGTCAATGACAGTTTATTCACAATTTCCGCAGAAAACAAGTGCATACATCTGATCCCTCAAATCTCGCTACAAATAGGAACCTTGATATTCATTTGGTGTTTTGTGAATGAAACATTGTGCTAGATCCTATTTTATTACAACCGGCAAAATTATTCATATCAATCATCGATCTAAATGACCCTAGTCTCGATCCATTAGACCATTCGCAATAGCTCCGTTGGGGGCAGCTACCCTTTATAGATGTGAACGTGATAGGACTTCCAAATATGGTGGTAAGGCTGCTTCAAACACTTTACAATTGTAAGCAGGGGTGGATCTGGTTTTGTGGCACTGTTTGCGGTAACTGTGTTGATTTGGTAGGCAAAAATGGGGACTGCAGTTCATGTATGTACTTATGCAGTGCCCCCACTCCAAAAAACACCCGAATGACTTCAAATGAAAGGAAAATGCAGGCGAAGGGTTAGAAAAGTAAACAGGTTACCATATATACAAATTCCTGATATTACTGTTATGCATCGTTTCGATGTTAGACGAACAGCAGATTGTTTGCTGCACATGGTTTACTGAGAAGTATTGATATTTGGCCCCTCTTTTTCATATAAAGCCCCCTTTGTGCCTCTATGGACCCTTTTCTTTTTTTTTTCTTTTTTTCTTTTTTGATCCGCCATTGGACCTATAGGAAGGGTATGTCAAATCTAGCAACTAGTGTGAACAGATTTTACTCTAACAGCTTCCCCAACGGACCGTTTCCTGTCTCCAATTCTCAAAAAGGAATGGGATAAATTTAGCCAGTAGTCTATCCAAAGGTTCAAGGTGATTTCATAGGTCATGTTTGGTAAAGAGTTTTTTTAGTATAAAAAAAGCTTTTGGAGGTATTAGCAGTTTGACTCTGATCAAAAAACTCTTTGGATTGTTTGGTTGATTAGCTTTTTAAATTAGCTTTTTATATCCAAAAAACTCTTTTACAAAATGCTCTTTAGGATAGCTTTTCAAAGAGCTTTGTGATGTTTATTATTACAATGACCATACTAACCTTATAATTTCAACAAATTTACATCAAATGTCATTCATAAATTATATTCCCAAATGTTGGATGTTTATGCCTTAAATTTTTCAATTTATTTTTTTTTTCCTCTTTTGGGACAAGAGTTGTGGATGGTCATGATGTCGCAGACAATGCTTTTAATTTTAACGCTTTCTTAATTTAACAAATAATTTATTTTAGTCTTACATGATATATAAATATTTTTTATGTTACATAATTTCAATTGCTACTAAAAAAGAAAACATTCAACATTAAAAATATTTTGATAATAAATACTAAAATTAGAAAAAGGTATAAATGTAATTTTATATATTACATAAGTCTTAATTGATAATTCATATCGAAAGAAAAATAAATATCCAATGAAAAATTATTTTGTTAGAAAAATAATGAAATTGAATAATGGGCATTAGTGAAATTTTATCAAATAACTCTGTTAGAAACAACTTACTTCACCAAACATTTTTTTCACAAACAGTTAAGTCAAATAGATAATGCAATCAACTAACAGCTAGCAGCTAATACACTTGGTTAACAGTTAACAACTAACAACTGATTGTCAAACAGAACCATAGACAAAACGATTATACCAATTAACAACATTAGGGTCATTTGATCTTTGTTTTTTTTTTTTTTGGATGCAAAGTGTGATCAAAATGTCAATGTTAGCGAAATTTGAACTCAGATTCTTGACAATTTTTCAAGACTTTTTCAGTTGAATTAACTAAAACTCATATAAGAGTTTTTATTATTCTTATTTTTTGGTATTAAAAAAGTAAAATGCAAAGATCAATTTAAGCGAAATTGAACTTAGGTATTTGACAACAGTTTTCAAAAATATTTCTAGGTGCGCTAACTAATAGTGACACCCACATAGGTGTTCTTGTTGGAGATAATCTGAGTAGACTTTATGTTTGCCCAACCAATGCCATTTTTTTCCTTGATAAAGTGTCACCACTACCTATGAATCATGTGCTAGGGTACGCAACCTCTCAAGAGCCAAATAGTAAATGAGGATTTTAAACACTAATATATTAGAAATCGACATACAAAAAAGTAGAGACGTAGCGCAGCATATAATAATCTGCAAAATTTATTAACAAATCAATACAAATTCAATCCAACACTTTTTATTAATAAGTGCTACCCAGTATGCCAGTTAGTTCGTCCTGATTAAAAGACAACCATGTAACAAAAATGTGTGCATAAGGAAATTGCTCCATGGGAGAAATTGTAGAGCTCCGGAATTGTGCTTCTCCGATTGCAAAACATATACCAGACATCAGACAAGACATGCAAACTGCTTATGTAATATTTTTGTCCAACCCGAGATGCTTCAGTAACAATTTTTGTCCATTTGCAGTACCTCCACATTTCTCCTACAAAAATTTTGTCTATGATGTTACAAGGAAAGCATTTGACCAAATCTCTCTTGGTCCAGCACGGTGCAAGGAATTCAACATCAGTTGCCAGCATCAGGCAGCTTGAGCCTGGGGCTCTGGCTTTGGCTCTGCCTCTAATTTCGTTGGGTTTCGTATGTACTTCCAACAGCGCTTGTGAACTCCACTAATCCTCTTTGGTGCAGGAGCAGGCAAACCTGCGAGATCCATTAGCAAACTTGACTCATCAAGCAGGCACAAACTTTCTTACTAAACTATTTTCAAAATTCTCCTTGACAATGAGATTGCGAGTCTTAAACAGAATGGCCAGCGTAAGATGCACAGGTTTTCCTTCTACATCTTTTCATACGTGTCCAAACTCAAGGCTTCTGATCTACCAAACTAAACTCATAAACAAATAAAACTGTATATCTATCTGAACAAGGCACGACGACTGGCCACATCAAGGATGGTCTAGTGGGAGGAAACTCAACTTTCACAAAAGGAGTCAGGTTCAAAAGCCCATAAGAGGCATGGGAAATTCTCCCCTTGTCCAACCCCCCCCCCCCAAAAAGGGCGCTAGAATGTCTAGGCAGGATGCTCATATTGACCTTGCTGGCTCGGAAGGGCTATCACTATTTATGTTGATATTCAGTGCTTCCTTCTTTTCTCCGCTACAGAAACTGAACATCTAAGTCACATTTTTGAAGACAACTTTTTCATATAACTGCAAAATAATTCAATGGAGACAATGTCAAAACAACCAAATTCAGCATATACTACAGAATAAGATATTTAGATAAAATGTATCTCTATGATGATATCTGACAATGTGGAAACACCAACGTGGCCAAATGAATTCACTTTTTCAAAAGAATAGAATGTCTTTGATTCAAGCATTCTCGCGTCATTTCAATCCGCACAATGGCATCGCTTATGGGCACGGAGGGAGAAATAGATGACGATCAATGTAAATCATAGAAGTTGAAAGGCAACTAATCCAACTGTCAGGCTCTCCCTCAGGGCTTGTCTTACAAAGTATGAGCATCCTTATAGATAAAATTCTGTTCAATGCAATAGGAAGATTAATTCCACTGACATACAACAACAACGGCAAGATTGCTGTGAATGTTGCAGAATCAGTGAATAAGATAACAAGTAGAAACTTCATTGAATTTCCATGGGGGAGCTATAATCTAAAAGACCAACTTTTGATTACTTAAGTTAATGTTCACTCAAAAATTTTAACATCTACTTATGTAGCATGTATCTGTTCATTGCAATCAAAGAGCATGCTTTTACAAAGCATAGGTCTCATGACATTTCAATCTGGTCACAGAACAGCCCAAAGACACAACCTTTAATTTCAGCAATTCCAGTAGCAGGCTTAAACAGAAATATTTCATTTTGTACTTTCAAACAAAGACAAGAGTTCAAAGTTGAAAATCCATACACATTTAAATATGTACAAAGTGAACAAGTGGGACAACTAAAGACTGAAATTCAAGCCATTTATCCAACATATCTGTCTGCCACAAAGTCATAAGGTAGTCTTTAACGAGCAGCTGTGCCCTTCACATGGAGACTTGCTTTCTAGTGAATGTGCCAATAAATTGTAGAATGAGAACGTGAAATATACTGTGGCACATGTAGCAAGCAGAAAAGGGAATATGTGAGAAATATAACATCTTGTAGCGTGAAAGAAGAGAAGAGTTCAAACTTTGAGTGGCCCCATAAATATCCTCAACTATAGGAGGACTGAAAATTTGAGGCACACCAAAAGTTCTCAAGGATTTGGCTTGAACTCTAAGCATCAAGAATTCAAGATTAGGACGACAGCTTAAAAGACAAATAGGTGACTGCACAATCTTCATTTGCTAAACTATTACATAGTAACAAGAAAGGATTCTTGATAGAGATCAAGAAGCCCTGCTGGACTCAAATCCAAGAACAAGTTTTTTGTTCTTGCCGGCCCCCCCGGGGGGGGTTGTTTGTCTTCCCAATTCCCCAAATTGAGGGTAGCACTAAAGGTTAATCATCGGTTATTGACTCAATTTAGTTCGTAGACGGATTTATTTTCATCTGAATGCATGGTTAATGGATTCTTGTTATTCGCTACAGCTCCAGTGTGAAGCCCTAAAGAGTTGCATCCAGACTTGATTTAGTTTCTAAACTGATATTCGCTAATATGATCATGCTTATTTAACGGCTTCTCATTCTTCACAACAGCCATCAAATATATGAAACCATTGAGCAGTTGTAGCCAAGCACAGCACCGCCTTCAAGTGAATGCTAATGCTATCTGGTTAAGACCAATAGCTCTTTGATCCAAGCTATGATGTCTCAACCAGAAAAACGCAAAGAAGCCACCATACAACCAACCCAAGTAAAACCCTACTTGTTAAGGATAAAAATTCCGATGCATCACCCCATTCCAGAGCCAACTCAATAAAAAATCTAAATTACTTTCCACTGATATCATGTGGGGCAAACAAAAGACATAATCTTTAAGGCCGAATGAGATCAAAAATATTGAAACGGGCAATTGAGAGACTGACCATCTATGTAAGCAAGCCCCCACGCTTTCCCGTGCCGACCATCCTGCAAATCGAAACCCAGAAAGAACTTCAACAGCCAGATTCAAAGAAAACCCAACAATAACCACAATGTGGAACATGACTGCAAGGTGCTCGACGGATTGCCCCAATGAAAAAGAACAAGAGATCGAACTGATAGGGAGGGATAAACCTTATAGAGGTTAATCTTGGTGATTTCATAGGAAACATTGGTCCAATGGGCCTTGGCCATGTGATAGCCAATGCCCCAGTTGGGCAAAAACTGGGCGACTTCGAATAGGTTCTTCTTCTTCTTATTGCTCTTTGGCTTATTCGCCTCCTCACTTGTAGGGTTTTGGGAGGCTGTAGTAGCAGTAGAAGTACTACTGTAGTTGATTGTATGAAGAAGCCTAAATGGGAGCCTCCATAGATTCGTTGCTGCTCGCTCTGAGATCACTCTGCTCGCTAACGGCATTTTCTCTCTTCCTTGGGGTCCCGGCTTCTTTCCTTCGGCGAATATGATGAAGGTTTTACACTTGCAACTCTTTTAGGAGTGAAAATACTAAAAGCCCCCTAAACCTTAGGGATTTGCACTTTTTCATTCTACCAATTTTCTTTTTTTGAAGAAAAAATTAATAGCTATTATGCCTACTTTTTTTTTTTTTGGTGCAGAAGAGGGGCTGAGCCCGATAAATAAACTTTATTACTTGAGACTCCTAGGCCAAACGGTTCCTACAAGATTTGCCTTTAGTACATCCAAAACCCCCGTTGGGGGGGAATCAAAGTACACTATTGCTAACACTTGCTCAATACCTATGTTTGCTAGTTTACATGCCACCTGATTTGCCTCCCTATAAAAATGAAAAATTGTAACTTCCCAGCCACCTCCTGTGATAAGTTGCTTGCATTGCATTATGAGCGGCTTATGAACGGGGTTTCATGCACCATTCCCACGTAACATGCCCACCACGATCATGGAATCTGCTCTAAACAATACCTTCCTTAGCCCCAGATCCCGTGCCATCTTCAAGCCACAAAGCGCTGCTCTAAGCTCCGCCTTGACTGACATACATTGTCCAAAGTTTTCCGAGAAGCCTTTAATCCATTCCCCTCTATCACTCCTGATCACCCCACCTCCTGCAGCAGTGCCCAGATTGCCCATCGAAGCCCCATCCGTATTCAAGAAGGCCCACCCTCCGGCGGAGCTTCCTATCTAATTAAACGTTTCTGCTGCCGGGCTCCCGAATTCAGCGTAGTCGGGTTATGCGCCCCTAGAGCGTGAAGGATGTCGCCAAATTGACACAACAAGAAACGTCCCTTATCCTCCGGAATGTCTTCCTCTTTGTTGAAGACGTAGGCGTTGCGCCAGTTCCAAATGTACCAAATCGTGACGAGAAACTTCGTTGCCCAATCTGGGTCATTTTGTCCACCCTTGACGTTCACTTCTATCCAATTAGTACAGGAAGCATCAACCGCGAGTTGTCGCACACCATAGCCTTCAAGTTCCCGCCAAACCCTCCGTGGTCGGGGACAATCCCGGATGACATGCAGCACCGTCTCTAGGGTAGCACCACACCCCTCACAGCTTGGGTCATGCGTAAGGCCTCGTCTTACACAATTGCCATTCATCAAAATTCTGTCATGGAGCACTAGCCAGGTAAATACTTGGATCCTTTGAGGGGCATGCGCTTTCCAAACCCCACCCCAGCTTTCCTCAGTTACAGTCACAGGTTCCTCTTGTACGATGCTGATTGTAGATTGTAGCGTAAAGCTACCATCCCGTTTATCCAATAAAAAATGTCACTCACCCCCTCTTCCAGTAGCTCGAATGAGGCAATTCGAGCCAAAATCGGTTGTGGTAAAAAATCAGAAAAATCATCCCACTTCCAACCCCCACGTTCATCCCAGTATTCATGCACAGTTTTTTCAAGTTCAGAGATAGGAATATACTGCATTGCGAACATAAGAAGGGGGGAAGGCTCTGCCCAGTGATCGAGCCAAAATCTAGTTAAACGCCCATCACCCAAAACCATGCCTGCGTTAGCTGCTATGTGTTGTCATTGCTCCCACACACCCTTCCACACATTTGAATGCCACAGCTTAGGGGGGTGTTAGTGTGGAGAAGATGGCCCCCTCCATAATATTTAACGTTAGGATCCTAGCCTAGGTCTTATTGGGCTCTAATAGCATTCTCCATCCCAGCTTCAACCAAGCTGCATTCAAAGCTCTTATCCCTAGGAGCCCGAGTCCACCTAAGTCCTTGCGTCGTGTGACCAAAGCCCACGGAGCTAAGTGGATTTTCTTCTCCAATGCCCTCCCCCCCCCCCCCAAATAAAAACAATGGACTTTTCGATCGTGGTTATCACATGTTGACCGAGGTGGTTGGGCTGTTTGCATGACATATGAGGGAATAGCACAAATAGTTGAACGAATTAACGTGAGACGGCCCGCTAAGGAAAGGCACTTGCTCTTCCACCCTGCTAAGCATCGATATTACTGCATGGTATGTCTTTCGGGTCACCTTACTATGCAAAATGGGCACCCCCAAATATCTTCGTAAATCCTCTGTGCGCGGCATGGTCAACTCACGACATATGCTCTCCATTAAGTGGATGTCCGTGTTTGCTGAGAAGAAGACGGTTGACTTTGGGCTACTAATTTTCTGGGCTGACGCCTAGCAAAATCGTTCGAGGACACTTTTAATTACCTAGGCCTGCTCCCTCGAAGCCTCCGCGAAAAGTACCACATCGTCTGCAAACAGGAGACTCGGTATTCGAGGCCCATTTCTACTTGTTGAGAACGGCTGCCACCGTCCCTATAAGACCTCCTGCTCAATTAACTATGACAGCTGCTCCATACATGCGACGAACAAGTACGGGGAAAGAGGATCTCCTTGCTGAATCCCTCTTGGGGGCTTGAACTTTTCTGTTGCATCCCCGTTCCACAATATACTGAGGTCACACGATGTCACACATCTTATAATAACACTGATCAGCCCATTCGGTAATTGCATGGCCTCCAGGGTCTCTCTAAGAAAGGACCATTTGACCCTATCATATGCCTTTTCAAGGTCGATTTTTATTGCCATCCATCCTTTGCTCCCTTTCTTTCCACGCATGGAATGCATAGTTTCTTGCATAATTACTACATTGTCTTCTATTTATCTTCCTGGCACAAAACTAGATTGTAGCGGGGAGATCAAATCAGGGAGAACAGATTTTAGTCTGTGAACGATACACTTTGTGACCACCTTATAGACTACATTGCATAGACCTATTGGCCTGAATTGTGTCACTTTTTACGGATTGCTGACTTTTAGGATAAGGGATCCAAAGCTATAATTAAGTTCCGCAGGCAATGCTTATCCTCCAAGAATAGCCAACACGTTTCACTCATCGCATACCTCGCGATCCTGCACTACTGCTGGAAAAAAAATAAGCTTGGTACTCATCCGGTCCTGGGGCTTTCAAGCTCGCCATAGGTTTAAGTGCCATCAAAACCTCCCTTTGGTTGAACGGTGCAGCCAATCCCTCATGTTGGTTACGCGTGAGCCTTGGGAAAGCCGCCCCGAACAGTTCCTGAGTCGCATCTGCTCTTTCATATATAACTCTTGGAAAAATCTTCGAACCGTGTTGCATACCTCGTCAGGCTCAATAACCAACTCCCCATCATTGTTCTTAAGGGCTTCAATTTGGTTAAAATTCCGCCAGATAATGGTGCTCATATGAAAGTAGTGCGTATTGCGATCGCCATCCTGAATAGCCTCAACTCTAGACTTCTGCATCCAAAAAGTCTCAATTTGGTCCAATACAACTCGGAGTTGACCTTGGAGCCTTTTCTCTAGTTTCCGCAGTAGGGATTGAGACCCTTATGTAATTTTCTTTGTATGCGTTGGATTCTGGCCCGCAGTTTCCTTTTTCTCTTAAATAGGTTTCCAAACACTTCCTTATTCCATACGGTGAGGGTACGTGTTAATGACTCTAATGCCGGCATAATTGCAACATCGGCTGGCCAACAATCCTTAAGGACCTTCTCAAAGCTCTTGTGTGTAGTTTATGCAACTTGGAAGCGGAAAGGCTTTGGACCTCTCGTCAAAGTAGCGAACACACTTGTACTAATCAGCAAGGGTAGGTGATCTGAATAGTTTCAAAGTAAATGTTGCACTGATCCTTCTTGAAATCGAGTATGCCACTCAGCATTAATAGTGCTCTATCCAGCTGCGCACATTTTTGAGTAGCTTCAGTGTTACCTTTAACCCAAGTGAACTTAGGGCCAGAGAAGCCCAAATCTATAAGGCCATTGTTCTCTATCCAATTTTTAAATTATCACATCATCAAAGCATTTCAACACCCCATGGTTGCGTTCCTCAAGGTTGACTGTTTCATTGAAATCACCTGCAAAGAGCTAGGGCTGCTGAACAACTGCTTCAAATTGCTGAAGCTCATTCCACAGAACCTCTCTCTCTTGCTGACATGGGTAAGCATAGATTGTAGTAAAGGTCCAACTCGTGTCCCGCCCTTGATGTATCTGCACTGTAACAAATTGTTCACGTTACTGTATTACCACAATGTCGATCTCATGGGAGTTCCATAAGATCCAGATTCCCCCTTGAAATTTGTCAGCTTCACTACGATGCCAGCTATCATATCCACTTGCCTGCAATCCGCTTCGGCGCTGTCTCCACTAATATGAGTTTCCAATAAAACCACAATATGGGGTTTCTGTTGTCTCACGTGTTCTCTAAATTCCTGCATGAAATGTCTATTCCTTACTCCACGTACATTCCACACCAAGAGGCATACCACCTGATCAACACTCCCCTTTAGGGACATTGTATTTTGCATATTCAGATCTAGGTTCATGGATACCACTAGACTAAGCATTAACCACAAACTGGTCATTGAGCATAAGGCACTCTGGCCTCTTGGATTGCATTGGAGACATTGGACATGTGTCTCCCTCCATCATCCCTTAGGACCACGGTTGCTCCATTCCTCATCGTCGCTGTTATTCTTAGCCGATCCCAGGCGATTGTGTGGGGCGCATGTTGCGGCCCCCTGTGACCCCCGCTAATCAAATCTCTTGATCTACTCGTCTGGCCCACTCCCCGGCCACCTCTACCACGCCCATGAGGCAATGGATTAGGGTGTTGTGATGGCAGACAAGTAGGCGATACGACCCTCAGTTGTCTCTGACCCTCATGGAGCTCTAACACCCCTTCGCACAGGGAGTCCCTAGGGATGACATGCATGGCACTATTGTTGTCCATACTAATATGTCCTTCATTTTGCAGTCCCTGCTTAGAGATGGTGCAACCTCAGAAACCTGTTCCTGTGCTTGAGTCGGTCGTGGAGCATGCTACTCAGCTACGGGAGCCATGGCTTCTCGATCTCCCAGCTCTCCCTGTCGTGATAAATTCGACGCCCTACCTCAACCTCCAAGTGCATCTCAGGCCCTGCCCATCTATGTCTTGAGCCTGCTCCAACTCCTTCGCTTCCAACGCCCGGAACCTCAAACATGCGTTTAGCGTCATAGATCCCTCCTCATGCCGCTCTTGCGAAGGCAGCCTAGCGTGCTCAACCGGTCTTGTCCCCTGGGCAGTTTTGTTATTTTTCGTTTCAACCCCTCGCATAACGCTGCTTTCTGAAGTGGTTTGACCTTGCTTGGTGTTTCGGTGTCTTGGTTTCCGGACCATAATCCAGGCACCATACGTTGCTTCCTCCTTTTGTTGGTTTTGAGGTGCTGGCTCCATTCCCCCTACTTGCACTTGCTCTTGCCCCTCAGCAGTTGGAGGCATCCGTGACGGGCACGTGTCCTCTTTGTGACCTTGTTTCTCACAATTAAAGCATATCATACGCAGCCCCCCGTATTGAATCTTCCAGATCCTTCCATTAAGGCGGAACTTTGATAGTAGCGGCTTAGTGAGATCCACTTCCACACATAATCGAGTGAACTGTCCTCACTCCACATTTGCAATGGTACTATCCAGTTTAACACTTTTCTGATTTTACTTACAATCTTGTTTACACAAAAAGTGCCTATTAAAGTACTCCACTCCTAATTTGGGGATTTTCACCCAAGCTGCCAGTTTTGTAATTGTATCTTCTTTTGGCACAAAGTTCGGTATCCATTCCCTGATTACGAGATCGTTCTCACCAATCATCCACGGACCATCCATGAGCACGTGTTCATAGTCCTCCCGGTTCGTGAATCTGGTGACATAGTAATCAAACCCTATATCAATAAGTGAGAAATCCCCTTTGAGTGCCCATTTAATCTCCAGTCTCCTCTTCAACTGCATGTAGCCAATACCCTTATTGAAGAGTTTCACAATCAACGCATCCTTCCAAGGCTCTTGCAACATTCTTTTTTCTTGAGCTGTTAGCAGAATCGTAGGACAAGTAGGGTCCTCTTCCTCTGGGGGTTCATCATCCTTAGACACAATGTCGTACTCCTCTGAGCCCCAGATGGGGCTATCCCTCATCTCCATATGCAAGTTCGGGTTATTTCGTTGTAGTGTGTCACGGTACGATACACCTGCTTTGAAGACAAATCCCCTAAGTCCTTCTTCCTGAGTTTCAGGCACTCATGGGGATCCGAGGTCCATATTGTCGTATGCCCCCCCATTCTCCAACTGTGCGGGGTTCAGCACATCTCGCATGTTTAGTTCCATCTTTTTGGTTGTTCGGTGCCCTCAACGACTTTCCTCCTCCCCTTGTGGTTCCTGAGGCCCACAACCTCCTTCCCTTTCCTCGAACTGTTCCTCATCAATGGCGTTATGGGGTCCTCAACTAGTTCTACTCCTCTCAGTGTTGCCGACGGCGCCGCCAGGGTCATCCCCAGCACTGCTGCCTGCCGTCATGGTCTGCTGCAATCGCCTCCTAAATTTAGGGTTTCCTTGAGTAAGTTTGTATTTTTTTTTTATTGAAGTAGGTTTAGCTATTATGCCTCCTGAATATAATTACTTGAAAGTTGTTTAACATATTGCATAAAAAATATGAAAAGATTTAAAATAGATACTCATAAAAATTAATTGGTGTTATCAAACTTTATATGGAACATAATTGTCCAGAGTTCTTGAGTCTACCACTAAATATGAATATTTGGTGTTTATTTTTGAATATGTAAAACCAATCAATGTCCACCTAACATACGTACAAAGCGTACTATGTAATTCTCATTTAAAGTTTAAGACCATCCTCATAGAAAACTCTTATCTTTTATTGATCCAAATGGAAAATTCTTCTTTAAATTCTTATATTAATTAATCCAATAATTGTGTCATAATCAGTATTCGTATACGTGTTTTCAAAAATTTATTCATTTTTCTCTAATGTATAATCCCACAATGCATCTAAATACCCAAACAAAATAATAATAATAATAAAAGAAGGTAAGTTCCCTCTTTTTCCTTCACATCGTTTTCCATTGCTAACTTTCTCGTGCTTGTCTACCTTATCAACTTGTATTTCCTTGAAGCCTTTGTATTTATTGTGTGCACATGAGAAACATGAAGCCATGTCCCACCCCTTTTCATGGCGTGCAGCTCATCTCATGCATGTGTCTCTCCCGGTCTCCCCTCTTTTATGATAGATGACGTTATTGCCATCTTGATCAATGTTTGTCACCTAATGAGGTAGGTTTTTTTTTTTTTAAGATTTCGATAATTTAGAATTACTCTTATAATTATGACCACTTCCTTATCTTAATGAACACTTATTCCCCTTATTTGGGAATATTAAATGAGGGGGAAGGAAGGGAAACCGAAGGGAACATTTCACTCTCATTCATCTCCTCCCTTCCCCTCATTTTTATTCACCCCCAAAATAAGGAGGAAATGAGGGGAATGAAAGATTTTTAATAGTTCTCCCCCCTTCCCCTTCATTCCCTCTTACAAGATATCCAAACAAGGTGAATACAAATCACCTCTCTTTCCTTCCCTTCCCCTCCATTCCCCTCCCCTCTCTTCCCCTCCATTCCTCATCTCCGTCTTAATCCAAACAATGTGTAAATAATCCTGAGTTAAGGTCATAAAAAACTTCTACGTTTATTAGATAAATGGCTTACAAAAAATTATATTTAGGCCTTCTAGTTCTAACCAAATAGCTATTTTAAAATATCATTTCCAAAGAGGAGCAGAAGATCATCAATTGTCAGCGATAAAGTTTCAACTCATTGACAAAACTGCTAGTTTTTTTTTTAGTCTTGGATATTTCATTTCACTGAAATTGAGCTACTGTTCCAATAAAGGATAGAGCTATTCCATCACATATGTTCTCCACTCATAAAACTAGAACCCGAGACATTACTTAAGGAGAACAAGTGTCAAAATATCACTTGAACTAACTTGTGTTGAAAATCTATGTTGGTTACAAAATTACTATTTTTTTGAAGGAACTAAAAGCTACAATTCAAATCAACTAAATCTTTTCCTGTGACAATCCTAGTCATTATAGCACAGGCCCAAAGGAGTTTCACTAAAATTAATTTTTGAAGGCTCACAAATTAACAATAGATCTTATCTACAAAAGTAAATAAAACAAGTAAAAATCCTAAAGATTAAGTTATTATACGAGCTAAAAGTGGGTGAAAGAGGCACGTAAAATAGGATAATTTATCGTGTAACATGCTTCATTTCCAAATTAATACCTTATTCAGGTCCTTCATGTTTTTCTGATCAATACATCCTTTGTGTAGCATTTCAAACAGCAAAACAATCGAAAAGCATATGTTTAAAGGGCCTTAAGTACGGTCCATCTTAAACCCTATCTTAAGAACATAGGAAATTTAGAGATTACATTATGTGAAAAGACAGGAGTCTGGGGTTTTTCATCGAGATGTTTCGCTAGGAAAGTTTTTGTAGGTTTGGTACCCCGCAATCAAAACACTAATTTGGCATTGGAAAGGGAAGCTTCCTATCGAAAGCGAAATTTGCAACACCATGGTGGAATTGGGATGCTATTTGAACGCGCAATAGAGTTGGCAATTTCATCCACATCCAATGAATATCCGTTCCACTCGATCCGAAAAAACGGTAAACATCCGAAATACATGGATGATGGATTGATAATGGTTCAATGGATTAGGTTGGATTCGAGTGATGCTCCATCTGGCCCGCTACTCAATCTGTTACCCGCTTAATGATCTACTTGTTTATCCCTTATTTGCAATTAATTTACTTTTATTTTTGTCATTTAAATTTTACATCTTTTTTAAACGATTATATTGTTAATTTTATAATTTTTACCAAATTAATATGATAAATTGGGATACTATTTGAACGCACAAGAATCCATTGGAAGAACTTTCTTTGATCATCAATTATAGGTAACGTGGAGACAACCAGATAGAAGATTGACTTGCAAATATGGATTATTTCTTGGATCATACTCATTAAAAACCATGCTCGGTCTTTTCCTTCAATTTTTTATGTTGATGTGCTAAAGTCTAGAGAAGTTATCTAACTCTTTAGAAATGGACCTCTTACTATGATTGAACATTCATGGCAATCATTTTATTTACTTATTTTATTGTTTGAGAGGAGTTGATCCTCTCTACTTATTGTGGTGGATACCTAATTGACAGGAAGTCCGGTAAGTTGGAATTAGGGGTATAAATAAGCAGAGTTGAATCCGAGATTTCACATTGAATATTTTGTAAAATTGATAATTTAAATCTTTACGAAACTTGACTTGAAAATTATTGAAAAAAATTCTTCACTTTCAAATATTACAACTCCAACTCAAAGAAAAAAATATCAAATATATACGTTTAGTATTGAATTATGGACATCCAAACTAATACAAAGCACATAAATATCCATATAATACAGATTATTTCCTACCTAAAATACATAAACTAACTTAACTGAGCTGAGCCAAATTTTTGTCAAACCTAGCTTAAACTGAACTTTGACTAGGTCGAGCTCGAGGGCTCGCCGAGCCGTGGTTCTTTTATTGCCTTCGTTGGGATATAGAATCAGAAATGGTTGTCTTTTTGTGGGGATTGTTCAAAGAGCAGAAGTGAGGGAGAGAGGGATGGGAAAAAAGAAGAGTGCATTTCTTGTTCATCTCAAAAAGTAAAGACGGAGAGATAGGAGAAAGAACATAAGCATAGGTCACTTAGACAAAAGTAAGTGTATTACACTTGGGAAAATTACGATTGAATATTGTAAAGTTAATTTTCTATAGATTACCATGAGTTTTGGGGGAATCCGTATAGATCTCATTCACTTTCTAATTCTAATTCATGTAATAAGATCTCTCTTAGTTCTATTCAAATTTCAAAGCAGTAAAACAGAAGTTCATTTGACTAATAAAAATAAAGTAGCCGCAAAAAACTAAAAAAAAATCACCCTCATATAAAGACATAGAATAAATGAGAATGAAAATTTGGGACTCTTAGGCCCTGTTCTTTTCGTGGGTCAATTTCAAAATACTAATTTCAACCCATTTCAACCTACTTCAACATACTTCAACCCACTTCCACTATTTCAATCAAGTTCAATTTATCACATAAAAAATTCAACCCATTTCAACCGACTTCTACCCATTTCTATCTATCTCAACCCACTTCAAACCAATTCATCCTTTTACCCACTTCAATTTACCAATGAAAAGAACAAACCCTTATTGTAAAGGTTGTAAATCCTTCCTAATGTCTTTTATGTAAATCCCCAAAACAACCCTGAGGGAAAAAACAAATAAAAATATCAGCGTAGGCCTAAAATCCCGTCGCCACAAGATATAAATCTCCTCTCCTCAAGGGGCCAAATATCCTACTATCTGGCACCCATGCTTCCTTGATCGTTGCCCGCCGTGAAAATTATTATCATTATTTTTCTGTTTTCTTTACTTGCCGTGAAAAATATGATAGTTTTTTTTTATACAAAACTTACCTATCATTTATTTTTTGTCCGGTGGTATTGGAATTTTGACTAAGTACGTCGAAAATGGGCCATTTTTTATATTATTTTGGGAGTACATGTTCTTACTTTATATATACATATATATATATATATATATATAATTTTTAGCGTGTATTTATCTTATATTAATTTTTTAGTATATATTTAATGATGTGATTCGTGGAATTATATATTTTCAAGAGTATAATATACGTATTGCCGAAAATGATATCAGCAACACTCAGATGGCGAAGTTTCAGTGGTGGCGCGGGCCCCACCTACGCATCCACAATTCAAAGCTACAATTCTCTCTCCTCTCCCTCCCTCTGAAGTCTGAACACACTAAAAAAATTTAACCCCCATTTTCCCTGTCTTCGTTGCTTCACTTGCGGCCTTCACAGGTTACTACTTCCACTTTCTCTCTTCTAGGTCGGTGCATTTGATGGAATTGGTTGGTAAGATCATCATACTTCGCAAAGCTTAATGTTCTGCGTCTGGTTTGTTTGAATTTCATTTTGCCTCGGGGTTTCTATTTGTGTTTAATTTAGTGGGATGTTCGAATTTGTGGAGTGTTTGATCATGTTTATTTGACTGTTCTATGTGAATTGCGCTAAGTTTAGTTTGTTTTTATGCATATGCTTGAAGCTTGATTAATTATGGCTGAATTCGGTAATTATGGTGGAATGGGAAATCTTATCTTGGAATCCTTTGTTGTACGCTTAATTTAATGGTTTCAATTTATGGGTCTCTACTTGGTTAGAATTTTGATTAATGATCTCCTCTGTCTGAATTATTGGTTTGATGGGGAATTCATCAACGATCGTAAGTAACGGGTATCATGAACAAGATTTTTATGGAATACGAGCTGTTTTAACTCCTGCTTGTGTGAAAGCTTGCCTAATAAGTGAGCCAAAATTGAGCTTGGAATCTTGTCATGTTTAACGAAATACTCAAGGTTATGAGCCTAAACATGCTGCATTTATCATAAATTCCATAAAATTTGACATTTGTTTACCTCTCTGCTTGATTAGGGCATAGGGGGTGAAGTTTTCAAACTTGGGTCCCCCTGGAACTTGTTTTGGTTGGGCACACATTGATTATTGTTGTCATTGTTGACTTTTGGGGTTCCCAAAATTAAAAAACCCTTGCTTTGAAGAAATAGGAAAATCTATACCCAAATTAAAAATAAAAAAAAAGATAAGGAAGATTTTGAATTAGTCAAACTCTTATATGCAAGACTCACGTCCAATCCAGCTCATTATTGGATTCATTCTTTGGCTGATCAAAGCTGATTCTACTTTCTGTTCTGTTCAGCTTGGCTTGTGATATGTCCAACAAATGTAGCTGCTTCTGATTATATGTTTTATCATGGGGATGGTCCACTTTGTACCAGTTGTTCTTGTCCACACTTGTGCATTGTGAAAGTCGAGGCTAATGGTGCTCCTTTACTGTTTCTCAGGACATATGAAGAGACCTGAATAAAGTCATCTGATTCCAACATTTGGTGCTGCAATGAAGCTGCTTTGTCTCTCTAGTCGTTTTGGGCTGGGAAAGTGTGAAGTTATGTGGTTTTGGGTTACACTTACACTGTTCTTTCTGAGTCAAAAAAAAGCACTCTCGGCTTCCAACTATTTAATTGGTCTTGGGAGCTATGACATTACAGGACCAGCTGCCGATGTCAATATGATGGGATATGCAAATGCAGAACAGATTGCATCAGGAGTCCATTTTAGGTTGCGTGCTCGCACATTTATTGTCGCTGAACCAAAAGGGAATCGTGTAGTTTTTGTGAATCTTGATGCTTGCATGGCATCACAACTGGTGACGATCAAAGTTCTTGAGAGGTTGAAAGCAAGGTAACGTGTTTGCTGTTCATATCATTGCTTGCAAACTTTAGTTGATAATCATGATGTTATATTTTGTAAAGATGCGTCTTATTTGTGTATATGCTGCCATGGTTTTTGAGGTCCAGAGTTTATTTTGATATGCTTTTTGTCCAAGCATGCCCAATTTAATTAAGCTGTAGGGAGCCAAGGTTAATTTAATTGACTGTAGAATCACTAAAAGAAAGGCCTCAAAAATGATTGAGAGTAAAGGTTGTGAGTAATTTGTCAAAAGTTTGCTTTAGCTCATGAGATATCCATATTTGGCATGCACCTTCTATTTTTATATCTAACTGATTTGTACGCAGGTATGGGGACCTTTACACTGAAAAGAATGTTGCCATAAGTGGCATTCACACTCATGCTGGTCCTGGAGGTTATTTGCAGTATGTTGTATATATTGTTACATCTCTTGGATTCGTACGACAGTCCTTTGATGCTCTTGTTGATGGCATTGAACAAAGCATCATACAAGCTCATGGAAATCTGAGGCCAGGTTCCATATTTGTGAATAAAGGTTAGGAAATTTTTCATCTGCCTTACATTCTTTAACGTGTTTTGTAGTTTAGCATGTAGTTCGAATAAATATTTGTGATATTATTGGGAATCTCTGTTTTGCACTTCATTCTTTTCAACATGTGATGTTATTTGGCATTCAGTACTGATGAGCAAAATACCATAATCAACTATGCAGTTCTTGTCTTATTTGATTTTTGGTTATTGCTTCTTTAGATCTGAGGAGATTGGAAGGATGTTGCACTAGGAAATGAAATGGTTATCTGCCATATGATGTGATTTCTCTTGCTTGTTCTCTGTGGAATTCTAATTTGCATACTTGTCTTTCTTAATATTGCATGGTACTGATGGAACTTTTTACATACTGACTTGCTAGTGAGTAGTGCTGGCGAAATTCGAGTTCGGGTCAATTCGGGTTCGGTCAGTTTAGACATTTAGACAAAAACATCGTAGTCGGACCCTATCCAAATTGTAGACTTGGAAATCCTGATTGAACCTGAACCTGAACCTGAATGTCCGATCTCCGAATCCAAATGTCCAAATTGTTGATTTTAACATTTGGAAATTTGACCGAAATTATGTATATGACCAAACCCAAACCCAAACCTGAATTTTTGACGTCCGAATTCGATTGTCCGAATTTGTAGTTGAAAATTTAGGGAATTTCAGACTGAAATTGTATCCAAACTCAACAGTCCGAATGCCCCAATTTGTTCGAATCTGACTTGTTCATAAAATTCGGACAACCTGGACCCGAATTGTCAAACTCAAACCTGACCAAAATTTCAATTCGGACATGACTGAAAGTCCGAGTTTGAAATTCGGACAAAAATTTTGTGACCAGATCTGGTTTTTCCGGGTTGAACATGTTCGGGGAATTGCGTCTGACGCATTTTTGCTAGTGCTACTAGTGAGTCAGGATTGGGTGACTGCTGATGTTTTTTTGTTTAGCCCTGGAATATGAGCAGTGTGTGCATATGATATGGACTGGAGTATATGATATTCAATCTTAACCACTTCACTTGTTAAAATGAAACATCACAGAGGCAACTTAGAAAGAAACTTTCAATAGCAACAGATCTAACGATGTAAGATACTTTCAAGAGCAACAGATTTATTTGGCTATAGGTCTTCTTGAGACACATCACTCTAACCATGTAAGAAAATTTCAAGAATGACACGTCATCTAGCAACAGGCCCAGATGTAAGAAGACCTGTTGCTACCGAAAGTTTCTTTGATATAAACGTAAGATGCTTATTCCAATCCCTGTATTTCATAGAAGGCAGAACTGTGGTTTGCTGCGAGTCATTTGCATGCTGACTTGATGAAGAATCATCACTGGCAATTCATATTGTACATGTGTTATGCATTCAAGTATATTTTTAAGTCCAATCTTAATGACTTGATAAAATGGTATGCTTGCTTTTAACATTAAAATCTACTATTGTCTCTCGGAAATTTATCTTAATGTACTCATACTACTAATGCTGTTATTAGTGCATCATTATTCAGGCTATCAGCTCCTGTCAAATGTACTCTTGAAGAATGTTACATTACTATCTGGATGACTGCTATTAGCTTTCCTTGTTTTGAATAGTTAGAGGTGCATGCTTCCATTCCTTATGACCATTAAGATTCGCTTGATTTCATGCATATTAATGTGAAAACCTGATATTCTTAAAGGTGGTGTTGCATTACAGAGTACTTATGGAAGTTACGATCCATCTATTTATATATTTTGCATTTGCAGTTCTGTATTTGCCTGGGTGTGGGGGCTGTAGGGGTGTCCACCTCTTCTGGGGCATTGGCATAGTGATTAGCGAGGGGGTGGATGGCAGAGAAAGTTTGTGGTTGGGAGGACGAAATACTTTTAGAATTTCCACTGTAGTAATATCTATTAGGTTTTCATTACTCATGGTTACATGTTTGTGCGTGCAGTCCTTTCAGCTCAAAAAAAAAAGGTTTTTCCTAGACACCTTGTTAACTCGCCAGATTGTTGTGCAAAGATATTAATTTTCCAATGTTAGCCACGTATTAAATATGTCTGTACATTGTCCAGCAATACTTTTACAAAGCACCTTTTGTATTCATGTTTAGATTGTTAGGAGGCGAAAGCAAAGAAGCACTCGGTTGTTTTCACATTTGATTTAAATAAATGGGAAGGAAACTGGAACGAAAGGAAAGGAACTATGGAGAGACTCCACAATGAAAGTGCTGTGTTACTTTGTCACCCGATTGGTGGGATTTGATGCAATAGAATGTCATTAGCTAGTAAACAAACGGAAAAAGGTTTCTCTGCTTTTGTTTCTTATTAGATAATAAAACGCTAGTGTCTTTCATTTTTTTCATATCAAACCCGGGAACTATATTCTCGTCCCCCATCCCACAGGGTCCATTTGCTTTCCGTCACTTCATCAGTTCATCTTTGAAAATCAAATAGACTCTGCAAATTCTTGGTCGCATTATCTCCTTGTTCTGCAGTGCTGAAATTATATCACTTTGCCATGGTGCACTTGATAGCCACATCCAATGAGGCAAACTGTGAAGTATTAGGCTCAACTTTATATCTCTTCTCTGGTTTTTCCCATCTGTTGACAATTTGAGCATCATGTTCACTGGAATTCATTACAGATAGGCATCCCTAACAGATTATACAGATGAAAAGAAAACCCCTTTATCATCAACTTCTACAGAATTACTATGGGTCACTACTTTGTTTATATGCTTCAAAGAGAACCGTAACTCTTATACTTAAGTGAAAAGGCAAATTTATAATTCTTTTCCTTGTATGGCTTGAATGGTTAACTTGATAATTACCATATGCTTTTCTCAATGATGAGAATGGTGCTATCATTACTTGTATTTATAGCTGTCTGTTCTGAAATATGTTTGTTTGTCGCTTCCTTTGCAGGGGAAATTCTTGATGCTGGTGTCAATCGGAGTCCTAGTGCTTACTTGAACAATCCAGCTGAAGAACGCAACAAATACAAGTATGATGTTGATAAGGAAATGACTCTTTTGAAGTTTGTGGATGATGAATGGGGCCCAGTTGGCAGCTTTAACTGGTTTGCGACACATGGAACTTCCATGAGTCGTACAAACTCATTGATAAGTGGAGATAACAAAGGAGCTGCTGCAAGATTTATGGAGGACTGGTTTGATGAAAAGAATGGCGGGAATGTTTTCTCTGATGAGTATCACACAAAGTCCGCTGAAAGAATTCCTAGGCGAATTTCCAACATCATTCCCGACAACCATGATCGTAAGACCGGCAGTATCTCTTAATAGATGTTTTTATTAGTCTGCTTCTGTACTGCCTTATTTGAGCATGTTATACAGCAAAATAGTTGGAGGGTATGAAAATTCAACAATATAGACCCAGTCAGATCCATATTACTGATTTACTGTTGAGTAGCTAGAGTCTTTTTTGTGACTAACTGCATCGGCATGCAAATGGGGCCATTTTTAATTGTTTTTCTTTGGGGGGTGGGGGAGTGGAATTGTGGTAATGGTTCAATATATGAAAGTAGTAGTTACCTAGTGTGTATACCACTAAACTTCTTATCAGATCATCTATGTAGGTTTGCTTTATACTCGTTTCCTCATTCAACCTAGTGAACTGACACAGACCTTTTTGTGAATTAAATGACCATGAGAGATGTCATCGGCATTCTCCCCCTTGTGCATTAAATGATCATAAAAAGATTTCGTTGCATTCTCACTGCTGTGAATGGATCACACTGCAAATTTCAATTAGTGGTGGAACTGGACCTTTCCATATTGAATATCTTGGCATTTTTCTGATGCAGATCGTGAATTGTTGGAGCTTGCTGCTTCCTTCCAGGCTTCCTCGGGAAGAGGAGTGACCAAGTTTTTGAGTATGTCTAGGCGTGTGAGAAGTGTTCTCAGGCAGGGCAACAGACCTAGATTTGTGGCTGCATTCTGTCAAACAAATTGTGGTGATGTTAGCCCCAATGTTCTTGGTGCATTTTGCATTGACACTGGGCTTCCTTGTGACTTCAATCATAGTACCTGTGGGGGAAAGAATGAACTATGTTATGGACGAGGCCCTGGGTATGCAAAAGATTATATTTCTTGTAAGATTAACGTAGATTTGGCAAAAAAGGGGAGAAAAAATGTTATGGGTTCATATTCTTACCCCTGATTTTGACCCATTCCTGGCAGTTACCCTGATGAATTTGAGTCCACTCGTATAATTGGAGAGAGGCAATTCAATAAAGCTGTGAACCTTTTTAACACAGCCTCTGAGCAGATAAAAGGGAAGATTGATTATCGCCATGCGTTTGTGGACTTTTCTAATCTTGAGGTGAACATCACTAAAGAGGGAGGTGGCACTGAGGTAGTCAAAACCTGTCCAGCTGCCATGGGATTTGGATTTGCTGCAGGTACTACAGATGGACCTGGAGCCTTTGATTTTACCCAGGGGGATGACAAGGTAACTGAAATGAGTTAATTGAATTCGAATTCCCTAGTAATATGCTCATTTGATGAATGCTTGCAAGATTGATGCATCACTTTTCTTACGGGCTTGCTTTCAGGGAAACCCTTTTTGGAGAGCAGTGCGTGATGTGCTCAAAACACCTGGTAAAAGCCAGATTGAGTGTCAAAAGCCAAAGCCTATCCTACTTGATACTGGCGAGATGAAGGTGCCATATGATTGGGCAGTAAGTTCTGGTCATGGCAATACATAAACTATGGCTATGCAATATTCTTTTTACTTAATTAAGGCATGTTCAGTACATGGATTTATAATTTATAATTAAAATATTGAGATATTTTATTCAGGACTTTAGAAGACAATTCTTTAGGATGGCTTTGGACTGAAACAACAATGAATTGATAAATCTGAGCGAGTCAAGGAGTCACTAGATGATTGCGGTGAAGATTTGCTCAAAGAATAGAGCACAATTTGGATTAAAAATTTGAAATAAATTAAAGCAGGTCAACAATGCTTTGAAAGCCAAAACCACAATTTGGATTAAAAATTTGAAATAAATTAAAGCAGGTCAACAATGCTTTGAAAGCCAAAACCGTATTTATTTTTGGCAGAATTCAAAAGCTGAATTTATTGAGAAGGATGGCTACTGCAGACTATTTAGGGCAAAGTTTCAGGATGGATTAAAGTATCTGTTAGGTTAACGACTCTATGTGAAAATTTAGTACTTCGGTTTGAGTTTTCAATTCACAGAGTATATGATAATATGAGTGGAATAAGGCGGAAGAAAGATTAGGGTGAGATCATCAGGCAAGGTTTAGTTCAGTTGCACCTTACTGAGAATGAAGTGCCTGGCAGACTTGGATTATGGTCAGACTTTAGATGAGGACCTATCAACCATTCCTTTGTTTCTAGGCTTTTAGAAATCTCTTATGAGCTCTTAGCATGTAGTTCTTACTTCTTAGTACTATGTTTGTTAATAGGTTCTGTCATGCCTTCCTCATTTAATTGTTTATGGTGGAACTAATTGCCTGTTTGCCTTTTGTTTTCTCTTGACATGTTTGTGTTTGGGGTTATACTATATCATACTACTGTATTTGATTTGATGGCATGGAGCAGTATTTCATATGTCCTTACTTTGCAACTAACCTCGTGTGTTTTGCTTCTTACCTCTATCTTATTTCTTTTCTAGATAGTAGATTCTTCGTAATGACCAAAATGTTTCTACTCTTTAAAACCTATTTTCCTTCCTCTCTCTTTTTTTTTTGGGGGGGGGGGGGGGGTTCTGGAACCTCTCAGGTTACAGGGGCTGGCCTGCTTGTATTTACACCTCCATAGGCAATAATTTGGGAGGATCCATACTGGGTGGGGGTGGGGGGGGGGTATCGCTCTTTCCTTTTTGGTGTACATTTAGCTTTGAAAGTAGACAGGCAAATGGGAATCCAGGATAATTCCTTGAGAAACTTCAGTCATAAAAATTTCCAAATATTCTCTTGTGATCCAGAAAAATAATGACCTTGGTGATGTCCATTCAATCGCTGTATCAAGTGTTTACCGTATATAATTTTGTGCTTCTGCAGCCTACAATACTTCCAGTTCAGATCTTACGAATTGGGCAGATTGTTATCCTCAGTGTTCCTGGAGGTATGATTCAGCTACTTTGTCAATTTTTTCATCAATTATTGTTATTCACCATTTGAGTTTTCTTGCATTGCTCATGCTCCCCGAGATGCAAGATCCTCGGAATTCAGGCAGAGATACACTGTCAGATCTGATATTAATGCTATTTGGGTTCTTTGGTCTGGAAAGGGGCTTCAAACTGGCTTTTACATGTACTGTTGGAGAAATAGCCACGAGATTTTACAGTTGCCTGCCCTATCTATTGTAATGAATGTCTCAGGTTTGGCCTAGGCTGAAATGGCTTTTGCATGTAAAAGTGGAGAATGGCCACAAGATTTTGGTTTTAAAAGAGCAGGATCATTTCCTCCTAGTGTTCATCTCTATAACTTTTGCCTGCCCTATCTGTTTTAATGAATGTCTCTGCTTCGTCCTGGGCCAAAATTAGTTAGATTGCAATTGTTTTACCAAGTCACAAAAGGGAATTCTTCTCCAAGGGATTAGCTGTTAGTTATACTTCGTGGTGCCTTTTCTACATCGTAGGAGCTAGATAGGTTTAAACAGCTAAGATTTTCATGTAGTCGCATTTCTGGTTGCTTTGTCACTACTGTGACTTCAAACTATTTGCATGTGGTCTCTATTGATATTTCAATTTCAGAGAACCATCCTGGGCTAAAATTAGTCAGACTACAATTGTTTTACCAAGTCAGAAAGGGTTAGCTGGTGATTGGACTTCATGGTGCCTTTTTCTACATGAAAGGAGAAGGAAAGAGATGGGTTTAAACGGCTGAGATTTTCATGTATTTGCATTTCTGGTTGCTTTGTCGCTCAGTACTGCAACTTCAAACTATTTGCATGTGTCTCTATTGATGTTTCAATTTCGAAGAACTGAGCAAGAGATTTCTATTTTGAGCAATGACATCAATGCCCATCTTCCATTTTCTTTTTGGTTGATAGTTTCCAAATCTTTCCTGCAGAGTTCACCACTATGGCTGGTAGACGTCTTCGAGATGCTGTGAAGACGGTCCTTACAAGTGCAGATATTGGAGAATTCACAAGTGGAGCTCATGTTGTCATAGCAGGATTAACAAACACATATTCACAATATGTGACCACTTATGAGGAGTACGAGGTCCAAAGATACGAGGTCAGTTTGCCACTTTTCAGTTTAGGTTCTGATGCTCAGATAAGTGCTTTTTCAGTTTTTCCCATTGAAGCCGTAGTTATTTGGTTCACAAAAACATTGTGGGTTATGGAAATGGTTCAGTGTTACAGTAAGCTGCGTGAACAGGACCCCAGATTGTAGGGGATTGCTATGCCATTGAGCTCTAAAATCTGTTAGGACAGCTAGTCTGAATTTTTGAACTAATTTTCTCATCATGTCCAAAATAATACCTCATTTTTAAAAGCATTGTGTTTTTCTTACTAACAGTCTATTTGCGTAACATTTCAAGCAATGGCAAAACTCAAAAGGGGTGTATGAACAGTGTTTATGTGTTTTTATCGATGTGCGAGCATGTGTTTCAATTAATTCATCTTGTCTACGCCAAATTTTGTTTGGTGAAGTAGGGTCGCCAGTCTAATGGAATTGGACTGTTATCCCATGTTCCGGATCATGCAAGGGATTGTGTTTGGGTTGAAGATCCTGGATTGTGGTTGGGAGGGGGTGTAGGGGATTGGGACATTGGGTAAGTATGATGATGTTTAAATTGACTTGCATTATGCTTTGCTGCACAGGGTGCATCTACACTTTACGGCCCCCACACACTGAATGCCTACATTCAGGAATTCAAGAAGCTTGTGACAGCCCTTATTCGTGGCCAAGCTGTTGAACAAGGGCCTCAGCCACCCGAACTCCTGGATAAGCAACTGAGCTTCCTGACGCCAGTTGTCATGGACATGGCTCCACTGGGTTCAAGCTTTGGAGATTGTAGCACTGATGTTCCAAAGAATGCAACTTTTAAGAGAGGCGATATGGTGAGCGTTGTTTTCTGGTCAGCCTGCCCAAGAAATGATTTGATGACCGAAGCCACATTTGCCCTAGTTGAGACGCTCCATGGGAAGGACACCTGGGAGCCCGTCTATGATGATGATGACTTTTGCCTGCGGTTCAAGTGGTCTAGGCCTGCAAGATTTAGCACTCGTAGTCAGGCAACGATAGAGTGGAGGATCCCGCAATCTGCACAACCCGGTGTGTACAGAATACGGCATTTTGGTGCTTCCAAGGGGCTGTTTGGGTCGATCCGCCACTTTGAGGGTTCTTGCAGTGCATTTGTGGTTGTATGATACGGCCTATGCTACCGTACATGCAGCATACTTCAATCAATATGGAGGGAAACTGGATGGGGATCCAGTCACTCAGGCCACCTTGTTTCGACGCCTCCTTTGCCCCACCCCCTTCTTCAAAAGAAAAAAACCCAAAAAATGGAATAAAAGAGCAAAAAATGTCCCCCCAAAAAGGAGGGGGGAACGGAAAGGAAAAAACTGCAACTATTTCTTGACTGAATCATGTAGATGTCGTTGTCCAGACAGTCTCTGTAGTTGGTTAATCGAGATGTGAATTGTAGTTGCTGTTGTTTTGTTCGTGATGCTGATGATTGATGAATGGTGATGATTCGTGGTTTCAGGCTCCAAATTGATTGAAAAATTCTTGATTAGCCCTTTTATTTTCATGAGTTCATATTTATTTTTGTAAAAAATTGCTGTTTTGTAGAAACTTCCAACATTCACCTCCCATCAAGGCGTAAGTTAACCCCCCCTTTCACATGACCGTCCTTTGTCTCTAAACTTATCAGTCCCTCCTACATAGGAGTGGCACCCGTCAAACTGCTGACCCTGCAACTCCTTCAACACCTCATAGTTATGTAGCTCAATCTTGATTGCACGTTTCAAGTTAACAACGGCTTCTTCCAAATGATTTATCTTACTATAAGCAACACCTCTTCTGCAAAAGCCTTGAAATTGTTGCGATTAAACTGTAGGATGTAAAAACAAAAATTATCGGCTTGATTGTAACCCGTCACCTTCAATCCACAAGCTACTAGCTAGGTTGAAGTTAACATATATAGCTAGGTCCCAACAACAAAGAGGTCTCTTACGCAGAAGCCCACCCCTTTGGAGTTTTAGGATTAAAAGAGCACGAAGAAAGCTAATGATACAGGCATCCAAACCCAAAACGAGGAGGACAAGGAGATGCACAGAAAATAGATCAAACACAAGTAAAACTGACCTAGAACAAACATAGAGAAAGATTGATGGTAGGATCTTACTTGGTGATTCACTGTCACCTTCTCCCGATCAGCTCGATCTAAGTACACCGTTTTTTTTCCTACGTAGGATTATTCTCTCTCTATTTATGATACACATATGCTAATAAAGTGACACGAATACAATTAGGGATGGGATTTGCACCCGAATTCGAGAAATCCGCTCCATCTATAATGAGTATGGGTATGAAAAATTGGAAAAAAATGAGTATGAGGTGGGTACACTGAAAACGGGGTATAGGTATGGGTAGGTGTTCGAGTATAGGCATCACCCGCCCCATACCCATACCCGCCCCGTATCTGAATTTTTTTTGGGAGTAAAATAAATTATTGAGTAGAATTTTGAGCTTTAAATGTTGGTAATTCATTTTTAAAAAAAGGCCCCATGCCCCAATTCATCCCCAACAATGCAATGCATCCATTTGTGTTGCTTATTTATTATGCAGATACATGAAGTCACGTACCTCAAGACTCACAAACCTGAAATCCTAACTCAGTTGTTGTGTCCTTCACTCCCTCATTTCAGTCATTTCTAGAATGTAGTTTTTGTTTATGAGCTAAGTATGAACTCTTGCTCTTAATCCAATGGATATTGTATTTCTTTAGAACATTCTGCCTAATTGAATTTAGTTTTATGAATTTCTTTAGATAAAAGAAATTATCGTACTCAATGGGTATTATATTTTAGTATCCATATATACTCGGGTATTATATGTCAGCCTGCCTCGGGTAAAGGGGATTAGGTGGCGTGGCCTGGGCTAGTTCTCTGACTTCTTCCGTATTTTGGCATAATATCAGTCCTGGTGCCTTTTGTAGCTGTGTTTTTAGCCTGCCAGTGAGTACTTGTTAGCATTGTTATTAATTAGCGCTTTACCTTAGTAGCGTGTATTTTCATAATTTTATTTATTTATTATTTGCTGGTGTTATATGTTAGCATTGTTATCAAGTAAGGCTGTTATTAGTTTCTCTATATTTTTTTGTTAGGTTGGTAGTATTAGTATTGTTATGAGTAGTAATATTATTATTGGTATTATTTGTATTACTATTAGTATTATTGTTATTTTAGTTTTAGTGTTATTGTTTTAATCTTTTATTTCTTTGTTGCTAATGCTATTTCTTTATTTGGCAGTGGAGTCAACTGATAGGGCAAGCCTTAGCTTTGGTGTATTGCATCATTCTAGTCATTGCATAGATCCTGCTTTATTTCAAGTTTTCTGGAAGAGTTCTCCCCTAGTACATTAGCCCTGCTTCATTATTAGTTATTGCCCACGCTGCTAATTTTTTGCCTTCGTTAGTTAATTTTTTGCGGTTAGTCTCTTGGCAATTTTATTATTAGTTTTTTGTGTGTTGTTTTTAGTTTTTTTCTACTGTTGTTAGCTAGTGGCGAGCAATGTAGTAGTTCCAGCCAGTCATCCGAGGGGAAATGGGGGTAGGAGGGGTGGAGGGTTTCGGAAGGTGCGCCTAGCATCTTGGAATATTGGGTCGCTTACGGGTAAGTCTATAGAATTAGTTAAGTTGTTGCATAGGTGTAGGATTAATATAGTGTGTGTTCAAGAGACGAAGTGAGTGGGGGCTAAAGCTAGAGAAGTTGATGGGTACAAATCATGGTATTCGGGGTCTATCAAGGAGAGGAATGGAGTGGGCATTTTGGTTGAGAAGGAGTTGGCAGACTTTGTTGTTGAAGTGAGGCGTAAGAGTGATCGAATTATGGCCATTAAGGTTTTGGTGGGTTCATAATTCATAAATGTGACCAGTGTTTATGCTCCCCAAATAGGTCTGTCGGACGATATTAAGAAACTATTTTGGGAGGATTTGGATGTGGTCATCGAGGAGATACCTCGGAGCGAGAAACTTTTCATAGGAGGAGACTTTAATGGCCACATTGGTGTTCGCTCAGCCGGGTATGATACAGTTCACAGGGGTTTCGGTTTTGGGGAGAGAAACAACGGAGGAGTTTCTATGTTGGACTTTGCAGTGGCCTAATTTGTTCATGGCAAACTCCTTTTTTAAGAAGAAAGAGAACCACTTGGTGACCTTTAAGAGTGGCTTCTTGAAGACCCAGATTGATTACTTCCTGACGAAGGCGGATAGTCGGAGGTTTTGCAAGGATTGTAAGGTGATTCCTAGTGAGTATCTAGGAACTCAGCATAGGTTGCTAGTGTTGGATGTGGAATTCAAATGCTAAAAGTGGAAAAAGAGGAGAGTCGGGGACCGTAGAGTTAAGTGGCGGACCCTCACAAAAGAGAACGTCATGTTATTATCATAGAGGATTACTGAAGAACGAGCTTAGACGCGGGTGGTGGATGCAGATACAATGTGGAAGGCAATGGCAGATTGTATCGAAGGCCAGCTAAAGAAGTCCTAGGTACTTCTAGAAGGGGTGGTAACAAAATGAAGGGAGCCTGATGGTGGAACGAGGAGGTAAAGGAGAAAGTCAGGGAGAAAAAATAGGCATATGCTGATTTCATGAACAATGAAACGGATAGAGAGAGAGATATTAGTAGAGCTAGATATAAGGTGGCAAAGAAGGTAGCCAAAAAAGTTGTTGCGGTAGCTAAGAGCATAACTTATGAGAGGTTATATCATAGACTGGGGACCAAGGAAGGAAAGAATAAAGTCTTTAAGCTGGCGAGGGTTAGGGAAAGAAGAACAAGGGATTTAGGTGTTGTGAGGTGCATCAAGGATAAAAATGGTAAGATGTTATTTGAGGATGCAGAAATCAAGGAGAGATGGCAAAGATACTTTTCCAATATCCTCAATGGTGAGAGGAAGGAAGATTCCCGAGGCAGGGAACGAGAGTGTGGTAAGAGGAGGATTGACTTGCGAGAGTGTGGTCATATAAGTAAGGACGAGATTAAAGAGACCTTGAGGAAGATGCCCAATGGGAAGGCAGAGGGTTCAGATCAAATACCGGTAGAAGTGTGGAAGTATTTGGGTGAGGAGGGATTAGAGTGGCTAACGGAACTTTTTAATATTATTTTTAGGATCGCTAAGATGCCCGAAGAATGGAGGTCTAGTACAATAATCCCTTTGTACAAGAACAAAGGTGATATTCAAGATTGTAATAATTTTAAGGGTATAAAGTTGCTCAATCACACAATGAAGTTATGGGAAATGGTGATTGAGAGAAGGTTGCGAAAGGTTGTTTCGATTTCAGAGAACCAATTTGGTTTTATGCCAGGCAGGTTGACCATAGAGGCGATTTACCTCCTTAGAAAGCTCATGGGTTTGTATAGAGATAGAAAGGTGGATCTCCACATGGTGTTCATTGACCTGGAAAAAGCATATGATAGAGTTCCACGTGAAGTGTTATGGAGATGCTTGGAGGAGAAAGAAGTGCCACTCTTATATATTCGAGTTATTAAGGATATGTACGAGGGAGGTAAGACGAGTGTTAAGACGCCAGGAGGGGTCACGAATGACTTCTTCATCGGTATGGGCCTGCATCAGGGTTCCGCCTTGAGCCATTTTCTTTTCACTCTAGTTACAGATGAACTTACAAGAGAGATTCAAGATGAGTTACCTTGGAGTATGCTTTTTGCAGATGACATTGTTCTCATTGATGAGACTAAACAAGGAGTTATTGACAAGTTGGAGCGATGGAGGCACACTCTGGAATCTAGAGGTTTTAGAGTTAGTAGATCGAAGACGGAGTACCTTCACTGTTGTTTCAGTGGGAGGGTAGATGCGGGGGGAGAAGTAATTCTGGATGGGAGGCCGATACCTAAGGTCGATAAGTTTAAGTATCTAGCCCCGATCATTCAACAGAATGGGGATATTGACGAAGACATTAACCAACAAACAAAAGTAGGCTGACAAAAATAGAAGTATACCTCAGGTGTGCTGTGTGATAAGAGGGTGCCCATTTGATTGAAATGCAAAGTCTATCGCATGGTAGTTAGGCCGACAGTTCTTTATGGATCGAAATGTTGGCCTCCAAAAAAGACGCAAGTTCAGAGGCTGACGGTAACAGAGATGAGGATGATAAAGTGGATGTGTGGTTATACGAGGATAGACAGAATTAGGAATGGAGTTATCAGGGACTTAGTTAAAGTAGCTCACATCGGAGATAAGATGAGATAAACAACACTCCGATGGTTGGGTCATGTGAAGAGGAGGAGTGTGGACACTCCAGTGAGGAGATGTGAGAGGATCAACATCCCTGAAGGCAAAAGGAGGGGACGACCAAAGAAAAGCTTGGACGGGGTGATTAGAGAAGACTTGAAAGTTGTCGGTTTGAAGGAGGATCTGGCTCAGGATAGGAACTTGTGGTGGGATAGGATTAAGATCTTAGATCGCTGAGAGTTGACCCCGTAGTTATCTTTTGGTTGTTGTGGCATAGTGTTGGTAGAGGTTTTTTTCGTTTGTTGTGTTTGCATGTAGGTTGTACTATCTTTTGAGAAGAGTTTCCGTTTGCTCACCTCTAGTTGTTCAGGTATATTTCTCCAATATATTGTCCTCCAATATATTATCCTTTTATTTCATAACTTCAGCAACTGATCTTTTATATATCTCAGCCATCCCTTGCTATAGAATCTTTCTTTTATAAAATGTTTTCCCATAAAGTGTTTTCACAAAATCTTTCTTCTAAAAATATTTTCACAAAACCCTTTTTTACGGGTCTCTTGGAATCAGCCTCTCTACGGGTAGGAATGCCGGTAGAAGTAAGGTTGCCTACAGCTAGATCTCCCCAGACCCTGCAAAAGCGGGACCTACACTGGGAGTTGTTGTTGTTGTTGTATCCATATATACTCGAATAAAACTCAAAATACCCTATGGGTATGGGTATGGGAATGGATTTTGAAAACCAGATGGGTATGGGTGTGAATATGGGGATGACTTTTGAAAATAAGTATGGGTATGGGTATAACTCCACCTGCCCCATGGCCATCCCTAAATACAATACAATACAAATTTTGGACACATCAATTTCAAAAAATTAGTACACAACACAGCATGGACATGAACGTTAAAAATTATATAAATTAAATTAAAAAAGCTATCAATTTTATTTAGTAATTCTTCTGTGTTTTTTCTAAAATATAGTAAAATATATTCTTAAAGTCCAAAACGGAAACCTTCAAACTACTCTTGTGATTGAAATTGAAAATGAAGTTGACAAATATTGCCCTAAGGGCAATAGATAAGAGGGTAGTTAAAAAGACTTCTCCCAGTTTTATTAATTAATGAATCCTACTAAGCATCATTAAAGACAACAAAAAAAAAATAATTCTTAAACTGTAATAAATGCAATAGTTATTAAAACCATTTTTTATTGGATGAAAGCACCCCATATGACTCAACATTTCTGTTTCCTTTTGCAAACGCCCAATTCTCTAGGTTTTCGTTCGCCTCTGACGAAGATTGTGGGGAAACATCATGTGTTTTCTGGCGGAGAATTAATAAAAAACCCTAAATAAAATGTAAGAAATTAGGGACAGGGTGAACCCTAATCGTGAAGTAGGGACCGCATAATTGTAAATGTGAAAACTAGTATAAATGTTTCTTGCTTCTAGCGACTAAGTGGTAGGGCCATACTTGTGATTTGTTCTAATTACCAACTAGCGGGATGTACATGTTGAAGTTAGAATGACTGATTTGTGTCAAACTACAAAGGAGGTAGTGGGCTAGGTAAAGCGATGTGTCAAGTTGTGAACCTAAGTTATTAATAGAGAGGAGATGAATAGGTGCTGTAGCTCTGGATCGAATGGATCGCACAAAGGAGAGAGAAAAGGTATGGGGCAATAATTATATGGAAGGTAATTTAGAAAGTGCAAAATAAATATATTAATTACTAGCACCAAGCATTATTATAATAATTTTTTTTAAAAGTTTTCTATGACAATAAATGCTATTTAAACGTGATGCTTAGGGCAATATTTATCTTTTTTTCCAATTGAAAATATAATAAACTAAGATTACACTAAAAATTAAGTTCAAGATATGAAAATAAACAAATGCTATTCAGTGGCAATTTGACAATAGATTTTCTTAAAATAGAAACAGTGATTGAAGGTCTATTCGTTTTAGCAGTTGCAAGGAACGGTTAGTAGTTGTGAGCAATTGTGATGAGTAATTAACAATCGTGAGAAGAGATGGGAAAAGCTGACCCGACACGATTACTGACTCGAACCCGACACGAAGTTAAGTGGGTTTGGGTATAAATTTTCGACCCGTTTAATTAAATGGGTTGACACGTTCAACCCGTTTAATTAAACGGGTTAGGTTTAGGTCGAGATTCTCGACACGAAAAAGTACCTATTTAACCCGTTTAATTAAATGAGTTAAATAAGTCAACTCATTTTTTCATTTTTTATTTATCCATTTACTTTTTATTAGACAATTAAGAATATAAAAATTTTTAGAAATTATGAATTATGATGAATATGGGGAATTTCAAAGAGTAATTATTTAATGTGATACGTAAACCTAATTTTTAACACTGTAATTACGTATTAGTTGAAAATATTAAATGCGTAAATAGTCAATTAAGCGACTGAACTTGACATGTTTATCTTAAACGGGTTAAGTGGGTCAACCCGTTTAAAAATTAAATGGGTACATGTCAAGATTTTTCAACCCGTTTAATAAACGGGTTAGGTTCAGGTTGAGGAATTCTCAACCCGTTTAAGTTCGACACGAACACGAACCCGACCCGACACGACCTATTACCCAGCTCTAATCGTGAGCGGTTAAAAGCAGTTGTGAGCAAGTGGAGGTAGTTGGTTTAGTGTTTGTAACACAATGTGAGTAGTTGAGCGGGGGTGAGAGCAGTTAGAAGCGGTTGAGATTAGCAGTTAACAATTGGATCAATTACAGTTGAGCAAATGCTTAAATAAATAGACCTTGAGTTATATATTAATTATTTAATTTAGCATAACCAGCAGTAACAGATCAAGAGAACAAATAATAACTTTGTTGATTTATGTTTGACACGGTTGACTTTATGCCTTATATGTGTGTGTTACACATTTTTCTAATTTAAAAACTCTTTCCAATTTTTTATGTATAGAAAAGTGCCAGTGTTGTATCATGTCTGTATCCAGTGCCAGACACAAGACCTGTGACAAGTATCCATGCTTCATAGTTCTCCAGCTTTGCAGTAGTCATAGGCTTAGCATCACTCTACTACAACTATTTCACCTCTTTTAATCTGGTAGGATTAGGGAATTTAACATGTATCATGAGTGTCACATGGATTATGCTCTTCTCACAAGCTACGTTTGTATTAGCCTATCAGGAGGCACGATCTTGGGCCATGAATTATGCAAGGACCAACATGTTTTAAGCACTGCAATTGATAAATTACTATACACCCTCCCTCAGTCCCTCTCATGTATTTTCAAAAATGAAAAATATTTTTAGCAGTTTTTTTTTTATAAAATATATTTTTTTGGCTAGCTTTTAGCACGGTATATGCATATTTCTCCAACCGAGAGGGTGTTAGATCACTTTAGCAGCCCTACAACATGTGGTTGTGCACGTCTTGGGTTCAAATTGAGGGACAAGTTTTGCTCTTAAACTTGAAGATAGATCTATCTCACTTGTTGATAACATCTTTTTTTTGGACTTGATATGAGTTGTTTTTGTTTTATGATTGATTTTATCTAAAATAAACAAATTTAAAAAATTTATTACTTGAACCTAGCTTGAAGTAGATTGTGATTTGTATATGCCTCGTGTGTTTTCAACAAGAAAGATTTTCTCCTTCTTTCTTTCTATTCGAGAAGAAATGCAAGTGTTGAGCATGCATGTCAAAGTCGTATGCTGGTGTATTTGCATTGTTTGCCAAATAGAAATGCTATTTGAGCACCGAACAAACATGCATAGTTAGAGTTAGGTAATGAATCGGTTTGGGTTGCCCCTTTTCATAAACGAGTCAATTTCGTGTCAATCTAGCTTGCAAATAGTTTAGATTTACTTAAAGTTGAAAAATAACATGTTTTCAAACTAGATGATCAAATCGTGTCGACTTCGGGTGAAAATCGGTTCGGTTCGTATAGGGTTCAAGTTTCTCTCAATAACTTCAGGTAGGATGCGGCTGAGGTTATTGTGTCGGGTTTGACTTTTCTAATTGTATTCACAGTTAAATCCATGAACAACGCTAATAGCAAGTTACAAATGATGAACAAGATCCCAAGTTTAATAGTTGATAGCAATGATGTACGGACTAAAATAAACCAAGAAGAAGGCGAAGAAGGAGGAGAACAGCACAATTAGCCTAAAATAATGCAGTTTGGTGCATTTCCAATAGATCTGGACATCCCTCTCGCCTACCCAAAATATAACTTCAAAAGTCTGCCAGTGTGTCAACTTTTTGATATCTTACAACTAATTGCCAGAATTTACCTAAATTAGTGGTCACGTTGAAGAAATTTATACTTATTTTCTCTTGTTTCCACAATGCGTAAACCATATTTTCAGGTACAATGTTAGAATGTGCAATTTCTTGATTTTAAAGAAACTTGTGGGAAGGACTAATACAGATTAGTTCAAGTATTTTGACTTTTATTTTTCTTAGGCTCCGTTTGGCCCTTAGAAAATTTGGTGGAAAGAAAAGTTGAAGGAAAAAAAATGTGAAAGAAAAAAAAGTAACTTTCCCAATTTTTTTTCTTTTCACCCAATTTTTCAATGTCCAAACGGGGCCTCAAGGTCTTAAATTTGGATCTTGTAAATGGATAAAATTTGTAATGAGAGAGCTCCAACGATTTATAAGCTAACAGTAATACAATCTAGTAAAATAGGTGTCCAAGGACCTAAAAAAGAAAAAATTGTGGGAAGGACAAACAGGACCTTAAATTTGAATTATCACTGTTCCTCACCTCTCACGGCTCACGCGTTGTTACTCAACTACTATTGTTGCCTGTAGAAGATTCAATGGTAAACAATTTAGTATTATAAGTAAAAAAGAAACTTCTAAAATCTTTTTTTTTTTGGGGGGGGGGGGGGGGAGGTGAAATTAGTTGACTAAAGTTCGGTATTTGAACTGATTAATTCCATGGTGCATGAAATTTAGCTTGACGGAATTTTTGGTCAAATTTATATATTTAATATTCGGGTTTAATTTAGTATATTGTTAGGCGAACTAATAAACTGGATAAAACATAATGTTAGTTAAAAAGAATTTCGAACCAAACTAGTATCAGTAGCAATTTGTGCATTTTGAAGCTAATCTTATGTCTAACTTAGATATGGGTTAAATACGATTTTGAGTTGTCAAGGCTGACAATGCATTCCTATCATCCTCGGGTTCAATCCCACGATCCTTTTATTCAATTGGATCTTCCTACAGGGTTTAAGTTGATGTTTTTTTTTTTTTTTTAAAGCAAGGAACTATATTCTTATCATTAAATAATTACTCTTCACTACGTAATAAATACAACATTCATCTAAACTAAATACAAAGTGCATCTAACCTATATTACATATTTATTCCTGCAGAAGAACTCTCATATTTTATGCAGTTGTGTGATCATGTCTAATTGAATACATAATTTGTGATTTTTTTTTCTTTTTCTTTGAGGTGGGAACAAAAAGTAGTTATTTTCATGGCAAATTTAAAGATTATTTGTTACATACGACCACATTCATGACATTTTCAAACTCTATTCTGATAATAACGCTTGTTCATTCTTGCCAACTAGAACTTTTTTAGCCACTTATAATGGAGGACCTTGTTGCAATTATGCCCAACACTTGAAAGTTTAATGCCACTAAAGAAAAAGCAACTTCTGTTAAGAGGATCTTGGGATCCAAAGTTTATATTATACACTTGAGAATATGTACTCTCGGAAACCATGTAAGTAAAAAAATATATTAATAACCGCTCATATGACAAATACATATTGAAAAATATATATCTATATGGCAATAGGAGTACAAACTCACAAGTGTATATAATAATTTGCCCTTGGGATCTTCTTTTGAACATGTATTAAGGTAGATGCAAAATGTAACTAAAATAAAGTTTCACCTCATCAAACGTTGGCCCTATTTGGTAAACTGCTGTTAGCTATTAGCTGTTAACTGTTTGTGTTAGCTATTAGCTGTTTATATTAGTTGTTTGAATTAACTGTTTTTATAAAATTTATTTGGTAAAAATTAGTTGTTTCTAAAAAATATGTTGGCAAAAATTCATTTAATTTATGCCCTTATTTATGAATTAGTTTTTAATGAGATATGTGTAATTTTTTCAAACTTATGAACAATTATATCATTTCTACAAAAAAACTCTTCTCAAAAGGCTAATAGGAATAACTTTTTCAAAAAGAGTTTTTTGGAGCTAAAAAGCTATTACAAAAAGCTCTTTATCAAATACTATTTAACTGTTTGACTTAGACAAAACAGCTAAAATCCTCCCAAACAGCTATTTTTTTCCATACAGCTGTTGTTACCAAATACCCCTGTTATATTTATAAATACTGATCATGATGTCTCTTTGTCAGAAAGATTTATGCTTAGAACATCAAACAAAAAACTGCTTATAATTTGGGAACACTATTTCAAGCACTCGATAGTAGCAGTGTCAATGATATCAAATGTAAATGAATCAAATGTAAATGATTATTTGACTCGAGTCACTCAACACAAGATAAGATCTACACTTCAAATAAGATGAATATCATCCAACTCGGTCAACAACAACAACACCACAACCTCCCAGTTGGGTCTCGTTTTCACAGAATTTGAAAAGATCCAGATATAGACAACCTTATCTTTATCGACATATCTGATTCCCTACCCATAGAGATCATCCAACTCGGTCTAATAAAATTAATTTAATTTAAACTTTTTTGGATAATTTTTTATTTGCTATTAAAGAATGAACTTATACCATGAACAAAAAATGACTTGGAAGTTATAAGCTTGATATAGATAACCTAAAAAAATGACTATTACATCGATCTCGTAGATAATCTATATAAATATAAGATTAATCAAGCAAAACCAACTAAAGAACTGCACACCAAATAAAAAACAAAAAAGACACCGACAGATCGAAGAACTTAAATTAAAACAAAAAGAAAAACAATTGTACAATTTTCACAAAACCGACAAGTCATAGTGAGCCTCTAATCCATGCCAAGAATCATAGCTGGAAAATGTTTTTATGTTCATATACTTTTTCTAGAATATTTATATATATAACGAGGGTCCACAATATAAGTTATTTGTTGTTCCATCAAGAAAACTACTTGACAACAACACTCATTTATGTCATTAGATCTCTGGGAAAGAGATGTTTGTAGATTCTTCAATCTGTCATTCTGCCGCATGGATAATTGTTTTAAACATTGTTTTTGTGAGGCCAATTTTTCCTAGAAAATTCCCAATAATGTTTTAGTTTAATCTAGGGAAAAAAAAATAATTTTAATGCATTATATTTCAAGCTTGATTCTCCTATTTAATTGTAGCCAAATTATTATTAATCTATGATTGCTAGAACTCTTCAATTATATATTTTTGGCATTTATAAAAATTGAAGTGAAGTTTGTACATAAGTGGAATAGTGGTGAATAGTTTGAATCAATGTATTTTGTTTCAAAGTAAGGGCAAACGGCACTCGACACTCCTGGTATGGGCTTGCCAGTAGTTTGAGTCCAATACTGATTCAATGAGCTTATTATGTGTTTTTTCTTATTCCTTTTTTTTATTTGTATTAATATATCATGTTTGTTTTTTGTACTATGTATTTAGCAGACAAATTATTACATGCTCCCAGAAGCATGTATATCATTGCCACATATATATTTATATTTTCAATATGTATTATATTTTCAAGCTGTACTTATAATATGAGCAGTTGTAAATAGTTATTTCACTTATATGGCTTCCAAGAGTATGCACTATTAAGTGTATGATATATGCTTTGGTATCCAGCCTTTAGTTTTAATGTTATTAACTTAACTAATTTTTGAAAAAAAAATAAATCAACCTATGTTCGTTTAAGGTTGTGCTTTGACAACAATATTTGGAGTATTGTTTACTAGTTGGACAAAGTTAATTAGTTATTTTTTAGCGTTCAATAACTTAGTGTTTGGACTAGTATTTCAAGTAACATTTAACATTTCAAAAAAGCTAGTAATATTAGTTTTTGACATTCAAAAGTAGTGTTTCGTAATTTCTAGTTAAAAATATATTTTGAAAATTTTATTCTTGAAAATTATTCCATACCTTTTTATGTCAATTTATATTAAAGTTAAATTTATCGTAAACATTTTCTTTAACTGCTTTGTCAAATTAGAACAGCTATTCACTACTTAAATGACTATCTACTATCTATACAAATAATTTTCTTGAACAATTTCTATTTTACTTGTTATAATATAGTACAAGAAAACACCAACAAAAATAATTATGAAAATACAAAAATTAAAAAGATACATCCCATTTCTCCCATAGGCATACATCTTAAACTTCTTCCCTCATAAATTGAGGATAATGACTCTTTTCCTAACAAAATATCTCAAACCTAATAATTTCAAAATGCAGTTAAAAAAATTTAGATTGAGAACTTTACATCAACGAGGCCAAGCCAAGAAATAGGTTATAAAATATTCATATTCATATCCTTTAGGCTTTCTTTAACCTAATTTTCTTCAAGCTACAGTTTGCAAGAACAGTAAAAAATTGTTTTATATTAAAAAAGGGAGGATTTGGGGAGGATTCCTTAAACACACTCAAAGCTGGCGCCTTATTTTGTCTCTCTTCCCCGGCAGCTCTCCCGCCATTAAAATCGACCTTCTCTCTCTCTCTCTCGCCCCCCTCAGACCCTAATTTTCCTAATTTCTCTCTCTTTCGTCGAATTGGAATTCCCAAATCAAAACCCTAATTGCCCAAATTAATCCTCCAAATCAATGGAGAAATCGACGGATTCATCGAGGATGAAGACATCGGGGAAGCTGTTCACGATTGGGCTGATTAGCTTCTGGTATTCATCCAACATTGGGGTCATTTTGCTAAACAAGTACTTGCTTAGCAATTACGGGTTCAAATACCCGATTTTCCTAACGATGTGCCATATGACAGCTTGCGCTCTTCTCAGCTACATCGCAATCGCCTGGTTGAAGGTTGTGCCAATGCAGACCGTCCGATCTAGGGTTCAATTCACCAAAATTGCCACCCTTAGCGCCGTCTTCTGCGCCTCCGTTGTCACTGGCAACATCTCTCTCCGGTATCTTCCGGTGTCGTTCAATCAGGCCGTCGGTGCTACGACGCCGTTTTTTACCGCCGTGTTTGCGTATTTGATGACTCTCAAGAGGGAAGGTTGGCTCACTTATGTCACTCTCATCCCTGTTGTTACTGGCGTTATCATTGCCAGTGGGGTAAGGATTCTGGTTATTCTATGTATTGGTTAAAATCTTATTATATGTATCAGTATCTTACATTGCATGATGTCAAGTGTTGGTTTTTATCTAAAATATGTTCATACATGATGAAACTGGCAAAAGCCAAACCGCATTCATGCAGAATATGGGATCCGTATGTTTGCCTTTTCAATTATTGTGTTATCCAGGAATTTTAGTTGTTTATGTGATATACAAGTGACTTTTTCCATTTTGTGGGCATCAGATTTCTTTTTGTATGTTTGTTCATTGGGGGACCATCTATTTCTGGAATGAGTGATTTATTCACTTTTGGTTGCTGGTCGGTCTTGGACATGTGATTTTTGGATGAATTTGTACATTTTTTTTTTAAGAAACAGAAGGTGCAGAAGTGTAAATTTTTATATCAGAATGCACGGCTGATAATTGTTGGGTCTTCCTTGGGAATTTAGTTTTGTTGCTTGGATATGAAAGTGACTGTGATGGATTTATTCAGACTACGGAGAAGAAGGGAGATGGGGGATCATAGGACTGTAGTATTTCAATCAGCTCTAATTTCTTCCTATTTGCTGTTTGGTTTGCTTTAGTTAGCATGAGCATAATTGCCACAGACCTCTTTTCCCCCAAATACTGTGTTCTGGGTATGGCATGATGCAGATCGACAATTAAAATGGCTCATTGCCACAACCCTCTTATCCCGCATATATTGTGCTCTGGGTATGACGGCATGCATTGATGCAAATCAACAACTGAAATCGCTGCATATTAATATTGGCTTGTATTAGCTGATATTGATATCTTCTTTTTCTGATTGATCCTGGTACTGATATTTTCACATCTGCTTGAAGGGAGAACCCAGTTTCCACTTATTTGGATTTTTAATGTGTGTCGGAGCAACAGCTGCTCGGGCACTGAAGACAGTACTTCAAGGCATTTTACTGTCTTCTGAAGCGTAAGAATCCTCTATACTTAAACTGTATAAATTTTGCATTTTCGTTAATATTCTTTTTCACATGTTTTCATTGGCAAATCTTCTGAAGTCCTTTGCTAAATCTCTCACATTGTTTGCTAATGGGAAGCCGTACTGATTCGTTATCCATTCCGTTATGCAGGGAGAAGCTTAACTCTATGAATCTTCTCATGTACATGGCTCCTATTGCTGTCGTCTGTCTTATTCCAGCAGCACTCACAATGGAGAAAAATGTAGTTGGGATTACTGTTGCTCTCGCAAAGGAAGACACCAAGTTCATTTGGTATCTGCTGTTCAATTCTACATTAGCATATTTTGTGAATTTGACCAACTTCTTGGTCACTAAGCACACAAGTGCTTTGACTCTCCAGGTATACTTCCTGAAAGCCTTGCAATTCATGGTTCATGTGTTTCATCCTCCTTCCCCTATCATCTTTTACTCTCTTTCTTTTTTTTGGGGGGGGGGGGGGGCGAGGACTGGGAATTATATGTTGACAGTTGCTGTTTGGTGTTGTTTTTTTGGTGCGGAAGAGGGGTCATATTCCCCTACGAATTGGTGTTGTAATCTTTGATGATGCTCCGTTGAATCAACTAGCTGCTTTCTTGTGTGCTCATATATATTTTGTTCCGCTACTTGTGTTAAGTATCTAAAGGCATTTGTTGTTTCAGGTCTTGGGAAATGCTAAAGGGGCCGTTGCTGTTGTCATTTCAATTTTGATATTCAGGAACCCTGTAACAGTGACTGGAATGCTTGGTTACTGTCTCACTGTGATTGGGGTTGTTCTCTACAGTGAAGCAAAGAAGCGAAACAAATAACTGTTCCAACATATGCATATGTAAGTCTAACTGGTTTGCTTTATGTTGCTCAAACTTTTCATTTAACTGAAGCATCCAGGACAGCAGTTGAATCACTGATACTAAACACCTTGCCATTTTGTTTCAGATGAAAAACAAGAAAGTTTTCGGGCAATGCAAGTCCAAGAAGTGGCTCCTGACGAACAATGAAAGGCTTAGTTCGAGTGCCATTGGGTTTACTTCACCCTGACAATCTCCAAACTTGATGTAGAATTTCTTAGAAGGGTGCATGGCTACCTCAGAAGTTCTTAATTCTTCGGTTTGGCAAACAAAATGACTCCGATTTGTTACACAACCATTTATGATACAGGATAGGGAATTTTGCAATTTGCTTGTAGATGTAGAGTTTCTTCCTTCTGTTGCAGGCGATGTAATAATGCTTGATTTATGCGAGATCTGAAATTTATTAATCGCAAGTTTCTTGAGAGTCATTTGTCTTATGGATTTTATGAGATTCACTGTTGATAAAAGAATTTGTTCCATTATCCTTTGAAAGGAGAAGACAGCATTCCATCCTCAAAGGCTTAGCCCATGATTGGTGAGTTCGAGTGTGAATTGAGTCATGCTCTTTTACTTGGTGACACTAATATAACTTATACCACTAAGAATTTAAACCAATACATTAAAACTCAAAAAATATTCAACATTTGAAAATAGGATCTAAAACTAAAGACATTGAATAGCTTTGGAGGCAAAAAGCACACCTCGTGTTTCATTCATTAACTCAATATGTAGACTAGAAGTAACCAGCTTGCAAAATAAGTAATTACGATTACAGAGGAAATCAATTCCCAGAATCCTAAATAGCATATCAAACCAATTTACACTTTTAGTAAAAAAAAATAAAATGTGCAAATATATCACAAATCTTTTCGAGATACTCCAAGTTATTTCAATAATTCTCAAACTGGAGCATGGAGGTCCAAGATGTCTAACTTGCATCAAATATCGACGAAAGGTCAAGTAGCAAGAGCTTTGGTTGGTGACGAGAGGGAACATATGCATCAAGTGATGATGGTGCCAAACTGTAGCTTTTCACGTACGAAATGACAATCAAGTTCAATATGTTTGGTTCACTCATGAAAGAGGGGATTAGCACCTATATGCAGAGCGGCTTGTTTATCACTACAAAACAACAGGTTTCTAATGAAAAACATGCAGGTCATAAAAATTACACAACCAAACCAGCTCACTAGTAGTGGTGGCCATAGCTTGATATCCGGCCTCAATAGAGGATAGGGAGTGATTGTTTCTTAGAATGCCAAGATATGGGAGAACCACCAAGAAAGATATGATAGCTAGTAGCACTACAGCGTGTCATGGGGCAACCCTCCCAATATGCAAAAAGGTATAACTCAGCAGTTGAAGAAAGGAAAATACCTTGTCCTAGTGCTCCTTTCAAATAGCATAAGACACATAAGGCAGCATCAAAATGACTCTGTCGGGGGTGGTGCATAAACTGACTCAAGAGGTGAACAACATATGAACTGTTAGGCGAATTACAGTCAAATATAGAAGCCTTCCAATCAAACGTTTATATTGTGCTACATCGCGATATAAAGGACCTTGATCAAAGGACAATGTTTGAAGTTGGTCCATGGGGGTAGGAGAAGGTCGTGTTGCAGATAAACTGGTCTCTTTGAGAATACCTAAATGCTAAGCTTCAGATTGAGAAGTTCTTTAATCCTTTGAATACGTTCAGGATCATTGCTAGTAATAGGTAGGTCATCAGCATAAATTAAGACAATGGTGAATAAATTACCCTGCGCCAAGTAAATAAAGAATAATCCGTTCGAGACTAATCAAATCTAGCTATTTTCAGAAGGTTGGTAAATTTATGATGCCAACTTCGTGAGGCTTGTTTGAGTACATACAAAGACTTCTGTGGTCGGCATGCTCTATTGTCACCATGTTGCACAAAACCTTGTGGTATCTTCATGTCTATTTCCTCTTCAAGGTCATCATGTAAAAATGTCGAAATGCCGCAACTCCTAGAAGGTTACAGACAGTAACTAATTTCACAACGGGAGCAAATTTTCGTCATGATCAACTCCAGTAATTTGCTTGTCATCTCAAACTACAAGTCAAGACTAAAAACACGTTCAATACCTCCATCAGTTTTGTATTTGGCCTTGTACACAGTCAAGGACATGCTTCCTTGGGGGCAAAGGACCTAAAATCCAAGTTTGATTAGCCTCCAATGCGGCAATTTCTTTGGGCATAGCCTCATGCCATTGGGATCTTCAATGGTTTGTGAAAGATGTTTGGGCTCATCCATGGAGGAGATATCTCTTAGAAAAGCACGGTGAGCAGCACTAAAATTTTTATAGGACACAAAATATGCTAAGGATAAGACACGCCTGCTAAAGGAGTGCGTATAGCAGATTGGGCTAGAGAGGATGCACATCAACAACATACTCGTGGAGTTTTGATGGCATGACCCGAGTGCGAGAAGAGCAAGTTGTTGGTGGTTGATCATTGGTATTATTCTAAACATCATTACTGAAAGGAATTGGGTCTTGAGTTGGAGATCCTTCTGAAGGTACTCATTGTGACCATTAGGTCTAGTAGTAAACATAGAGTCTATGTTGGCTTCATTTTCTCTCCCCGTATCCATTTCTACAACAAACTCCCAGTGTGGATCCCGCTTTCGCAGGGTCTGGGGAGATCCAGATGTAGGCAACCTTACCTCTACCAGTATCCCTACCCATAGTCCCCGTATCCATTTCTATGGCTGTTAATTGATCACTTGCATGCTCAATAGAGAAATGGCCAACATCATGAGATATAAAATCATCCAGGGGTGTTGTATGCTCTTCTGTGTGCTTTTCAACAATATTAGGGATGTCTTGACTACATCCAACACTGTGACCAAGGAAAGGGAATTCATCCTCGCAAAAAATGACATCTCTACTGGTGAAAATCTTGTGGTCAGGCAAGGAGTAAACCTGATGGAGATGTCACTATGCCCTTTGATTTAAAAGAATCAAATCAATTTGGCATTACTAATATGCTGGTTAAAGGTTGTATAATTCAACAAAATTTTGTTTTATTTGTTTCATTGCAGGACAAAAGGGAAGAATCCAACACTGACCCTCTTTTGCAAGCAGAATTCGACAAGCATCCAAATGGTTTAGGCCTGATGTTTTTGCATGGATTTCAAGTTTAAGATGTCAAGTTTCCAACAAGACAAGTTGCATCCAATTTGGAGTTCAATTGGTCGTTCAAATCAGCCATTTGCCAAGATGTGTCAAAACTGTCTAGCAAACCAGAAACAACCCGGTTTTGATTAATTCATAACTTAAGCTATACTAATGCTTAAGTGATGAATTTATACATTTTTGGAGTCCTCAAGATGTGTACTTTCAGGTCCAAGCATCAAATTCCAATTATGCACACAAGAGGATGAAGAAACAAGGAGTTTTCCAAAACTGGTCAGATTAGGCTCTAATCTGCACGGTTTTAAGTTTGAGTTTATTTAACCCATTTAAACTCACCCTAGCCTTGATTTCTTGGTTTGGGGGGGGGGATTATAGGCATCCTAAAGTTACCCCCCTGATTAAAATAACAATCATACTCACTTTTGCTATGTTTAAACATTGCTTAAAAACCGGCCAGAATTGTGCTTGAACCCGGTTCAAGAGAACCGATTTTATTTCCTCTAAACCAGCCGGTTTTTCTCACTAAAATGCAGCTTGGCATGCCCCTCTATGCTGGGCACACGTCTCTAGGCCTTCATTGATTGGTTGCATGGCCAAAAGGTGGTCCAATGAGAGATTGATTGGTGTCCATGAGTTGCTTGCTTCCCATTGGCTAGCTGTAAAGTGGTTTTCTACTTTTGGGCTGACCAATGAGGTGAGAGTGGG